>CM031087.1:19322359-19890042 GCA_018257905.1 Gillenia trifoliata
ACTTGGAGTCGGGCCTTCTTTTCGCACTATTACGGATACAAAAATAATGGAAAAAAAACGAATCTGAAGCCAATAATCATACTAAAATTCAGTATTAAATGCGACTAATTTGACTGTCATGTAGACTCTGACCAAACGTAAATGGGTTAGACCTATTTAGAAACATCGTAAACTTGATGCCTAGGACAACAATGCCCTCATTTTTTTCAAACACATACGATATCCATTGGAACAAACAATTTTCACTTGCATTTTCAGTTGTGCTATGAAACTGCATTTGATTTCCGCGATAGACTTCCCCTTATGCAAGCAGATACTTAAACCAGGTAACCAAAAACAGATATTGCAGCACAAACCAAAGGCAGATTATATGCTATCTGCCTTGGCGGAATCTAGTCATCCAGCTTACCGAATTTCCTAAGCAGAACTGGGCACACATATGTCGACTCCACTGCACTTAAAAGTTCGAACCAGCAGTCCAATCCAACCAGTTCGAGAAAAGATGGAAAAACTCAACAGTTTGCTTTGCAAACTAGTTGGAATATCTGCTCAGCTCAAACTCTAAAGCATAAATCATGGCTCTGCCATTTAGCTCCCAAAGTTCTACATTATCTTCCTAAAATAGAATAAAACCAATTCACCTCATAAGATAAATAAGACCCGCTCCTTCATGATCGTCCACCATAAGGTGAGTACCTGAGCTACACTTTGGAATTGAAAGGTAAGACATTTTGGAAATACTCCAAGCAAGAGTTGAATGTGGACCGACTACCATTATGAAATTGAAACGGTACAAATTGGTGCGAACGAAACTGAATCAGTCTTCTGAGAAACATATGCAGTTCCTTTACATACAAACAAATGTTTAAGCCGAAGTAGGACATTTATATAACAAAGAAATAAGATCCAGTAAAACCACACTTCCCAGCTCAATGCATTTGAATTCTCACCACATACAATTTGAAGCTTAAGGGAAATAAAAGTCTTACGATGACAAGGTGCCAGGGAATAACTAGAGCCTAACTCGAGCATCATAAGTTACCTACTTTAACCCTAGAACACATACAATTTTGAAAACAAGAACCGCAAGAACATATTGACTGAGAAGAAACAGAGATTAAAGTATCAATTCATATCTTACAATGTACATGTATGCATTTCAAAACTAAAAAAGAAAATAGTTTCAAGAGTATGTAATTGATCTCAAAAATGTATTTCTTTGCAGATAAATTATAAACCTCGGTTCCAGTCAGTTTGCTACTTATGGCTCAACATTTATTTTCTGTCATCGAGGTGTTACTTTTACAGCGTCAATATTACATTGAACTAAGATTCAGCTGATGATGCAGCATCATCTTTGTGCTTAACCATACCAGAATCCACAAGAATGGGAATCTCTGCTGCAAGCCATGGTGCAAGACCCAAACAGAGTGCATGTGCTATACCAAATCTTGGACTGCATAACATGAGAAAGATCATAAGTACTACTAGCCGATAACTCCAAGCATGTTTAATTAAACAAATGAGCACATTGTTTGTTTACATTAATGTTTTCCAAAAGAGATTAGAGTAAGTTCCTTGTAGGAGATTAAAGGAAGACTGACACTTTCATGGTAATCAATTACTATGTGAATGCCATGAAATGCAAAAGTTCCACAAACCGATGTTTCTCACAATAATTCAAATTAAGGAAAAAGAAACTGTGTTGCGCAAGTTTTCCACAAATTATTTTCCTTCCACAGAAAAGAATACACATATTATTCTTCCACAAAGAAAATGCAAGGTAAGTAACGTTATGAGAAAAGAAATTGCTCTCACAGCGGCAAAGATATTTAATCCAAATACATAAATCGGTTTCAAAAACAGAAGACTAACATATTGAAATATACAAACCATGCATCCTAATTTTCAGCTCGAAGCAAATAATCAAAAAGCAGAACAAATTTCGAGTTTTCTTTTTCAGTTGCTTGCAACAAAACTTGAGTTTTGATTGTTTTGTTATGTCATATCTTCTAAAGCGAATTAAGAGCGGAGTTCACAGCTGATTTCGAGATCTCTTGTAAACCCAAATATTACAAATTTCCCAACAAAAAAGAAAAAGAACCCCACTTTCCTTTCATTTCTTACAATTTCTCAGTGACCAAACAGATAAAAAATTCCCAATAATTCGACAAACATACAACAAATTAAAGACAACAAGATAGAAAAATTACCAGTTCTTGGCCCAAAGCGGCTTGAAATGCACCGTCAAGCAGATCTTCCCCCCTCTATACATCTGAACCAATCCAAAATTACCCATAAATTAAATTACTATCAGAAAACAAAAAAGGGGAAAGAGGCAAAATCGTAAAATCAAAATAAGGCCGACCTTTTGGGTCTTGCCATCGAGCTGAGGGAGCTCGAGTTCCGGTGCGGTGGCGGGGTAGGTGATGGGGATATCGAACTGGAGATCGAACTCGTACTTGAGGAGGTTGTGGACGTACCAGCACTTGCCGGTCCACCGTGTGCCCTCGGGATTGGCGGCGGAGATTCGGAACCAATCGTTGTCGTTGGACTTGTTCATCTGGGTGTAGGCGATCAGCGCCTTGTACTCCTCCTTCAGCCGCTGCGTCCACGCCGCCCCGTCTCTGGGACCGGCCTTGGTCGTCAAGAGTGGGATCTGGGTCAGCGTCGACTTGGTGTTCGGGTCCCAACCCTCCATTTTTGTTCTTCTCACAAAGCAAAAACCCTAACCCCCAATTTAATTCGACTCGCTCTGTCTCTTTGTCCCCGTTAAAAAAATGTTGGCTTCTTTATTTTTCCGGGAAAAAGGCTTTTCAGTTCGTCAATGAATAGTTGGGTAAAAAAACCCAAAAAAGGAAAAAATTAGTCTTACCGTAAATAAAAATTTTATATTGTGACGCTGTTACATATTTTGTTTTTTTTTTCACATATTTTGTTAACTTATGTTACATGTGTGAAAAAAAAAAAAATGTGACAGCGTGAGCGTCACAATATAAAATTTTCATACTTTTGGAAAATCTTAACATTAATACTTTTTAAACCTAGAGTAATATATACATGTTATAACAATTGTAACACTGTTTCATTGAGATTGTGCGTAGACACCAAAATTTTAAGGTAAAAAAGAAAAAAAAAAAGGAATTACAAAGTTCAATCATGGAGCTCAAAATGTCAAAATTACATGCAACTCAAAATCCAAAACCAATTAATCTTAAACTCATACTTTGATGGACTTAGAAAGCAAAAGGAGGATAAAGGAGAATAATCATCGCCTCTTGTAGCACTAAGAGCATGTTTATTTACATGGTATGAGCATATGAAGGAATGAGGGATTAGAAGGAATAAAGATGTGAAACATTTGGTATGGGACAAACAAGAGGATATTTTCATCTTTTAGGTATCCACACTCAAAATTTATGGGACTCACATAATTAATGCATTTCTCTTAAGAGGGTCACCGGAGAGGAGAAATAAAGAGGGTTGAAGGGATAAAAAGAAAGAGAAAGAGAGAGAGAGGGTTAAAGGCAATGGTCGATCGTGTTTGTTTGAGGGAGTGGATGGACTGATGGTGGTTGGTGGTGGATGAGCGAGTCGCGACGGCTAGTGGTGAATGGTGGTCCGGATTCAAGATTGAGATTGAGATCAAGAAGAGGAGGAGAAGATTGAACTGAGTCTTCTGAGAAGATTCTTCTTTCTCTTCAAATCACTTGGCTATTAAAAACCAACAGTTGAGATTAGTCTTAACCAATCATTGGGATTATTAGAAGTGTATATATTATATAATAAAAATTAAAAAAATAAATATACACATAATTGTATTTGGTTCGGTTTGGAATTACTGAATATACGGGCAATGAGGTCCTGATTTTTGTACCGAACTTCCGAGATTTTTTTCAGTTTCAGTTACCAAACGGTTTGGTATTATCAGTTTGGATTTTTTCGAATCAAGTTTGAAATTTTCGGAGTTTTTTTTTTCCAGCCCTACCTGCAGAAGCCAATGAACTTGGAGGAAAGACAAATCTTCTACTCACTTAGAACTTAGAATCCAATCTAGTAATAGGGCTAGTATCTGTTTTGAACGTGTGCTTCTACTGAGTAGGGACCTCTCTTATATAGACATAAACCCTAACTGATTGTCACCTATTAAGGGTCCAGTTGGTATCCGTCTAGTCTAAATTTCAAAATCAAAATAAGTTATCCATGACTCTAGCATGTCTTGTAAGTCCACAAAATAAGGGTAGTGTTCAAGTTGGATATTATCTCTAATTAATTAATTAATTAATTAATTATTATACTCATCCTTATAATGATCAGTTAAGTTCAATTAAGATTAGATTTTTCCAACATAACATTCATAAAATAGATCTCCAATGGTACTATGTTAAATGCCATTAAAAAGAGAGGGCAATTATAAGGAATACATGGCCATAGGGTAAGATGAAACAAAAATTCTTGAGTGCTCCGTAGTACATGATACTCCGGGTGTTTTAACCGTTAGATCTTGATTTTTGTATTTTTAAATGAAGATCTAACGGTTGAAATACCCAAAGTATCGGGTACTCTGAAACACTCAAGAAAGTCCCAAAATGAAATACGAGAACAAGGGACAAGACAATACCTATTAGAGAGAGCGGGACGAAGACGAGGTACAAGATTTTATCCTTGTCGATACTGACAAACTTGAAGGGTGACAAGGAAATAGTGAGAGTTGGTGGGGCATGTGAATGGGGGCAAAAATATAAATGTTTCTATGCTTATAAATTAATTGGGCCATAAATTATGACTTAACCCAAACAGAATGGGTTAGGCTTAGTAGTTTTTCTTAAAATTGATATATTTTCATAAAACCTATATTGAACTATGTATTTAATCTTAAGGCTAACTATATTTTACACCCTCAAGGTTTGAGGTGATTTTTAAATTGGGCCATGAGGTTTTAATTTTCTCACATTGCCCCCTAAGGTTTTGAAATTGTATCAATTACACCTTTTGTATATTTGAATGTCTAATTATCTATTAAATTGATAAGTTTTTTAGGTTGTATGGTACAAATGTGACTTACATGTCAACCTAATTACGACTTTCATGCTCACTATGTCATCAAATTAATGAAAATTCAAATAATTTATTAGACAAAATGTGTAAATTGATACAATTTCAGAATCTTAAGGGGCAATATGAGAAAATTAAAACCTTGTGACCCATTTTGAAAATCGCCTCTAACCTTGAGGGTGTAAAATGTAGTTAACCCTTAATCTTAATTTACCTATTGCATTTGTATTTGTAAGGTTAACATTGAAGCTTAAGTGTTAAAAGACATTGATGGGAGGAGGAACCTTGCATGAGCTTATAAATAAATTGGACAACTCTTCATATTGCCAATTGGTTTATGGTGGAACCCCAATTTTCTTTATGGTATCAGAGTCAGGTTGTCCCATGCGTGAAGTCCAACGCCCACACGTGCTTCATGTCACCCCGTTTGTGTTGTTCACGTGTTAGACTTGAAAATTTGCCATATGTGAGGGGGACGTGTTGAGAATGAATCCCACATTGCTGGGAGGAGGACCTTGCATAGGCTTATAAGTAAGTTGAATTACTCCTCATATTGCCGATTAATTTTATGGTGAAATTGGAACCCCAACTTTCTTTATGTTTTGAGGCAAACTCAGATGAAATATGGAGTGTAGAAAAACTCTTAAATTATGGTTGTATCTAAAAATAAATAAAAAGCACCGAGAGTATATCAATTTTAACCAATGTAGCTTTTAATGTGGCTATTACCGAAAATAAAGTAATTATTTTATTTGCATTGTTTTTATGAAAATTTTGCATTTTTAAACATTAATTTCGTTTCGGGCCAAAGCAAAAAGTCATTAATTTCGTTTGTTGTAATTGGCTCCGACCTCTCTCACAGGAACCACCAAACTCTCAAAACTCCCCCGCCCCCAAAATCCACACCAACCGAATCCAACGCACCCAAAATCCCCCCCTCCCTCTAATTTCCCCCAATAAACAAAACCGCCACTTTCCACCGCCTTCAATTTCATCCTATGCTGCTGCTCCACCAAAACCCTCCCTCCCCCTTTTCAAAACCCTAACACCCCTAATTCGCTTCCACTCCAACCACTCACCGCCGCCGCTTTACAATGGCCGGAGGAGCTTCCAACGACCAGGCTCTCTCTCTCCTCGCCACCGTCAACAACCACGGCGACTTGGCCGTCAAGCTCTCGTCTTTGAAGCAGGCCAAGGATCTTTTGCTTTCCCTCGAGCCTTCCGTGGCTGCCGAGCTCTTCCCCTACTTGGTCGAGCTCCAGTCCTCCCCCGAAAGCCTCGTCCGCTTGTCTCTCCTCGAGTGAGTTCCCCAAACCCTCAATTCTACAATTCGCAAATACTATACGATTGATTGCAAAAGAAAAGCATGTTATAGTTGCTTTTGAACTTTGTAGGTTAATTAAATTTTTTTTTAAATTTTATGGAATTTAAAGTTTGTAATTGTGTTCGTGATATTTACGGGCTGCATTGTGTTTCGTCATTTGGTCCTGGTCCTGTTGAGTTGGTTTTGTAGGTGCCTTTTGTAGATACAATATATGGTTAGGAAACTTTGGCTGTATGAGTTTAGTGAAATAAAAAGTTTGGATCTTGATTCTGTTAATATACCCAATTATACCAAAATTTGATTAGAATCTTTCTTTTTAGGGGTTGATGAATATTTTCACTCAGTAAAAGGATTTACATTCTGATGCTAGATATTCATAGTTACAATGAAAGTGTTGTTCATATAAACTTAGATTAGAAGAGAACTGTTACCTCCACTGTACCGTGATTATTTTGTGGATTTATGTATTGGACTATGCTACTCGTTGCATGCACTTACTTGATTGTCATATATGTGAGCGATAAATATTTTCATCTTTTAAATGTTTTGGCTATCTATTGATGCGTTTAGGAATGTGTAGACATGCCATGGTAATACTCGCCATGCATTTCAGTTTTTATTTTTTGAGGTTGAGCTTAATCATGATCTGTTATTCTTTGTGGCTGGCAGGGTGATTGAGGATATTGGCATGAAAGCAATGGAGGAATCTTCTGTACTAATGTCTGTCTTATTGGCATTTTTGAAGGACAGTGACTCTGTTGTTGCAAGGCAATCTATAGTTAGTGGAACAAATTTCTTTGTCAGCGTCTTGGAGGAGATGACGTTGCAGGTATCTTCTTTGTCTTTTTTTTGTCTGTCTCTGTAAACACGCATCTCGTTCACATGCACACCAATATAAAGGCATATATAAACATATCCCTTTCTACTTGCTCTAGAAGAATACTGTTGCTTTCCATAATGTAATGAGAGCAAAGGCTTCTTTCTTCTAGATAATGAAATCGGTGCTCAGGACTCTCAAAGGTTGAAGTTAGTACCAGACAAGAGATAGATCTTTTAATTGGCAAGGCTTTTTTTTCAAATAAATAAACCAATTCAGATTTACCAGAAAACATTTAAAGAATATATTTCCAGATTTTATGTTTGCTAGTAAAAAGTGTATTATATGTGTTCAAATACTATCTGATGGAAGGTGTATATTTTGGTTAGTACAGTTTTACTCTCATTTCTCTCTTCCCTTTTCTGAATCATATTGTCTAATTTGCGTGAATACTTATGGGTCTTAATTAGTTTCACCGGCATGGTAAAGTTGAGATATGGCTTGAAGAACTTTGGTCGTGGATGTCCAAGTTTAAGGATGCTGTCTTCGCTATTGCAGTAGAGGTAGGTGGGAACTTCCTTATGTTTGTCTGTATTTTATTCTTTTCTAGGATCACAAATGCCATTATTGACATTGTATTAGGTGGTAATTTTGCTTCTCTCCAACCATCCTTAACTTCCAAAGTGTGTCTGTATTTTTTTTCCTGTTCTAACATTTGTAATGTATCTATTGGCAATAAAATGCTTTATATCCCATTTTGTTTTCTTTCTTAGTCACATCTTATATTTACAATTGCAGTTTTGATTTGTGAATATATATATATATATATATGTATATATATATGTATATATATATATATACACATATATGCAGCATGGACATTTCAAGAATTTGATTGTCAGGATATGCATCAGACATGCCTACTCCTTGGATACATTGCAACAGTATCCATACTTCATTAACGTGCATATACCTTTTTAAATTTTCAATTTTAAGTTGAATCCAAAACCTATTAAATACATTTGATTAACTATTAAATGTACTGCTGATGGTAGAATGCATTTCTATTTAGTATTGCATTGTGATGTAACTGTATCTTGAGAAGTAGTCTACTGCATGTCTTGGATAGGATACAACTTGATGATGTTTATCTGTTGTAATTTTTTTTTTCATTTGATAAGAAGCAGAATGTCTCATAAAAAAGGAAAACAGTACAAAGATAGCGAACAACACTCGAATGCGTATATGCTTATATGATGCTTGTCTAGCCTTTGATGCATCTTATGCTCGATTTTTTTTCAAAATTTGTCTGACCTGAAATTTGCTTTAATTTGATATTGTAGCCTGGTTCTGTGGGGACAAAGTTGCTTGCTTTGAAATTTTTGGAAACATATGTGTTGCTATTCACATCTGACGCCAATGATTCTGGAAAACCTGTCATAGAAGGTACTGCTTTTCAGCATTAAAGGCCTTTTGCTTTTATTTTCTCAAATAAATTGAACACAGAATAGTCTTATAGTCTCGCCAGAAAGAAAGAACTGTCTTATGCCTTTTTGCCTAATTCCTTTTCCAGAATCTTATGGATAATGAGCTCTCACTAATTTCGAAGTTTGATTTGGGTGTTAATTTGGTTTTAGATACAGCAGGAAGTAGAAGGGATTTTAACATTTCGTGGCTTGTTGGTGGACACCCAATTCTTGACCCGTATATGCTAATGTTAGAAGCAAATAGGACTCTTGGCATTCTATTAAATTTGTTGCGGTCATCTAGTAGTCTCCCTGGTTCCGTGACAATTGCCGTTGTCAATGGGTGAGTGCTCACTTGCTGGTAGTAAGATTTTTTTTGTTCATTTTGTTTATTGCTATGTATTTTGTGTAATTACATAATTTTGTCGTTAGAAAGATCTTTTTCTTTTCTAATCGTGGATGTGGATCTTTAAGGGGAAAAACATATAGGAATTAAGTAAAATGACACATGTCATATGAAAAAATAGGATTAAACATGTGGCATCCAAAGATTAAGGTACGCTGAGTGCTGTGCCTGGACTGCTTTCTGCATTCACCTGTTGTAAATCTCATATCCTTGATCACCAAGGTAGTGATTGATTAACATTCGGGGCACCTAAACCTTCATCCTAAGTGGCAATTCAAATTTGTTGGACATTTATGTATTACCTAGCACAGGAACATGAGAGCGTGGGTTTGCGTAATTTTTTTTATAAATTTTTTATCTCTAATTGAGATTGAAAAACTTATAATATCTTAATTCTGGATAATACGCTCTCTACATGTGCATGGATGTTATCCATACAAAGCTGAATAGAACGTAAATTTACAATATTTTCGTATGCCTATGGTTGCTGGTCACTGAATGTCATCAGGCATGTATTTCTTTAACATGATAAAAAGGAACAGAAATGCATACACTCATGCACACTTTGGTTCTTGATTGTAGCTTTACTCCCTCACCCCCTCACCCCCTCACCCCCCTTCTCTATCTCCAGAATTTATAGCTGATAGAATCCAAATTTATTCTAGTTTAATTCTTCATCTTTCGATGAAAAAAGGTGACTAGTCACTGGAAGTTGCTGTATTAATGTATTTGGTTGTAATTTAAAGTGATTGTATCATGTCTCTTCACCATTACTGATTCCGTTAATTATCTTCAGACTAACGGAGGCCTTAAATATTTAACATATAGACGGTAAACTCTTTTGTCATCTGTTTAACCATCTTGAAATATATGGAGGGATCACTGAAGCTTGGGAACAGCTTTAGTACAAGTTCAACTGCTTGTTTGTGATATTATTGCAGCATGCTGACCAGCTCTCTTATGAGGAGGTAATGGCATTGGATACTGCTGCATTGGTGGTTCAGATAATGGGAGTTACAGGGCTAGACATGTTAAACTGCAATTTTTTTGGGTACTGTGGAGCACCATTGGCCGGTGATATTGGATAATTGATGGATAAAATGGTCATCTTATGTGCTGAGGGAAACATGGTGGTCAAGCAACGCAGTTTATGGTTGTAAACTGTTAGAGAGACCATTTGCTTTACCATTGTTTAAGTTTATACGCTGTATGCACATACAGCTAATAATGTGTGAGCTATTTGAAAATGTATTGATTATATTATAACAGCTGATACACATACTACAAATTTAATAATCAAAATTTCTTCTTAATCCAGGATTGCTGTTCAATATATTTCTTGTTTATTCTCCATCTCACATTCTGAGTTCTTTGTAACACTGGAATATTTACATGGAGTTATACACTTTTTATTTAGAGTTTTTATATGATCAGCTGTAAGTTCACAACAGTATAACTCCATTGAGTCTTGAACTGTTTGCTATTGCAATTGCAAATAAAATGTGTTATAATATCGAATGTTTCTGGAAATTTAGGTGATGCAGACCTGGTTCCTTAAGATTGAAATGACCTTTCAGACCATCAAATTGGTCTTGAAACCTTAAATGATTTTATGAACTGTTCTATTGCCAATATATCAAGCAGTTATTTGGTGAAGACTGAAAGAGGCTAACAGTAGAAATTATTCACTTAATGCCTGTGAGTTGAAATCATTGTTCTGAGGATTATGTATTTGAGCAATTTAGAGATGCAGTTTGGAGTAGTTGAGTGAGTTGTCGACTCTCAGAAATTCCTTATCAGTTACAATAAATAAAATGGCTCTAAAGTTTCAGTGGAAACATTTTGAATTTTGGTATTTTATAGGAATTTCAGTTGAATTTAAAAAGAAAAAGTATTTGATGTAGAAAAAGTTTTCCATCATCATTATCATGGTGCTCCATTTTCTATTTCATGTCATTGTCAACCAAGCTTTTGTCTCAGCAGTTGGATTGTTTCCATTCATTTTCATGAAGTCTATGCCTATTATTTACATCTCATATAGATTGGAATTATGTTGTGTTTGTTTTCTGGCTATATAGTTGAGTTTCATGTTATATAGTTGAACCTCTTGAAGCATTAAAATAGAAAAACTTTGGAAAAAAACCCAGAAAATATTTGATGACAGGATTGCACAGGAAGGTGGGTTATGGACAAAATTATGGTTAGATGTGATTTGTGTAGTGATTTTGTCTAGGAAGTGAGGTGCTAATATGTTGGTATTTTTGAATATATGACAACTTGAAACACTTTGCTTAATTGTTGAAAGTTGTGTAGACGTTGGAAACAATGCCCGTGTTGGTAGTCATCTATAGTGAGTATTTTATCTGCACCTTTTTACAAGTAACAACACAAAACCAAAGAGAGATTGCATATGTGTACTTGCTTTATCTAGTGATATGTTGGTTATCGTACCATGCTTTCAGTAAGTAGGTTTATTGAAACCACACCTTGTGAATATTGTCGACTGCAAAAATCAAAATACTTGCAGATGTTATCATTAGAGTTTTGTATGATGAATTTTTCTGTGCGGATGTATCTTGTTCTGTTGTTAGGAAGGAATTTGTTTGCTAATCTACCAGTATTTTGGCTGTTATTTTGTGAACTGGATGGTAGTACTAGCGTGCTATAGTATTTATGTCTCTGTGTCAGATTTGTCTCCTGAGTTAAGCTGAGGCTGTTGTGACCAAGGTGCTTGTGGCTGAAGTAGTGATGGTAGTGGTGGTTGGTATGGATAATTCATCAGGATCCTTAGAAATCAGTTTTTCATTTCTTATGTGACTTGCTCCAAGTTTTGGCCACTGAATTCTCTTAGGTTTGAAAATAGAAATGTGCAGAGAGGTTCCACTTGGTGAGATCTGTGTCTGCTCCCTTGGTTGTCTTGCCGCTTGTCCATGTCAACCTATTTCTGTATGTCCTGATGTGTTGTTTATTTAAACTCTGTAGTTTTGAAGTTCTAATCCCAGTATCTTAAACTGTTATCTCATTTTCTTTTGTTTGGATGTGTGTTGTGCAAACTCCGGTTCAAGAATTTCAGTTTACTTGATTATTTGTTTTTTGGTTGTCTGACATTAGTAAAAAACCTCTCATGTTAATCTTCTCAATACTATTTTCATGTATTCGGTTTGGATATTGGGCTTCATCCCACCCAGTTTAAACTGTACAATCTTCTAATAAACATGTTTTTGATTTTTATACATTCGAAATTTGGATTAGGACTTAGTGGCTGTGATATGCAGTTATGGCTGTCAACTTTAGTAATAACTATATGATTGAATGATGACTATCTGATATCCCCTTTGATTTGAAGTGCCTCAAATGATTTCTTTCTTGGATTATTGATTTTTCGAAATGGTGCTATACATCAGTATTTCTGCATATTTGCTTATGTGTCCTTGTAACACAACTCCTGTTGTACTGGAGAAAGGCCGAGGAAGGACTAAGCGGCATATGTTGATCAGTTATTTTGGTGTTTGATAAGTTGTTTGATTGGATCTTTTCCCTCATTTGCTTCTCCATATTTCTATTTTTACTCTCTGAAGCATATACAAAGGCCAAAATACTCTGGAAAGCATATACAAATACTCCTTTTCTGCTGTGATTCTGACATTTGGGTTCAAGTTTCTTAGTTGGCGTGTTTTTCTCTTAGCAGATGTATACATGATCCTTATGCTGAGGGATGGATTTGTCTGTGCTTGAATAGTTATATTAGTCCAATTAATGCTGGGAACTAAGTTTTATGTTTAAAAATATTAAAATAGACGATATTTGTAACCTTCTTGAGACATTTTAGGAGCAAAACCCTGGTTGAACAAAGCCATCTATATTTGTAGGTTTTTAAGGATCCAAGTAGGAAATTTGTTAGTCAAGACATGGTTAAATAGAATGAGAGAGGGATGTGGTGGAAGACTGGTCATTACAAGATCTACAAAACATATTGTCTGTTGTGTAGAGGGTTCTATCTAACTGTGTATCTGTGCTGGTGCACATGGTTGAGATAGTTCATAATGCTTTTCTAAAGACTACTAGGTTAGCTTTGCCAATCTATTCATGTTCATTTCCTGGAAGTGGTTAGTTTTTCTTGTTGGAGTATTCATTTGTTAGTGAAAACTTTTTGTTTTCCAATTTTTTTTTTTTGCATGTCTAACTATTTGCCAAGCTCAAGTATTCTTTTCTTCTGCTCATGATGTCCAAGTAACACCTAGATGTCATCAGATTTTAAAATTTTCGTCCTTTTCATATATTTGACTTGATTGGAAAGCTGCTATTGGTTAGCTCTTTGAGTTATCTTAGCTTGTTGTCCTTCAGAGGGTTTTTTGTTTGCTTCATCTTTTGAGTTTTTGTGGACTTCTGTCCACTTGGTGTATTTTTATTGTCTTCTGCAATAAAATGCCGTTTCTTTCTCAGAAAAAAGAAAGTAGCACCTAGATGTGTTTTCAGTGCATTATTTAATTTCAAAAAAGTGTATGCATAATTTTATTTTATTTTTTTTGTATAGATCCTAGGATTTACTGGAAATAGGGATCTTGAGGATTTTGGGTCATGGAGATTCTGTTGTGTAATATGGAGACTCCTCCTTTCACATATTTATCCATCTTTGGTGCAATTTCTTTGAGGTTTCCTAGTTGGGCACCTCATATGTACCACGTTGCCAGTCATTTTAAAGTTCTATGTTTGTTCTCTGTATCAATGGGCTTGCTTAGCAGTGTACCTTTTGTACTCGTCATATGTTATCTTTCCCAAAATGAAACCTATGAAACTTGGGTCTTGTCAAATTTATTGGAGTATTTTCTTAGTCTCTGTGCGTGCATAATTAGAATTTTAAGTTTCTTTGATTATATGGAGCTAGTGTGTAAAAGAGTTTAGTTGATCAATTTTATTTCGGCTTTCTGCATGTTTTGTTCCTTGTGTTTGCCTTGTGTGTGCTTAGGGTTTATGTAGATGGCGTGTTCCGAAACTTAATTTCATCTGAAGGAACTTGAACTTATTTTGTCAATGAAGTTGTTGTCTCATACTGTTTTAGTTTGAATACAACTCTTTCTATTCCTCTAGTGTTCTGCATTTGCTATTTAGTTTTCATGTTAGTCTTCATAAAGAATTAATTATTTTTCTTCTTCCTCTTAGTACTTATTATTAAGTATTTTTCCTCTAACATGTTTCTTTTGGTTCAGTCTTGCAGCCATAGCGCGGAAGAGGCCAGTTCACTATAATACCATTCTTTGTGCACTGTTAGATTTTGATCCAAACTTTGAGATAGTGAAAGGACGCCATGTGGCCAGTATCCAATATTCTTTAAGAACTGCGTTCTTGGGATTCCTTAGGTGTACTAACCCGGCCTTAGTAGAGGTAACATTTTGTATTTTTTATGTTTTTGGTATGTTGTTGTGGTTATTATCAAGTTATCACTGTTATTGCATCCCTTAAGATAACATTTTTTTACCGTGGGATTTCTTATTCCTTGTTATTTTGGATTGTCTGATTTAATCAGATAAGTTATTGCGGTCTTACAAGTAACGGAGTATCTGATGCTTTTAGCTTTTGCATTTTTGTATCATGTAGCATATAGCATGTGCAGCAAATGAATTAGTTTCTGTTGATTGATATGGCCTTTACAGTTTGTTTGGGTGGAGAGAAGTAGAGATAAACATGACCAAGCTTAGAAAGAAGTGGAGAGAAGAGAACATAATTGTTTGAGTCTAGTTTACTCTCATGGCTCATTTTCGTTCTCTCCTGCTCTCAAAAAGTTGAGAGAGTTGGAGAGAATTAAGATTAGGGAGTTTATTTTAGATGCTTCAAATACATTCCCTCAGTTCTTGCACGTATTTTCTCCACTTATGTCACAGATTTTTCTTCTAACTAGAATTTCAAAACAAACTTTATATAAGAATTTCTATTTTGTTTCTTTTCTGGCCTATATGAGATTTGTCTTCAAAATTTTTTGTTATTATGTCACAATAGAGCCAGAATCATATCTTGATATGAGATAAAAAAAACTTTCCTCTATTTTAGTTTGTTTTTTAATTTTTTAATTTATATTTTGGAAGTGGATCATCTTGTTTTCATCTTAAAAAATAGTTTGGCATATGACAAGGATGGGCATGGAGATGTAGTCACATTCAGTTAGGAAATGTGGACATTTTTCATTGACAATATGGACTTCTGTTATTCACATTATTAGTTAAAACCTTGGTGTGTTCATTTATGAAACTCCGGAGCACAATCCTCCAGGGTAGATTCCTCATAATGGGGAAAATGGCTGAACTCTAGAAAATGACAGTAGGCTTTTGTGGGCATTTTTTTTCTAAATTTCAGAAACCATGAGGCCTGTTAAGCATTAATTCATAAATGCAGAAGTCCTAAAATATTTGTATTTTCCATCTGGTATGGTGCATGATAAGTTCGTCCCTGTTACATTTTCAGTCAAGAGATAGATTGCTGAGAGCTCTACGAGCTATGAATGCTGGGGATGCGGCTGATCAAGTAATCCGTCAAGTTGAAAAAATGTTAAGAAATGCTGAGCGTGCTTCACGTGATGCTCGGTTGGCCAAGGTAAAATAAATTCAATTTTTTATTTAATTTTTCTGATATATAGAATCCAATAGCTGAAGTTTTTTTTTTTTCATTGCCTCACATTTTGAAATTCCTACCATCAGGATGATCAACAATCAAGCCAGTTGCCTGTCCCAGGAGACGTGTTAAAGAAGAGACCTACACCTCTGGATATTGAAGAGTCATCCAATAATCATGAGATGCCGTCCAAGCGAATTCGTTATGGTTCCGACTCCTATTCAACTTTGCCATTTCAAATGAATTCTTCTGGGTGGGACGCCACTTCTGTCAACGGAGTATCCTCTGACCTTCCTATATTAGATGGTGAACTGACTCCTGTGGAACAAATGATTGCTATGATTGGTGCTTTGATTGCTGAAGGAGAAAGAGGGGCTCAATCCCTTGAAATTCTTATTTCAAATATCCATCCTGATCTATTGGCTGATATCGTCATAACTAATATGAGGCACTTGCCTAAGATGCCTCCACCCTTGACAAGGCTTGGGAACTTGCCGGTTCCACGGCAGATAGGATCCCCAACATCTTCTGTGCAGTCTCCAGTTCCCATTGTACAAATGCCTTTTTCTGCAGCAATTGTAACCAGTTTATCAGTTTCTGATACGTCCAATGTGAATAGTCTTCCCACTGATTCCAAGAGAGATCCACGGAGGGTAAACTTCAATAAATCTCAGTGTCTTCATGTGATTGTATCTATTAGTTTACAATAATTTTAGGATGTTTAAATGCTTTCAATTTAATTCTTGGTTGCATTTTCAGGATCCCCGTCGCCTGGATCCACGGTGTGTAGCCGTGTCTTCTGGACTGGCATCCACACCCACCACGGAAGATAATACTACTATGCATTCTGACTTTGATAGCTCAAATTCTTTAAATAAGCTTGATCCGCTGTCCAATGTGGCGGCTGTCGAAACTCCTTTAGCGACTCCCATGATCGAAACGGAAATCGATGAAAAGATATTAGATAGTCAATTGGTTTCTGGAACTGTCCCACTAACTCCTAAGGGGGAGATTCTGGATAGACCTGTTGCAATTGACACTGCTCCGGAGGTCAATTTATCTTCAGATCTCACAGACTCTCCTGTGCAAACAGTTGATGAGGACCTTGTTGCAGTGAAGCTGTCAGATATTGAAGTGAAAGATGAGGATGAGGACCTTGATACCTCATCTTTTCTAGAATCTGATCAACATTCTCCAGTTCTTTCAAACACATCTGCATCGGAAGATACTTATGAGGATTTGCCTCAGGTTCCCATATATGTTGAGCTGACCCAAGAACAGGAAAGAAATGTGAGAAAATTAGCAATTGAGCGAATTATTGAGTCATACAAGTATTTGCAAGGCACAGATTACAGTCAGATGCGCCTGGCATTACTTGCTCGGTTGGTTGCTCAGGTAGGGATGAATCTTATGATTGTTTGAACTCAAATTCAAATTGGCAATTCTTTTTCTCTGAGTTGATCAAATTAAATAGTTGAATATACATGTTGACTGATGAATTCTTAACATTACTGCCTTACTTTTGTGTCTTGAGACAAATGGCTTAAAAAATTTCATGAAGAACCTGGATGTTTGAACTTCAAATCATCAGTCAATAACTAAATAAACACCCACACAAATGGTTGCTCAAGTTTTGGCCTTAAACTCTGCATCTTCCTAATTTGGAACATCCTTTTCAATGTGCATTGTCGAATTAGGTCTGAATGGTAAATTTTCTGCTGGAGATATATTGGTAATTTTGGCATGCATTGCTGATATGTAGGCTATTGCGTATCTGTTGTATGAACTCATATTGCATACTCTTTTTTACTGTGGGATTTATGAAATAGAATAAAAAGAGGTAATTTGAAATAATGCTAAACCTATGCATCTTTAATTCTTTTATCCTTACCTCTATGATTCTCTAGAACTGGTTTACCCTTCTCGAAAAAAATGTGGCGGGTGTCTTTTATGGACCTCTAGTGCAGCATGTTATATAATTGTAATACATTATTTACATAGTTTATAATGAAGAAACACAGTATTGTTTGTTGGTAATAAAAAAGTAACTTATTTAAGCATGACAAGAAGGTGCACACACGTACACAAAACATATAGACAAGTTAAATAGAGGTTTAATATTCTAAGTAGCATACTAAGATGCGTAGGGTGTCTTCTTTGCCCACTCGAACAAAATACTAAGAACTAGTGCCTTTGACTAAATGAAAGAGTGTTCATCCTCTTCAGAATCTCTATTGTTTTTATCGTACTATGAAGACCAAAAATGTTCAAGGAGCTGCTTGCTGAACTTGTTTTGTTTTTAAGAACAAAGTTACGATGCCATCCAAATAGAGAATCAAATAATCAATTGAACTTGGTAGGATTGAAGAGATCCCAAATGAAGATATAATTAAATCCCATAGCTTTTATGCCAAAATCTGCTCTCTAATTATTGAATTTTCACATGCAGGAATCTTACAATAACCTTTTTTTTTTCCAAAATATTTCATTTATTTTGTTTTTATTGTCCGCTTAGCACTTATAGCATATGCTAAATAATCTGTAAATATTTTGATCACACAGATTGATGCAGATGATGAAATTGTTGTAATGCTGCATAAGCATATCATTGTGGATTACCAACAGAAAAAGGTAACTGTTACGTGAACATTGCACCTCCTCTTGTATGTTTAAACTTTAATCCAGTAATTTTCGTTAACTTTTTTCTTTAAGTAGTACATAGTTGATAGCTGTTATTGTGGGCTAGATACATCGTATTTGAGACATTTTGTTGAAGATTTTTTTTTTTTAGAATTATAACTAGTAGCAGATTGGAAAAAGTGTGCTTAACCTTGGTCAGGTGATTTGAGAAAGTAAGAGTTGGTTTTGCAAATTATTTCCATTGTTAAAACATGTCTCGAGTGTACATAAATTTTTTAAAAGGATTTTACTTTTGAACCATGCATGTCTGGATAATGTTGTTCAACAGAAAACCATTTCCAACCATCTGGTCATGATTGCAATTGCGAACGTTTTATCCCTTGGTGAGCAGCGCAAGGAAATTTTTAATTACTTGATATGATATGCAAAAGATTTCTATTTGAATATGCATGCATATCCAGGAAACATGTCCCTGAGGAAGGTAGCGTGGTGGCATAGCTTTGAGTTTTGATGTTATGTCCTCAGAAAACATGTTTCTAGTCATAAGTTGACTGATCTTCTCAAATATTACCAGCCATTCACTTTGGTTAAAGCAGATTAATTCTTCCTGTTATGTCGTGGTGGCTATTTTTCCACTGATGTTACTGGTTTTTCAAAATAAATAAAAAACACATTTAACACTGAACAGATTAGTTTGTTTTTTATTTATTAAATAATATTCTGATTTGTAAGAGTTGATTTCAGGGCCATGAGCTAGTATTGCATGTCTTGTACCATCTGCATGCTTTGACGATGTCTGATTCGGTTAACTGTACATTTGCTACTGCTGTATACGAAAAGTTCCTCTTGGAAGTGGTAGGCACCTATTTTTGTGTTTCCACCTTGTTTTAATTGTGTTTCTGTGAGAAGTGGATATATTACGTCTTTAAATGCAGGCTAAGTCTTTGCTGGAATCATTTCCTGCATCAGACAAGTCGTTTAGTAGACTTCTTGGTGAAGTTCCAATTTTGCCTGACTCCACTTTGAAACTACTTGATGATCTATGCTATTCTGATGTTATTGATCAACATGGGAAAGATGTTCGTGACATTGAGCGCGTCACTCAGGGCCTTGGGGCTGTTTGGAGTTTAATTTTGGGGAGGCCACATTATCGACAAAGTTTTTTAGATATCACTTTGAAGGTAACTTGGATTGAACTTTGAATAATTCAATTTATTAAATTTTTTGATTTCCGTAGGTATTCTTTGTCTGTTGGGTGTGCTTCTCTCTAAATAAGACAGTATGGAGATGGGGAAAATGTCCCAAAAAGAACTTTTATGTTAATCCAGGTGATCAGGGGAAAAATGAATTACCATTTACTGATGTTTTGTGAAATGATTAGTGAATCTATAATGTTTTACCTTTGTCCATAAATGGATGTATGGCTATGAAAGAAATTTTATGAACCAGACCAAGAATTTCTTTCATTCAAAGGGAATTAATATCATTATGTATGAGGATTTCTATCAAGGTCAACATGCTAGATTGTCTGTAGAGATGACAGTGTTGGATGTTTAGCAATTTAGAATCCAGTATCAGGGAAGTTTTAAAAATGACCTAGGGTCCTCTACAAAGTTAGGTGTAATTGCTAGCTGGCGTTGTTATATGCTAGCATGCTGCTTCATAAAACCAGCAACGGTAATTCTACTTCAAGGTTCCATCTAGCCTGCTGGCAATGTTGAGGGTTGTACCAAAGACTAGGGAGTAATGATTGATTTCCACACTGGTCATTAGCAGGGAGTTAGTATGGGTACATGGCCAGTTTTCGTTTGTGTATTCTTAATTATATTTGCATCCAAAATTTTTTGTTTCTTCATAGCTAGAAGAATTAAGAAACGTTCCACAAGAAGGTTCTTTGGAGTGTTGTAATTTTGTGATGTTTTCTCATGTTGATATATTACATAAAGCTTAATGCATATATGAAAGTTTTTGCAGTAACAGGTAGTCTTTTGTTTAGTCTTATTTTGATGCGCCTGTCTTTTGTATGAAAACTATTTCTACTCATGTAGTCTGCTTCTTGAGCTATTTAATACATAACTCAAATCTGTGTTTTTTTTAAAGAGTGCATAACTCAAATATGTATTTTCTGATGGCAGTGTGCTGTTCATTCACAAGATGAGATCCGAGCCAAATCTATCCGGCTGGTATGGGATTTACGTTTGAATTGATATCTGGAGTCTTGCTAATGGCCTGGTTTCAAGAAATTGGCTGGGTCCCTTTTTCAACTAAATTTTCGCCTGACTTGAAAAGCAAGAAATGCAGTCAGTTTTCTATTTTTTGATAATGCATCAAGTCATTTTTTGTTTCTGTTCTACAGGTGGCAAACAAACTCTATAAGTTGAGTTACTTATCAGAAATTATTGAGAAATATGCTACAAATATGTTGATGTCAGCTGTTGAACAATCTCCTTCGGGTATAGAGCATTCACAATCTGAGTCCACAGGGCAAAGAGTTGAAGGGATGGTATGCTTCTTTCATGTGCTCCTCTATTTCCTTTCTTGTCCATGCAACTGCATGTTGCATCCAGCTGTGAGAAATCTTGTATGGTGAACATAGTCTCTTTCTTTTTTATCTATTCGGTCATCATTCATTGGTAAATGCCACAAGCAATATAGCAGTAACAGCATATCAATTGCTAGACTGAGGGTTTACATTTGAAAGTCCTTTGGTGTTTTAAGCTTAAATCCTTTATGATTTTGATATCTGATAAGCCAAAATTTCTGAGTTGCCTTCTCTCATGTTTTATGGCTTTGGTTTCTAAAGGCAGTGATATCTTTATGAATCATTTGATAGCATGGCCTTGTCCTGATTTTACTTATTATTTGATGGCTGCTCTTATTATCTTCATAGTTCCAGGGGATTCCCATACTAAATGTCTCTCTTTTAATTTGCCATTTTGTATTTGGTGATATTAGCTTCTTCAGTTATTTGTGGGGGATAGCATCTACATTTAGTAAACCATGCACAATTAAAGTAGTATCTGCCTTGAACGTTGCTAATTACATCTCTATGCACCCAATCCATTTCAGGTTGGAAGCCAAGAAACATCGATTAGTGATTTTGAAATTTTGGATTCTGGAAATTCTGAAAATAATTCCACCAGAAAGGATCAACAAGTATCAACCATGTCATTTCCTGAAGTTCAACGGCTCATTTCTTTGTTTTTTGCTTTATGTACAAAGGTTTGTCTATGATTTCTCATGACTGGTATATGCTAGCAACTTGTCAATTGTTTTTTTTTCCTTGCGACACTAATGTAGGTTCTTTTCATATATATTTTAATACTTGCAGAAACCTAGTCTTATTCAACTTGTATTTAATACTTATGGACGTGCCCCAAAAGCTGTAAAGCAGGTGAGACTCTCGTTTCTTCTGTTTACGTAAATATTTTAGTAATTGGTAGCATGTTAGAAGAGCTAAATATGTTTTGTGTATTACTTTCCATGTTTGGCGACTACTTAATGCATAAACTTTGTTATAGATCTAGAAAATCTCGGTTCAGGTTACACTGTTGTACTTAGTACACCCAGCCAAAATTATTAAAACTATTCAAAGTAAACATTTGAAAAAACATGAGAAAGAAATATCAGAAGGTACTGGTCAAATTAAGTATTACATGTTGCGTCCCCACCTCAACTCTCTCACAATCTACCTCAGTCCCAACACCCACAGTCCCCGACGACCTTTATTGCCACCGCTACTAACACCAGCTCCAAACCATTTACCTGAAAGAAAAGCACAGGGCAAGAAGATGCAGAACCGAAATTGACCTTACCCCTTGTCTTGTTTTTTCTTGGTAATCGCTTCTTGGATCTCCAACGACATTAATAATTTGGCTCTGCTTCTTCGTACATATCTGATCATGGGACTCATAGGACTCTAACTCACCACCTTCATCATCATCCTCCCTCACAGAGCCTCCAAGCTCAGATTTGCTTTGACTGGCTCACCCACAATAACCAGTTACCTTTGTTATCAAATGCCATATTTTATTTTTGTCATGTTTTAGACAGCAGTTAGATTCAAAACAAATCATCTAACAGCTAGAAGAGTCAGTGTACTCAGTACACCTCTCGTACCAAAGAAAATCACAAAATTTGAGCTACTGCACGTGTTCTTCTTATGAGGTTATCATGTAGTAAGAGTGTCTGCCATGCTGAGATAAGTAGGAAAGCCATTCATTTTAAGGACTGGGAATTGAGTAGTTTCTTTGTGCTGATTTGGGTCAGCAAATTTCAATTGTCCTGTAGTCAGGATTGTTTGAGTTGGGCCGTCAGGCAAACTGACTCTACATGTGGTGCAGCATATCTGATTGCATGACTGAATTAATAATTCAAAAGCTTAAATTGATAGATTTCTGGCCCAACAATGTCACCCTAAGCTCAAACAAGGACACAACACTATTTCTTGCATATTACATAGTTACACATCAGATCTAGTTGATTCTTATGCTGATTAACAGAAGCAGGTCTAAGCTACGGAATAATGGTTCAGTTTGATTTCTAGGCTAAAAAAATTAAATCAGATTTGCAGTTATATATATCAGTGTTTGGAATAGGTCTGTTCTTGTGCTGAACCTCTAAGGTTGTCGGTTTAGGTGAACATCCATTCTGCCAAGGTTAGACAAATCAGTGCTCCTGCCCGTCCAGTTATTGGGAGCTATAAGCAATTCAGTACTCCCTTCTATTCCTGTGATTTAGGGTTTTCCTTTGTTAATTAATTTATTTCTGTCTGTTAGGGTTAAAATCTGAAGAACTTATTTGTATTTGATGGTGGATATAAGTTGTACCGAGGAATTGGAAACTTTTGTGGTCCTGCTAAGTTCGCTATTTAGATTTCCATGTGCTGCACACTGTAAAGAAAATTATATCTTGTTACCAGTAAATTAGTCTCACGTGAGAAACGATCTTATAGGCTACTTTTCCTCATCAAATTTAATTGCTAATGCTCTACATCTAATTCTTCTGTGTACTTTTTGAATGATGCAGGCTTTTCATCGCCATATTCCTGTTCTTATAAGGGCCCTAGGGTCATCGTATTCAGAATTGCTAAACATTATCTCTGATCCACCACAAGGAAGTGAAAATCTTTTGATGCTGGTGGGTGTTGTATTTCCTGTTTTCTTATCAGTGTTTCTAATCTTGAAGTTTTTTTTGTATTTTGTTATTTTTCTTTTGCTTTATTCATAGATTTTTCGTACATAGGTGATACTTATAGTTTTATTTATTTACTTATTCTCTAAATGACAAGGTGCTTCAAATATTGACTCAAGAGACATCGCCTTCAGCTGATCTGATAGCCACTGTTAAACATTTGTATGAAACCAAATTAAAGGTTATTCTATTAACTAAAGCTTCTTCTTTTGAATAGTAGTTAAATCTCTTGCTATTTTCGTGTTCAAAACTGAGTTGGATAATTATTGGCTGCAGGATGTCACAATTCTTATTCCAATGCTGTCTGCACTTTCTAAAAATGAGGTTTGTTTCATAGGTTCTGTCTCATTCTCTAGTACCTTTTTGTCAAGTTTCCTTTTTTAAAACTATTTTCTAAAAACTATAGCTGTTATAATGGTGGCAATAATTGGTTTGCAATCTAACTCTAACCGTTGGGTCTGCTTCGACCTGGAAATGTTTCATGCTTTAGTATGGTATGCTCGTGTTACTGAAACTGTGTCATAAACCAAAGCATGATGGATAACCTTAACTTATTGTGTTGACTTAGTTAAATTACCAAATTACCCTCACATGATTCACTATGGACATTAATCTCATCTAACAATTAAATATAACGTCTTATTAATGTGAAATCCAGTTAGTCGCAAACTCAATGGACGCAAACGAGAGCTTTCCATTTTTTTTCCGTGTTTATGCCTGTAGAATCTTGCTATGCCTAGTTTGGCCCAACCATTGGAGAAATCCAGTCCGTGTGATTCAATGTAAAATGGATGATTGCAATCACAGGGATATGAACTAAGGATCTCCCGTTATGATACCATGTTAAATTGGCACCGGGTGGGATTTTATGTTTAGCTGCAAGGTTTAGAATACCAACTGTGAAAGTATCAACATAGCGCCTCCACTGTAGGCCTGCTGAGGCCAACAAATGGATCACTTAGGTTGATGATGTGGAGTACAGGCAGTGAATTTGGCCTTGCACATGAGCAAGATTATCTTCATTGAATAATACCCATGAAACAGTATCACATATTTTGTGTTAATGCAAAGTAGAAATTATTATGCTGTTAGTTTCACGTTGATTTTTCTCTATTTCTGTGTAACCATTTTATGGGCCCAGGTTTTACCTATATTCCCTCGGCTTGTCGCTCTTCCATTGGAAAAGTTCCAGACAGCACTTGCTCACATACTGCAGGTACATGTGGTTTTCATATAGCTCCATATGTATGGAGCTATATGGTTTTCCTTGCTAAACCAAAAAATTAGTGTCTAGAAAATATTGTGATTTCCTTTTTTTAATATTTATTTTACCTTCTAGAAGACAAGTTCCATTAACGAAAATCACCAATATGTAGGCATTTTCTTAAAGAATTCATGTTGGACAAATATATGACACAAAGTTTGACAAAACCTGAGTCAATGATTTGTTAAGATTCATATCCTTTCAATTGCAGGGCTCAGCTCATACAGGCCCAGCTTTAACACCCACAGAAGTGTTGGTTTCCATCCATGGTATTGTTCCTGAGAAAGATGGACTCGCACTTAAGAAGGCATGTACTTACTGGATATGTTTCTTTTATATAAGCCTTATCGATTAGATGGTTAGTTGATTTATGAACTTCCACTTATTATGCACACACTGCATGCCATCCGGTCCTATCTTCTATCCAATATTTCACAAGTGGTTGTGTGCCCAAAATTCAGATAATATAATGGTTATAGTAACTTGATGTTGTAAGTGTTGATCAATGTGGACAACAATAAAGGTCCTGAGTGGAGTTTTGACATTTTGGATTAGATAGGGCAATCCAGAACCATCGCAGTATTTGGAAGTTTCCCTCATGCAAAATAGCTCTGCCCAAAATTACGTTGGTGTTGTACCTGTACTTTACATATTAATCATCTTTACAATGTATATGGGGACATGCTTTTCTAAGAAATACAACTTGGACTGATTAAACCCTGAAACATATTGGGATGATCAGATCAACTGAGGTTCATCTAATTTTGACTTGCTCTTGCCAAGGCCCATCCCTTATCAAATTGTGTCGTCAATAATAAATGGTTTTACTATTGTGGCATGGATCTTAGTGTATTTGTACTCAACTCAATGAAGGCTCCCCTTAATTTCTTGATGCACTTTCTATGGTGATTGTGTGGTTGCTCTCTTTGTAACATGCACCTTGTATCATTATTAACAGTTTTGTTTGCAGATAACAGATGCTTGCTCAGCCTGTTTTGAGCAACGTACAGTTTTCACACAGCAGGTCTTGGCAAAGGCCCTGAATCAGATGGTATGTATGTATTTTCTATAAATCTTTGTCCAGTACGTATTATTTAGTTGTTTTAAGCAACTGTTTTGTGTTTCAGGTTGATCAAACTCCGCTTCCTCTTCTCTTTATGAGAACAATTATTCAGGCAATAGATGCTTTTCCTTCACTGGTAACTGCTCTCGTTCCTTTTCCTTTTCCTTTCATTAACCTTTTCTTTTCCAATGTTGTCCTGATTTCCTTATTCATGTTATATATGGTTTCGTGCTTTTGTTCTATTCAGGTTGATTTTGTTATGGAAATACTTTCCAAACTTGTGAGCAAACAGGTACGTGTGTCCTCTTTGTCTGTGCTATTTGGTGCTGTGCACTCTTTCAGGTCGACGTGTCAGTATTGGTTATTAGAACGGTTAGGGACAACTGACGTTCTGTATGTAATGACTGCAGGTGTGGAGAATGCCAAAACTATGGTTTGGATTTTTGAAATGTGCGTCACAGACACAGCCACATTCTTTCCATGTATTGTTACAGGTATCACATCATTGCCTATTTATATAGAGAACTCCCCCTTGCTTTCAACTGGTGATTTTAGTTTACAGCTCGCTTTCCTATTTCATTTCCTTGCAGTTACCACCCCCGCAACTTGAAAGTGCTCTGAACAAATATGCAAACCTCAGAGGTCCCCTTGCCGCTTATGCCAGCCAGCCTAGTGTAAAAGCTTCACTCCCTAGGTATACTATTGTGCACCTGGTTGACCATCAACCTTTATTTCATGGAGATTACTTTACAATGTTTGAGGCTAATTATAGATACAACTTCAAAGAACACCGTCTATGGATTTTTTTCACACTCGGACCTCTTTCTCTGACACGTTTGTGTGATAAAATTTTAGAAGTAAAATTCTTTTGACTACAGTAAGTGTGAAATATCTGTTTGACTTCGTATTACAATTGCTTTAAAATATTCATAATGCAAGGTTTCCAGGTTGTTCTTTTGGCTAAACAATTGTCTTATTTCTCTGATAACTTTGTAGGCGGTTGAATTTCCTTCATTCTACGTTTTTTACTTTAACTTGACTATATTATTCCGGTTTTTACAACAGTCCCCATATATAACGGTTTTTATCTCCTATTTAAACTTACTGCATGTGTTTTGGCAGACCAACACTTGCCGTCCTTGGTCTAGCAAATGAAACACATTTGCAGCAACCGCATTTGCCACCATCGTTTCACCCTACAGACACAAGCTCATCAGTTCATGGAGCAACTCCAACGTGATAATTAGAAGGCGTTCGGACTCTGAGAAGTGACCAGCTATGTACAGTACAAATTGGGACATCTGATAATTTGAGAGCCACAAATGTGGGAAGGGAAGATATAGATTGACCACGTATATGGCGGCTGATTGCTTAGGGGTATTTGATCGCCGATTGGTGGAACCTAAAGATAAAATAGGCCGGTTGCGTATGGAAATATCAATTCTTCAGAAACATTACAGGCAAGAAAGAAAAAGGAAAAAAAAGAATTTCCGTGGAAAAGATGCATCCCAGCCGCTCCGTAATGCAGCTCTGGCCATAATTGGATTTTGAAATATATGTATCTGTATTTTATCCTTGTAAATTTTGATTCTTCCAACCTAATCCGAGGGCAGGTTT
The DNA here is from genome assembly GCA_018257905.1 of Gillenia trifoliata. Lineage (NCBI taxonomy): Eukaryota > Viridiplantae > Streptophyta > Magnoliopsida > Rosales > Rosaceae > Gillenia > Gillenia trifoliata. The sequence goes on from CM031087.1 coordinate 19,349,808, forward strand.
AAATTTTGGGTCATTAAATTATAGGCTCCTGTAAATTATAGTTGTATTTTTTCTTACTTAGTTCATATTCTTTTTGAATTTTTGTTCCTTTCTTTCTCCAGAGTTATAATAATTATTTCTTCCAGTTTTGATCTAACATTAAACATGTTTTGATGAAAGAAACTGAAAATCATCAAACAAAACGCCCCTAGTTTGCACCTCCACCCTTCTCCCCACTTCGTTGGCGACGTCGTTGCCGTCTTTTTGTCAACCTTTTCATGTACTGAGACTCTCAAACATGTAAACTAAGGGGTGTATTGTATTCAGATTTATATAGAAATTTGTGTAGATTTTTTATGTGATAGACTTTTGTAGATTTCATAAACTTATATTGACTATTAGAAACTCCATGAAATTATAGAAACTCTGAAAATTAAGTCCCTTATATTAGTTTTTGAGAAAAATAAGTCCCCAAACTCATTAGAAGCTGCTAATTTCACCGTTGCCAATTCTTCGTTAACTTAAGTCATTTGACTTGCACATGACTCATGATTAAGGGTAAAATCGTCAATCTCCCATGAAACCCAACTAGCACAAACACCCTTCTCCCCGTATCTCCCGCTCTATCTTGGAAATTATAAGGCCTAATTTGCAACTTTTTTGGTGGAGAATCCGTATAAACGTAAGGGCTTTCAATTTGGGCATCACAAAGCATAAATTTCCTACTAAATTACTGAACATTATGACTTCTGAAGTTTCCTTTGATTCAATAATACATCTACATGACACATAAATATTACTTAAAAACGCATCAGTCTTTTAAGTATTATACTAAAAAGTAAGAGCTTCATGAAAACACATCAGTATTATTGCAAAATAATAGATGTTGGAAGGCAAACACGAGTGTTAAAATTAGAGAACAGAGAGCTAGCTAGGGCTTTCTTTTAGTAGTTAAAATTATCAAAATAATCTCTCTTAACAGGTTGATATGAGTTACATGTGGGTAACACTGAACCAACTCGTTATCTTAACATGACCTAAACACTAACTTTTTTATTTATGTCGTTTCATGTCGTATTAACGGGTCGTGTAAAAAATTGTCAAATACTGTGCAGCCACACCGACAAGTAACGTCCTTGAGCTGGTCTTTCTCCACGGAGCTCGAATAGCCACATCAATTTTGTGAACGGACGGAAAATTTGGATTATGTTGACTGTTTTTAATTTCGGAGTCTTTGTAAGTTTGTAACCATGGCCTGCAATGGTTGAATATGTCCCAAGTATTTCAGGGCAAATTGCCTTGCCCCTTCTGCTTTGCTTGATTGGAATTTGGGTACAATACAAGGCGGTCTACATCACAGAGTATGGAATCCATAACAAACCGTTACCTAACTAACTCCCACCAATTTCGGCGAGCTGTACTAACTGTTCGGATATTAAGCAATTTAAAAGAAACATCAAACACCGGGAGCTCTACAACAAAAACGAAATTTCGTTTCTGTAAAAGAATGTCATGCAGAGAAAAAAAAAAAATTCGACAACCATGAATCTTCTGTTTGTTTGCCATCGCCAGCCGAGTTTTCCAGGCTTGTTAGTGCTTTGATTGTACCAACATCAAGCAATGATCCGTTCAGCGAGCGGAGAAGCACCAACATGAAATTCAAGAACTGTCATAAAAAAAGGATATATATTACTTCATTTTCTCTACAAGGTTAAAAGGTTTTTATGTTGTAAAATAACACCGGAATTAGAAACGGTCTTCAAGTGCCCTAAGAAGTTCTAGTACATGCACTCTGCCAAACGAGGGTTGAACATATTAAATTTTTTCGTTTATGGATAATTGCTGACCGATACAAGATATAGGGTAGGGTGAGAAAGACTTTAAATTACTTTCAAAAAATTTGATTTTGAACTCTAGGGGATGGTCAATCTATTCAACACAAAAAGTTGAAATACAAGAGTTCAAAGTGCTTATATGCACAGAGAATAATTTCATACCTTTCTCCAGCTATAGGCATCAAAATTGCACGGCTAGTGATTTCTATCATTTAATGGGGTGAACAACATCAAGGTTCTTCGGAAGTTGCCAGCCTTTGGGATAAACAAGACTATGAGCTTCCAAATGAAGATGCCAGTTCATTACTTTTGAACAGCCGGCTGGGCTACCTTCCATTTGAGTCTCATCTTCCACAACTTGTTCTATAAAAGTGGTCTCCTGAAGACGAAAGGGGACAGAAATGTCAGTGCTTGAAGATACAATAAAACATTGGAAATGATAAGTACAAGAAAATTTCAGATGATATGACCCGTACTTGGAAACCCTCCTTCACTGTATCTAATTGTTGAATTGGAGCAGAAGTGGGGCGGTGCCATCTCTTTGGATCCCACAATATTGTGCTATTAAAAGCAAACCCTGACATATCAACATGAAACCTACGAAGTCTCTTGCTTTTCTCATTTGTGTGCCATCCAACTACTTGGCTCCCATTGCAAACTGGACCTTCCAATATAGCCTTGTTTTTGCTTTGCGCTAACATAGCAACAGGCCAAGTTCCAAACCGACTTCAAAACAAATCAAAACACAAATTAGCTACAGAGAACAAAAGGCCAGAGGGGTAGCATAGAATCCATAATGAAAGAAGTAGACATTTATGAAATTCTGCAAACACATCAAGTCAATAACAGCACAATAGCACATAGAGAAGTCAACTTGTAGATTTGGAGAATAACAAAGTGGCGGCCATAAAAATCTATATTTTGACAGTTTCAAAAATATACAAAAAGTAATCAAGCAATTGTGGTTGTATTCACTCTCTTTTAGACAGAATGGTCTGAAGACACAACTCTCTTCAATTTTCTAATCCACCCATCGATCAACCAAGTAGAGCTAAAAAATTTCTGGGCTTTCTCTACGAGCCTATTAAACTAGTGTGATAAATGAAACTACATTCACATCTCTCCAGCTGAACGATTTAATTTAGTAAAAGAGAATGAAATTTGGATGAAAGAAGTGAACTTTTTGTTCCACCAGACAATAACAAGCAGAAAAATGTGCATGAAACTGGAGAGGTGTATATGTTCCACTACCTAAAGTTAGTAATACTGGAAAATTGTACATCTTCATTTGAAGACGAGAAGAACCAAAGTTAAAACTGCAAAACAATATTCTGAAGCCATTTGATTATGTAAATCTATCAACAAATGAGAATTCCAACCAAATGTAGTTTAGTTAAGTGAAAGAGTAGCCAAGCTATGCATTTGTATGTATGAAAATAGTTGGGCACAATCGAATCCGAGGATCAACAAGGAAGACATGAAATCTAAAAAGCAAGCAGACCCAAGTAGCTCCAATTGCTAAAATTGCATTAACAGACAAATTTAGAACAGAAAACCCGAGAAAACCATCATTCTAAAACAAGCATATGAAGCAAAAATAAACACCAACAACAGTAAATGTGACTGAAAATGATTGAAATGAAGCTCAATTTCGAAGATAGATTAGATACCTAATGTCTCTCAAGCGATCAAACAAGTCGAGGGAGTATATATTATCGTCGTCAGCGAAGTAAACAATGCCATCAAGCCTATGCCGCTCAATGTGCTCCAAAGCAGTGTTCCTCTGATAAACACCTCGATCCTTGGCGCTAGTCGAATTGTTGCCGCACACCAAATGCCTATACATCACGCCGCTCTTCCTCAAAATCTCCGCCGTCTCCATGGACACAGCGTTGGTCTCCACCACAATCCATAGCAGTGGCGGAGGTACAAGCCCCAGCAGCTGCCCCAACCTGTTCAAGAAATAGGCCTGCAGAGCGCGGTTGTACGTCGGTGTCACAATAATCAGCTGCTTCCTCAGCACCAAATCCACCCTCCTCTCCACGACACCGAGACTCACGTCGACGACGAGATCTTCCCTCCGTTTCACGGCGCGATCCGCGTTGTCGGTGTCGACCTGGACATTGACGTGCGGCGGCTTGATGTCGAAATTGAAGCTGCGACCTCGAATCTCGTCGTCGTCGACGTGGCCGAACGGCAATAGGCCGAGCAAAAACCCTAAGAAGAAGAAGAGCAAGCACCTGTAGAAACCTCCACGCCATTGCTGGCCTTTGCGATTCGGTCGGTGAAAGAGAACTCCCGCGACGAAGCGCCTGGCTGTGACGGCGAAGGCGAGAATCGCCGACGGAAAAGGCGGGGAGTATCTGGAGCTGGAGAGAAGCTTCTGCGACGGCGATGGCACTGAAAAGGGAGATCCGCCGCCGTTCACGTACGGCCGGTCTCGGAAAGCCGGCGATAGAGTTCTCCGGATCGACGCCATGGATCGATCTCCGATAAAAAATCCTGAAGGTTTCCACTACATGATCGAAATCGTAATCCCTTCCCCAATCCACAGAATCAGATTCGAAACTCCAAAAATTTTATAAAGAAAAATGAAGAAAGTGAATTCGGGTCGGACTTTGACCGGAATGGTAATCGGGTCTTATGGGGTGGACTGATAGAGTGTACGGGCGGCGGGAGGATCGGAATGTCAAAGGTGTAATATGTAAGGATTTCGAAATAATTTGGACCTGGGAGAAGCACTTTTTGGCAGAAATGGGAAGTGGGTTTTGGTTTGAGCAGTAGAGAGAGACGTTTGGGTGCGTTTCGGTGGGTTTTTACCGCGGACGGGAGTGTGCGGAGTCGCTTTTTGATTGGCTGGGGATCGTGGAGCTCATTTTCTTTAGGATAATACTTGGGTACTCATTTTAATAATTTGGCCCAATGATATTTTAACACATATTTTATTGTTTTAAAAAATAAAACATATGCTATTTAATTTTTCTTAGGCTTTTAAAAATAAGGAACACATGTCATTTTTTGATTGGGCCAAATCAGAAAGTGAGTATATAGGGTACTCACTAGTGAGTACCCAAGCATTATCCTTTTCTTTAGTTTAGCGACGCGTCGGCCGGCCATTGAGGAGTCAACACGTGTCCAGCCGTGGTCAAATGTGTCCGCACATGCTTATTTTACCACCTTTTGTGAATTGTTGTCGGATAGAGGCTGTAATCATGTGGTAATTATTACGTAAATGTGTTTTGGTTTGATGGTGTTTTGCTATTTCATCCATAGCAATTGGTGGTATACTCGTATTTCAAACGAATCACATTTTTTTCTAAAAGAAATTAAAATGTATGACATTGAATAATTAGTTTGGAATATTGTTATACTAACATCTTCATGGTAGTAAATTTCTCTCATTTAAATAATAATAGGTATAAAGACTGTTTTTTTTAATAAAGCAATAACATTAATAGGTTAAAATGTTACTTGTTACTGAGAAAGAAGATAATGTGAATCTAATTCGCACCAGGATGCATAAGTATATTGCTTTCGACCACTACAGTAAAGCTTCGCTTGCAGGTGTAAAGACTATTTGATGCTCCTAATCAGATTTTGTTTGTTGGGGTTTTATTTGTTCCTTCTTATTTTAGGAATGTGATTTTAGAGCTTCCACACACGTATAAGAGAATACCTTTTTTTTGGTCAACCGTATAAGAGGAAATCTAAAACTTTGATTTTCTTTCATTAATAATGGAAATTCAGATTCCATGTGGAGAATATTTCCTTTTGTTACACTTTTCATTAATATAAAATGCTTAAAAGTTAAAAGGTTTGGCCTTGGTAGTGTGATTTATTACTTACATTCATTGATCAGTTGGACGTTTTGATTCAAATAAAATAAATGTTACGAAGACTACATTTGTGTACTATCGTGTGACAAGTGATATATACTTGACACGTCAATCATTGAATTTATCTCACTAACAATGTGATGGAGAAAATTTCGTGTATGGGTTTACGTTGAGGATTTTTCTACTGTACATGCACTCAAAGTCCTTGTATGCAAATATCAAGTATTTATGTGATGACCCATCCCTAATTTTATTGTATTTTATTTCTTGAATGTGTAAATTTACCAAAATGCCCTTGAACGAGCTAAGTGGAAGTCCTACGTGGACGTTTGAGCTCTTTATGAATTCTGAATTCTTACTTGTTGTATTCAGGTAGTACTCTTTCCTACGTGCGTGTGAGCGCGAACATGATGAAAATTCGATGTACGTAACCTAAACGTATTATTTCCTATTATGGGAATATGGTGGTGCGTGTACCAGGTGGGATCTAGTTACCTGGCTTAATTTGGGAAAAATCTCTTTCTTCTCTTTTTCCCCCTCATCTCTCTTTTTCCCCCTCACTCTTCTTTTTATGCTCTTCTTCTTCTCCCGTGAGAAAGTGCACAGTGCACACACTGGCCACACCAATTCTTTCGAACTAAACCAAACCACCACCACCATCTTGTTCCTTGTAACTCACTGAGTTCAACGATGCAAGCTGATTGCCCAAACTCCCTACCGTTTGACGGAAATCGCACACAGAAGAATCAGACTTTTTCGGCGAGTTTCTTGAAAATACCGACCAAGGTGAGACTTCTAACCACCACCATTAGCATCCTCATGTTGAGTAGATGGATTTTCATACTAAAATCATGTGTTTTGGAGTAGATCGGACTTCGTTCATAAGCCGAGACTTTCTAGCCAATTTATGGCCATTTCCGACCACTTTTTGAACTCCAAATCGGTATAATCTTGTTCTCCTTCTTTCTAATTTCATTTTGACATGTGGATCGTGTAAAATGGTTGAGAAATGAAGAAGTTACGAATTTTTGAAATTTTCTAGAAACCGGCGAGTTTTGGCTGGCGGCGGCGACCGGTTCAGATCGGCTTGAACCAGGTCCAGACCGGACCGTGACGTTAGCAAACCCAGTTCGGACAGGGAATATTCCCAGATATATTCCTTTAACGCCGTTACGAATATTCCGTTAAATCTAACGGCGTCAACTATCATTGTTAGTTTGACCGAGCGTGAGTCGCGTGTGTTGTATGCGTGAGCCGAGGTAGGCCTGCGCATGGGACTACTTTTTTAACTTCCGTCAATTCGAGGTGACTCGTGAAGATGCGTACTACCTCGGGGCAGTATGTATGGTATTTTTCGGAGTGTTTTGGACCTCTGTGTTGAGCAAATCAAGGATAAATGTCGTTTATTAATTTAATCAGTAACCTTTATAAGTTTAATCATTACTATAGCAATATCTCATATAGGTGAGACTTACCACGAGAAGTACAGGGGTCAGGCAAGGCAAGGCGGCTACGATCCAACTACATATCAATGAGTGGGCTTTGTTTTGAGAAATTAATATTATTTATATTATTTCTCACTATGATTTCATGTTTTTATTTTCTATCATGCCATGCTTTTATTTATGGGTTAAATATAAAGAAATTATATTATGTTGAGATTTGTGAAACTGCAATGGCATGATCATGTATATACTATCTGCTCATTATACATGCATTCACCGGTGTTTACTACTCGTCCGGGCCAGGACCAGCCTTCACGTGTATGTTCACATCCCCACCGTTATGCTCACTTTGGATCCATTGTAGGTGCCAGCCTGTACTAGTCTGCATTAGGCAACTAGGACTCGTATGTGACGCGATTATCCCCAACTTCACGTGATCGTAGTACTGAGTATATATCCATTACACCCAGCTTGTTCCATGTAGCTACTTTCTGCGTGGACTTGTGTGATTGCATATGTCGATGAGCATGCTATATGTTGAGGAGATTTTGGTATATACTCATACCTTTGGCCTTGTTGCCTTTATATTGTTTTAACGACGAATATTATATTATGTTAAGATAAAAGTGTTTAACCATATCTTTGAAAATTTTCATATTATACGTAGTATGATTTTGAGAAATTATACACGAATTTTCAAAGAGGGATTATTATGTTATGAAAAACAAAGGTTTTAGAAAATGTTTATTTTTGCCCACTCACACCTTCTATTTTGCTCCCCTCCAAGACGTAGTAGTTGGACTAGTGGTGAGTGCGACCATTCTGGTGTTTACGACTTCCGCACCAGATAAATGTAGGATTTCTTCCTTCCACTAGTATGTTTTATCCATCCTATTCAGGATGAGAATAATTCGTACTTTCTTTACTGTATTTGATCTATGTTGAACATCTCATGCTATGTATTAAGGGTTTTACCCGTGCTTCTGCGTACTCTGCTGCATGATTTAGGCGTCGGAGGTTCATTAGCCACTCTTCTCAAACACCCACTCTTCTCAAAGATGTTGACTTGGGAATCGGAGGTTCATTAGCCAAACTCCCTCTTTAGGCTTGAGGTTTAGTCTTTAACCTAAGGTGTTTATTTATTTTGTAAGTACAATTTCGTCAAATTGAGGGTGGCGGAATTTTGTTACCACAAATTGGTTCGAATCACGTCAATGACGATTTCGATAGCAATTTATTCTCGACGCTCTTTAGTGTAAATATATTAATTGTTACATTAAAAAAAAAATAACCCCACAGTACTCTTATACCTCACACTCTCATCAAACTCGCGTAGCGTATTCATATGTTTCATTAAATTTACAAACGCAACAAAACAACATGCATAAGAAGTTGAGGAACTCGAATCAGCTACGAAACGAAAATATCATCTCATTTTCTATTCAATTTTCATATCAGTGGCCTAAATAAATCTTCAATTATTGTTTGAGGCTTTAGGTTTCTGTCAATTTAGGGTTCTTGGTCTTGTATGTATTCATCCATCGTCTGTTAATCAAATGAAGCCTTTTAGGTCTCGTATGTATGATACTATTGAAGTGGTGGAACTTGAAACTGAGCAAGTTGAGTGATATTGAATTGTGAGAGATGTAGGGAAAGCTGAGCTTTCAAACTTTTAGAGAAAACCTGTTCACTTCTTTCATGAAAAAAGTCGTACTGCTTATATTAAAAAGCTAATTTTTCATCATCTTGAGGTGCCAATTTTTTTCCTGTTTCATTCATCATTACTAAAATACAATTTAACAATGAACTGAGGTGGAGTGGTGGACATGGAGGAGGGCATTTGCATTACCCATAATTGTCACCGACCAATTTATGCTTGTACATGATACATGTGGTATCAGTCATGTTCGCCGGGCACCTTGGTGAACTTGAGCTTGCCGGAGCCACACTTGCCAATTCTTGAGCTTGCCGGAACCCCACATCACCCTCACACCTCACACTCTCATCAAACTCGCGTAGTGTAAAGTTGCATAGTGTAAAACCATGTTCAAGAACTGTGTATCCAGAAAGCAGTCCGGTCAGTTCAGGAAATGATAGTTTGAAACTGGACTGACATTTACCTTGTCTTTATATATGTTTTTAAAATATTCTGGTAGCTGGAAAATTCCAAAGTTTACGTATATGAGAATTTAATAAGATTACAGGCCTTTTCTTATAACTTTTTTCTTGTCTAATTATTTCTTTGTTTAGAGCAACTCCGCCCTATCCACTTTTCCTCAGGCAATCACTATTCAATCCACTAATAAACAGTAATTGTCCTAATGAACAGTGTATTCTCCTGGTAATTACTTTTTTCATCTCCACCCGTACAATTAAATTGCCATGGCAATTGGCAATTAAATATTAGTATTATTTATACTCATTAAATAATACATAATAATTTTTATTTGTAATTTCGGATTAGATTTTTAATCGTTCTCATTGCGCCACGTGTCATTATCCGAAAAATCAATAACAATAAAATATATGTATTTATTTATTTATTTATAAAATAATTCAAAATAATTTTATTTGTTATATCGGATAAAATTTTTAATCGTTCTCATACTTTTGGTTTGAGCACCATACCAAGCTTGTGCTTGAAGTTCCTATTCAATCTGGGAGATTAAATAAATATATTAAAAATAGGTAACAAATAAATAATACAAAGAAATAATTATAATGAAAATAGGCAACAATTAAATAATACAAAGAAAGAAAGAAATATATTAAAAATAGGTAACAAATAAATAATACAAAGAAATAATTATAATGAAAATAGGCAACAATTAAATAATACAAAGAAAGAAATAAATATATTATTACCTGATCTGCTAAATTTTCTCCACTTCGAAGATTAGCACTAGCTTGTGTCAAGGCGTCTCTCCACGTACTAAACGATTGGCTAAGTAGTTTCCAATAACTGGACAATGAATCTTTGGTTCTTTGCCCACCCATTTTCTCAATATATGCGGAATGAATAAGACTCCACATTTCTCACAACTGCATCTCATTCCTCGAAATCGAATCATGAGTGATTTGAACCCAGCTAGCACACAACGCAACATCTTCAAGAAGCGTCCAATTCGTACCTGCACCAGTTGTCATTTTTTTTGAAAAAAAATGGATTGAAACTTTGAGAGAAAGATAGGAGAAAACTTGAAAGATGTTGAGAAAATATGGAATTGTGGTGTAAGGTAGATGAAATTGGTGTAGAATTTATAGAAAAGTGAAGAAAAAAATATTACAAATTTTTTAAAATTTTTTTCCTGATTTTTACAGATTTTTTAAAATTTTTTATTCCCTTAATTAATCTCTGCCGTTGGATTTTAAAAAATTTGAATTTCAACGTTTCAGATTGTGCCACGTGTCACAACGGTAACTTTTCAGAATTTTAAAACTTTTTTTTTTTAATTTTTAAAGGAATTAATGTCAAATGTTGATCTGAGATCCAACGGTTGATATTAAATCCTTTTTTTTTATTACCATTGCAGATCCAACGGCTTAAATAAAGAGCCGTTGAGATCACACGGTCCAGGGGAAGCCACGTGGCTTCCCCCAACGTTCGGATTCTGAGTGGCCGACAACGGGCCCCACCACTGCAGGCTTGTCGGCGACGCGCCTCACGTGTGCGTGCGTTGCGCGCGCCTAACGCAAAATTTTTTAAACCGCGTGGCTGATGCCAGCCTGACGTCAGCCACCTCGGTGGCTTGGGCTGTCAATTTTCCAACGGGCTGGAGCCCGAGCTTGGCCTGTCCCCCGATGGGTTTGCTTCTCCAGCCCACCACATCCACTCCACCCCATCAATTGATCCACACCCCCCCCCCAGCAATTGGCAGGGGTGGAACTGCTCTTAGGTTGGGCTAAGTGGAGCTCTCGAAACGTTGTGCGGGCAGGGGTTAAGAGCAAGGGACTATAGGATGTTAGGAGTACATTTGCAGGCCTCTTCCATATCCCTTTCACCATCTTCATAACTATACTCTGGTTCTATACATATTTTAATCCACCAGGATCAGCAGATTGCAAAATATGCTGCTCTTTCTATCAATTTTTTTATTCCAGCATTATTTCCTTATGCAATTTTACAAAATATATTAAGATTTCTGCAGACAATCGGTTGTCTTACCACTATATGTCTTTTCGGTTGTTCCAACGGTTGTTCATGTTGGAATAACATATAGTTTAGTAAATTGGACCGGTCTTGGTTATAAGGGAGCTCCGCTAGCAGCTTCAATATCGATATGGATATCAATGCTAATGTTGGTGATGTATGTTATGCGTGCAAAGAAGTTTGAGCGTACATGGGATGGATTTTCACTAGAATCATTCCACTATGTTCCTACTGATTTGAAACTGACTCTCCCCCTCGCATCAGTGATTTGAAGAACACATGCCAAACCATTGCTGCGGAGGCCAGGGATATCTATATCCCGATATCTATATTGGCCGATATTTGAAGAACGCATCAGTGATTTGAATTTTCTTTGCACGCGTAACATACATGACCAACATTAGCCGATACTTATATTGATATTGAAACAGCTAGTGGAGCTCCCTTATAACCACGAGTTGTCCAGTTTACCAAACTGTATGTTATTCCAACATGAACAACCAATGGAAAAACCCAGAAGAAATATAGTGGCAGGACAACTGATTGCGTCCGTAGAAATCTTATTTTATTTTGTATAATCCTCATAAGCAATTAATCCTAGAATCATAAATTTGATGTAAATGGCATAGAACAAGTGTATAGCTATGAGGATTGTGAAGGGGAACGAAGTTATGGAACAGGCTTGCAAATGAATTCCCAACATCCTATAGTCCCTTGCTCCAAACTCCTGCCCGCACAACGTTTCGAGGAGCTCCACTTAGCCCAACCTAAACAAAGAAATAATTAGACAAGAAAAATGTTATAAGAAAAAGATTGTAAACTTATTAAATTCTCATATACATATACTTGATAATTTTTCAGCTACTTGAATATTTTAAAAACATAAATACAAGGTAAATGTCGGTTTAGTTTCAGATTATCATTTCATGAACTAGCGGGACTGCTTTCTGGATACACAGTTCTTGAACATGGCTTTTACACTATGCAATATAGACAACATAAGCTTAATACAAAATACAAAAGTAAGGGATGAATCAGAAATTTAGTACAACAAATAGTACTTGTGCATTGGTTGTATAATATATAGTATATAGAGTGACTAAGACAGTTACCATGACAACTAAACCAGTATTAGTTGCCCGCCTCGAGTTGGCAAGTGTGGCACCGGCCAGCAAGCTCAAGCTCACCAAGGTGCCCAGCGAACAAGGCCTGGTTCTTGGCCTCGATCATCCACATCCAGCAACTTGTTCCACCACCCCACCACCTCAGTTTCAGGGATTGACGAAACTTGTGCAGCGGTAGAGTCAGTCGTGATTAATGATGAGAGAGAAAATTGAGTGGTCTTCGAGGCTACGTACCGGCGATCGGCGCTGCTTTTTGTTTTGTTCTCGTGCAAATGCTTCACCTTTGCTCACTGTTCTGAGAAATTAAACTTGAGAGAGAGAGTCGGGGGTCTGAGTTGCTAATGGATGGGCAGCATTTATATAGGAAGGCACTTCCTCATCAAAACAGTGCCAATAATTCATAACGCATGCAGGTGCAAAGAGTCCACGGAATCGGTCCCAAGTTTTAGCTCTTTTTTTCGGTCCCAAGTTTTAGCTCCTTTTTTTTATGTTTCGTGAAAGCATCACCTAATCTGCAGATGTCCGTCACATCTGATCAGGACGGCTGACCAACCCAACAAAAAAGATTCCAGCCATCTGATTGTTAGGAATGTCGGTACTACAAGATAGAGAATGCACAAAGTAAAGTAGAGAATGGACACCAAGAATTTACGTGGTTCGGCAATTTATGCCTACGTCCACGGAACAACGATCAATCTTCACTATATGAAAATGAAGAGTACAACAAGAGTAGTCTTACCAAGCCACAGGCAAGGCTTGATAAATACAAGAAAGTATAACACACACTTTCTATCTCTCTAGACTTCACTCACACAATGTGTAGTGGAACACTCTCACTCTCACTCTTGGAGTGGAACTCTAGCTTTGGACTTGATCCTTTGCTACTCACTCTTGGTTGCTTGCTTACAACACTACACCCATATTTATAGGTGAGGGCTTGGTATTCTACTAGTTTCTAGTCCCTTCTACAAACTAGAACTAGTTTCTAAGTTCTAGAATATTCTACCATCCTCTAACTTAGATAATTCTAGACTAGACACAAATTGTAGCCTCTATCTTTCCATTTGCAACCAAGGAAGCTAGTACTCTCTAGCTTCTTCCATCAACTTAATAACATGCTAGAATTGTCTAGCATGCTCCAGCCACCTCACTTGCTTACTAGAATAATCTAGAGCATTCATCATGGGCTGGACCATATACCAACACTGATCTGATCAGGACAGCTAACCAACGTAATTTGCAGACGTGCGTTCATCATTTTTCATTGAATTTCAGTAGTATTAAACTCTCCTTTTTCGTTTCCAATTTAAGGAAACACAAACGGAGGAAAAAGACGATTCCATTTTGAGATCATGTTAGGTTACACGGTACATCAATTATTGTTCAAGTTTTATATGGGTTATTACAACATTCATTCTTTTCTTGATCCATTTACTTTTGAAAAAATTATCTTGATCCATTTCACATAAGTCACTTAGTACTATGGTCTAATGGTATTACTCTTGACTTGTAAGTGAGACGCCATAAGTTCGAATGTCGTAAATGGCAATTTCGATACCAATTTACTGTCCACACTCCTTAGTGAAAATATGTCGATCGTTATACAAAAAAAAAATGCACCCCATATTACTCTCATACCTCACACTCTCATCAAACTCGCGTAGCGAATTCATATGTTTCATTAAATTTACAAGCGCAACAGAACAACGCACATAAGAAGTTGAGGAACTCGAATCAGCTACGAAACGAAAATATCCTCTCATTTTCTATTCAATTTTCATATCAGTAGCCTAAATAATTCTTCAATTTAGGTTTCTGTCAATTTAGGGTTCTTGGTCTTGAAGGTGCCAATTTTTTTCTTGTTTCATTCATCATTGGACCTTACCTGAAGCCCAACTTCAAAACCCAACTTCAAAATCCAACCCTTTTGTGTAGGCCCAAACCTCAATTTAATGACCCATTACTCTCTCTCTCTCTCTCTCTCTCTCTCTCAAATGACATTCCACTCCAAGATGTGAGCCTTCTAGTGCATGATCCGATACCACCGGAGTTGAGATCCCACACTGTACGCCTTTCCCTCTCTCTCACAATCCTATTTCTGTTTTTGTTGAAGACTTTTTATTTTTGGATGAAAATTTTGAGGTTAGAAAAAAAAATTTCCCAGCAGCCGGAAGAGTGGCTGCCAAGGCTTGGCCACCCCTTTTAAAAGAAAAAAAAACTTCTACGCATATTTCCAATATTTCCACTAACATCAACATTAGTAATTGGTTTTAGTAATTAATGCATTAGTATCGATAACCTTTTTTTATTAAATCTAATTCCTTTTTTAATATGAATTTAATAAATATCAAATATTAGTTTCATTATCAGTCAGGCTCCCAGTTGGATAATGGGTTGAGCCGCAAAGTTTCAGTTTGGAGTACATTGAGTGGGCTAAACCTAAACCACCACTTTAGCCTTTGATTTCTTCCCACATTCTTCAACCATGCTACCAAATCAAGAATTTTCATTTATGCTAATTGGAATTAGGTATTCAAGCAAGTAGTAAGTACAACCATGCTACCAAATCAAGAATTTTGATAGCTATGAGAGTACAAGGAAAGGGTTCATTGTTCGCCATCTCTCTTCCCAAACACAAAATTTTGAGAGTGTAAAAACGATATTGATGAGGGCATTGGTGTTTTTATGTGCTTTAACTGTATTAGTACTGACAATTGTGTTTTTCTTTTATACAACGATATTCTATTCCAGGAGGAGGGAGTTTTCTACTATGGAATGGAGGATTGAGCTGGCTCACTCAATGGCCAAAACAAATATTAAACGTAAGTGATATTCATGTCAAAATTAGGCACGAGTCAAGAGGTATATCACTAGGTGATAGCACTAGATGATGGTCAGCTTCTATTATTAGTTCTCATCTTTTGCACTGCATTATTTATTGTTGTCATTTCGTAAGTTTTTGCAACCTTGCTACTCATTGCGAGTACAATTGTACAAATGTGCTAGGCCCAACTATTACGCCCTTGTTCTTAATATGATTGGAGAGTACGTTCGTGACCAACTGATCATGCATGCACATAGATATTTACATATCTATATCTGTCGTTGGCTTCTACCATTAAAACTCTCAGTTTTGCTAGAACACTGCCAATTCGCATGCTTCCGTGCTACAAATTGCTTAGACTGATTGATGCATGTTTCTATTGGCTGAAATCCATGTCACTGTCTAAGTTGTACTTGCCCAATATTGTTAGCGTTTTTGAACAAATATATGGCTAGGTTTTGTGTTTTGACTCGTGCACTATAGCTAGGGTTCATCATCACCGTCGTCGTCGTCGTCAAGTTAATGTCTAATGATAATTTTCCTATCAATAGATGTACTTCGAGTCTTTGACCTAGCCAACCCTCCAAAATAATACAAAGAAAGAATGTTTGTAATTATCTTTTTCTCTACTCCAAATAAGATATCATAGCTTCTTGGACTTCTTTTCCACCTCCCCCCTCTCATGACTTCCCCATTAGTTGGTTGTTCAATTAAGAATATACCAATTTTAAATGGAGGAGAGACCCAACTAAACCTCATAGTCAAACCGCAAATATATTCTAAACGAGTCAAAAACAAATGTCAACTCATTGGAGAAAGTGGCATCTATTATTTGCTTCACTTTCACTTCAAGATTTCTATAGCCCTCTATCATCCACGTGTGTTGTGCACAAAAGCAAAGAGTATTGTTGTGTCTTAATTTCATACACCAATATATAGATTTTTTTTTAATATTAATTATCAATTTACAGTATTTGATACATTATCGACAATCGTTAACTAATTATTTATTTATTTATACCATGTTAAATGTAATGTGAACATAGTATTAACAATCAGTGGTGGACCAATTCAATGGCAAGGGTGGCAACTACTCACTCAGACCCCGAAAAATCTCCCTACTTGATCATATTTTATCCGCTCAGCATCAGGGTAGGGTGGCGCAAGGCTGCAATGGGCAGCAGCAACATGCACGAGCACAAGGAAGGTGGAAAACAACTTTTTTTTCTACCTAGGGATTGCGGATCCCTTTTTCTATCCGAAATAAGTAACAATTTTTTGTTTTTCTCCTATAGTTCATATTTATTTCACCCAAATTCACCTACTTCACTCGAATTTGTCGATTTTCTTTATGAATGATAATAATGATGGTTAATTTTCAAGAGTATGAATTTTTAATATAACTTATTAACGTTTATACCTCGTTCACCAGAAAAAAGTTCCTAGTTCACATATCTAGAAATTTTTTTTTTCTCCTTATACTAACCAATCACGACATATCTAGAAACATATTTTTCTCTTTTTAGGGTCTTTGCTTTTCACCGTCGTATGGTAGTTGCAAAGTAAAGTACTACTTCTTACACCTTTGTAGATTGACTTCATTATAAAATGTTGTGATATAATATGCTATAGTGATTAGTGAGAGGGAAGAAAAACAATACACAAAGTGGGCCAACAAAGACCAACAATTTTTGGGAGTTATTGAAACATTCCAAAACAATGGGTCGGTTCTTATATAGAGACACTGAAAAAAAATCATCATCTATAAGAGACAAAGAGCCTCCACACCCTTAATCTTTCAAACTTCCGTTCCATGGTCCCGTAGATCACAATACTTGCCCTACAAATTACTATATTTGCTCCCTTTAAGTGGTAACATGACCCACTAGAACAAAACCCTAGGACGTGTAGGTCCCCTAGTGGATGTTCCGAGTGAAAAATAAAAATAAAAATGGTCCATGCAGAGCACCATGCAGGGGACCCCTATGGAAAAGCCACTACGGCACTGCAGCCTGTTCTTGTGAGAGACTATATGAACGACACACGATTGGCATCTTTGAATGGTTGCATGATCTATTTTTTTTCTGCTCTTTATATCATAGTAGGGTACTTCTAGTCAGCACGGCAATGCGATTATGCTATAGTCTGTCAAAAGCTGAGTCGTATTTATATAGGGAGTAGGGTTGGTGGGTGTTATTTGCACTCTCCCACAGGAAGAAGAGAGTGGGGAGTGCACGGGTGGAGCTCCAATAGTCTTCATTCCTTTTATGACTTTTCATTACTTTTCACTTTTCAAATAATATAGAGACAGATAGGCCATGATGAGAACATGATGCTATTTTACGGAGAACAAATGTATATGGAATGAGTTCAGAGTTATAGTGATTTTTCGATATAATAATGTAATGTCATATAAAGAGAAAGATTTACACATATTATTGCCTTATTGACGTCACAATGCACTATAATTAAACTTATTTCACAATAGTCTTTCTCCATTTTGCAAGATGTGAGATGCAAAACATAGTTAGTTGATTTAGAGTTTCCGGTTTAGAGTTTAGGAATATCAATAAACTCATGAAAGTCGTTCTCCATTTTGAGAGATGTGAGATGCAAAACATAGTTTAGTTGCTCACGAGCTCTCACATCTTATAAAAAGTAATTCTACCCTTGAAGTCTTCCGCGGAGATACATCAACTCCGAATAATATGTCTCGCTAATGAAACTTAGTAATTCTACACATGCATTTGAACGCATGCTTGTGTATCATGTGGTCTTTTTTTTCCCTCTTCTCATTTGGGAGTGTTGTAATTACTTCCACGAGATAATACACTATTTTTACCAAAAGATATTAGCCAAGGAGTATTCCAACTCGTGATTGATGATAATTAAGTATGATGTTAGGATGTTTGACAACTAGTCGTCGTAGTTCTTTGTGTTAGTAGTTCTTTCTTGGATGTTTGTATCTTGGACCACATATACTCGCACCACATGCGTCTGCAATTCTATAAGAACTTAAATTTTTTAGACTAGTAGTTTGTCTAACATTGTTTCATATCTTTTTTGCAAGAGATTTGATACTCATTCTCCTTTTCGTTTTTTGTTTATAACGGACGGAATGAAGCTGCACTTATATGTTTGTCTGTCTCTTCCCATACTTGATGCACATTGTAGCTCCCGACCGGCTTATAGTTTTGGAGTTAATTAGTGCTTGTCTATTATGATTAAGGGAAAAATTAATTGATCTACTTCCGAAAGTACAAGCTCATTAACTTACTCTAACCAAAAGAAAAGTAGCAAAAAAAGACAACAACAAGGGCAATGAATGTATCTACAAGTAAAGTGGCTGCGGCTGCAACCACAGTACATTTGTCAATGGATAAGATTCAGGATAGCTATAGGTACACAAAGTTCTACTGTAAATCACGAGTTTCAGGAAGTTTTTTTCCAGGTGGAGACATAAAGTGCGGTGTCGGTGTGGGTCATCCTCACCGATGCATGGGGATCACATAATACAACACAACACACATGCACCCTTTTATATTATATATTTTGTTGCTATGGTTACTTCCGTTTTGTAGGCTGAAGCTTTGGTGTTCGTCAGGCGCTTATATGGCCAAATCAGCTTCAATTATATTGAAAGAGACTCTAAAATTTTGATTTAAGTTTTTAAAACAGTGATCAATGTGCCTAGGAATATTTGATCAATTGTCCATGATACTTGGTATTTAATGAATAAGATATCAAGACTCCCAATCCGACATAACTTTCGAGAAGAAAATATGGTTGATGATGGCTTAGCTTCCGTAGGACAAACATATAACTATTCATGTATGTGGTTCAGTAATTTTCTTTTATAATATGATATAGGTTAAAGCTTGATTTTTTTGGAAATAGAATCCATCAATGATTTTCATTCTAATTTATTTTTAATGTGAAAATAAAATTATTTTGTTTGTTCATTTTGGCCTACAAGAAACAAATATAAAAATAATATAAAATATATAAAAAGAAGGAAAATGGAATCAATATATTGTATGAGTTGGTGTTTGACAGAAATTAAAGCCATGCATATGCCTTGCTTTGCCAAGAGCAGAAGGTTCCTCATTCCTCAATACTTGTTATGATAAAGGCACGCATCAATGCATGTAGTGGCCACCAACTGCATCATATATGCACTCGTCGGTCACGATGGAAGAGATAAGGGCCACCATTACCAACTGCAATGCATGCCCTCTCTTTCTGTTTCTGGGAGCTAGGGTGGTTTTTGATAAGACGTTTATAGGGAAGGGAAAAGGTTAAATGCAAAATATGCCATTCCCCAATTTGCCACATTTAGCCACGCCTCTGGCTGGAGACTTAAGCAATTTATATTTCTTTAATTAATCTTTGTTTATACCAACTTTTTGTTGAATTATTTCTTGGTGTAACGCAAACCCTACCACTAATTCAGCAATTGGGGCGGTTTGATTTTGCCATGTTTCTTAAGTCTTTTTTAAACCCCATTGAGAAATGGTTCTTTTGGCGCATCATGTGATGCCATTGGTACTTAAGTTAACAAAAGTAGTATGAGATGCCACAAACGTGTCAAATCCTCGACGGTGAAACGACACGTGGCATGAATTTGCTCGATTCCAACTTCCACGTTCATTAGGAGGAGCAGGGGACAATGATGGTTTCGATTGATAAAAACCAGCAAAAATATTTGTAAGGAAGTGGTACGTATTATTCAATGATACGACCATTAAATGGTTTATATTAATTTACAGTGGACCTTAAATAAATTTTAAATCATTCAACAGTACGTATTATTCAATAATACCATTGAAGTTTGACCCAAAGTCCTTTACAAAAAGAATTAATACCCATTTTTTAAAGGTTTAAAAGATAAAGATATAAGAGTGCATTTTATTGAGGAACACCATGCATGCTTCATTGAAGATAATATTAGTTTAAGGAAAGCACAACTATTATATATAAAACAATCACTTAATCCCTCTGCTTTGTACAGTGATCAATATTGTACTCAATGACGGTGAAAACGTGTCGAGCTGATGTGGCAATCTAGATGATGAGGCTTAGAAGACCTAAAATTTATGTTTGGGTGTTCTATATTGTGTAACCTTATGGGGTGGTATGCCTCTGCTTTCAAAGGTCATGACATGCTATCCAATAGCGCATTAATCTAAATTCGAGTACCAAAATTGCTTTGTTAGCCATGACATCTGTGGCTCCTTTTCTATTTGAAGTCAAAACTAGTCTAAGATCTAGGCTTACTCTGAGATTATCCTAATTAATCACTTTTAAGTTCAGACTTGCTACTAAATTTTATTACGTCACATTCCACTTAAAAAAAGAGATAGTATTAATATTTATATTACCACATTTGGAGTCAAATATGACTCTAACTTTTACTTTTTGAATTGGAGATAGCCATAGAAATAATGTAATGAAGAATTTTGTCAAATTTTAAGCTTTAAAATGCGACATCAGCCATCAAAAAAATTTAATATAGATTTTTTGACATCTCCTTATTCGTTACATAAGGGGTTCAACTTTAATGCGGCCAACGTGAGACAACAAAAATATGAAAAATAATGAAATTCTACAAATGATTTTGTGTTATTTAATTATTTGGAGCATTACTTAAGAAAAACAAAAAACAAAATAAGTAGTAGTTTTTATACGATAATATAAAACTTCTTTCTTTCTAGAATTATTAGCTCTCAAAAAATGTGATCATGCACTATTTTCGCATGACAGATTGATCATTTATGTCTTTGGAATCCCATCTAGGTATAAAGAAAAGAAATGAAAAAAAATAAAAACAAGAAATGTCAGAAGTGGGATTTGAACCCACGCCCTCGTTAGAGGACCAGAACTTGAGTCTGGCGCCTTAGACCACTCGGCCATCCTGACTATGTTACGTTTGTGTTAATTAACCCGTTGCAACATTTATTAACTTGTGCGTTATAATTTAACGAAACATCCACATGCATATTTTCGCATGGCAGATTGATCAGATGGACATAAATTCTACTTTCGGTTTCTATACGATCAAGTACTTGTCTTTCCATTCCACTTAGCACAAGAATAACGAAACATCCACATATATTTATTGAGATTGATTTTCATATGACGATCAAGTTCCACCAAATCAAAGATCAAAGGCATGAAATATTCATTGAAATTGATTTTTTGTATCTAAGTATTGTCCTATTTGAAAAGAGAGGCGTCCGTAAGATGATGCAAGTCGTGTGAATGTTTCTTCATTAATCACTTGAGCACGAAGCCTGTTGCTATTCTCTTTTATTTATATACCAACTTTTATTTTCGCCATTTCATATTCTTGAATGCATGTTGCTCCCTACTATTTCGTACAATGTTTTATTTAAATCATGGTTGTTGGCTACCAAATATAGGTAGAACACTTTAAAAACTTTACCAAAAATTTACGTGGGTATCTTCCACCAAAAACTCAAAAGTTCAAGTTTAATTTAGGTATCCGAGCGACGGTGCATGTATTTAAAAAAAAAAAAAAAGTTTCGTATTACGTGTAAAATAAAGAAAAAGACAGAATAAAATAATTTTGGGCTTGCAACACAACACAACCAGTAATTGTAACCCAATTGGGATGTTAATTCCTCCCAGTACTAGACAGGGAAATCTAGGAAATATGGATGGTATACTTGTACCACCCATTATAAAGACAATTCTTTGCCACAAATGCATGATGTTCATGGAGTAATACTAGGATGGCTATATAGAGATATGTAGATATTTTTATATCAATTCGATCACTAAAAGAAGATAAGGAAACCTGATGACAGGAGAAGTGGGCTTCAAGCACTACCGCTGGAAATTTGAATATGCAAAAGCTAAAAGATTTACATGTAATTAATATAATTATCATCTCAACAGTCATATAGTGATTGTATTAAATACATATACTCACATGAATTATATCTAACTGTCAGATGATGATTGTATTTAATGCATGTAAGTATTGTAGTCAGTTCCAAGAGTAAATATAAAAAAAGAGATATACATATCCAATCTATATATTAGGATCCGGAGACACACGTTTTTGACACGCATTTTGTAGGGCTCACTTGGTAATATATTTCAACGATCCAAATCGTCTATATTTTAGTACATCATTCAAAGATCATCCTTACAAAAAATTAGACAAATCTAAAACCATTAAGACATTCATTTGTAGTGAAGAAAATGAACGAATACAATTCTACAAAAAAATACTAAATTTAATCCAACGGTCATATGGTTTCGAATTTGGGTGATTTTGGTTGACATGATCTTTGAGGTAAGACATAAAAGATAAACGGTTGAATCGTTGAAATACACTACGGAGTGTGTCTCACAAAAATGTGTGTCAAAAGTGTGTGTCCATGATGTAATCATTAACACTTAGATAACACCTATATAATATGATTCATCTTTCAGTCTATATTGTAATAAGACGCCCATGATGTAATCATTAACGTTGGAAGTGTAATGCAATTACATCTAAGTATAATAACCTACCTTGACAGTGTAATATGATGTCCACAACATAACTACCAACCATGCTATAGTAATGTTTTTAACATCATTTGTATTTTTAACTACAACCTTTACCATAATCATATTATACTGTAAATGTAGAATATTATATTTGGATGCGATTGCACTATATACATTGCCAACATTTAAATTAAATAACATTTAAATTAAATGATACCGATACTCTTTTTTTATAGGGTACTGTTGAATTTCCCTATAAATATATCGCCATTGAAAATCTTCATCAAATGGTGGCGATGAAAGAGAGTTGCTCAGAGAGAGCACTAGTGGATGTTTTGCTCTCGGTGCTTGCATGCCGTGAAACTAGTTTTGTTGCTAATCATTTAGCTCGTTTTGGTTTGAAGAATCTCCTGATTTTGTCCAAATATTTTGTTTCAAGGAATTCAATTCCAATAAAACAATTAAAAATCGTCTATTGTAAAATAATAATAATAAGAAGAAGAAGAAGAAAATTGGGAAATGCCGAAATGGCCTTTTCCTATATTGTTTCTATGTTGAAGACATTATATATTTACAAGACATGATTAAATTATGGAATACAAAATTGCAATTTTTTTCATGAGAAAAATGGAGGGAAGTAGCTAGCAGGCAGGGTTATGATGGGTTGTGGGGAGTGGGAAACTGGTAATGCAGAGCCACTGCTCCAATTTTTGTCATCTGAGAAGCAGACAGAGGCAATAATAGCTGGATTTTGTTTCTTCAATTAGAATCTGGGGCCCCTCACACCCCATCCAATGCCCCTCCTGTGTATATACTTCTCTACTACCAATTATTGTCATCATTGGTCTCTCTCTCTCTCTCTCTTATATAGATATGCATACATGTTTTTTGTGCTAACTTCTGTGTTTTTAAGTTTGGTTTTTGTTTACTTTTCAACTTGGTATAATTTCTTCATGATGCTAGCAAAGTGTGCTGAGTTGAATCCTAGAAGGATACTCACTTATTATATAGAGAATTTTAAATTGAAACCCTTCGAAAAAAAAAAATCAACAAAAGAAGCTTCTCATGCACATAAAATAATATCAAACAAACCAGATCCATGCATGTGAGAAACATTTTTGCATCCTCGAAAATGATTCCAAGCACTATAACAAGAGAAAAAAAAAGGGTAAGTTATAAAAAAATCTCCTCAACTTTTAGCCCTTTTTAAATATCATACAACATCTCTTATTTTTTTCAATTTCATACCTCGACTCTATTTTTATTTTCAAACTTGGCGCACGCGAGGCCCACCATGGCCCCACCAAATTTTTGACACTCAGATAAAGCAAGTGCCATGTAGGCGCCATGTGAAATTTTTTTTTAAATTTAAAATTTGAATGTCGTGCCCACTACCTAGTAAACGCAGAACCCCGTAAACCACCCCCATAAACACAGAACTCCATAACCCACCCCCAATTCTCAAATTACCAGAAACCTAATTCCCAGAGCGGAGGGCCGCATCCCCAAATCTCCAATCGATAGACAAAAAAAATCATGTTGTAGCCCTTAAATTTCAAGTTTTTGCAAGAAGATTGGAAGGAAATGAAGACAAGGAGCAAAAATTGGAAAAGTGTCCTTAATTGGACTTGTTGGAGACTGAGGGCAGATTTGTTGGATCTGCAACCAACTTACAGTAAGTGGAGCATTCTAACCCCTTCAACTTCGATATTTGTTGGATGCTTGATTTTGCATGTGGTGATTCGAAAAAGTTTGTATCTTTGTATATTCTAGTTCCTGGGATATTGTGGGGGTTCTTTGTTTATGTTGCTATGGGTTGTGTGATAATGTATGAAAATGGTGTTTCGTCTCCTTGCTTTGTCTGCATTGTGTATTGGTTGTATGGTGTGAGACATTTTATAACGTGGTCCCAAACTTTGTTGCTGCACTAACAGTAAAGGTGGGTGGAAGGAAACATAGGGTTTGAAGAGGATTGTGTTATACTATTAAAAAAACTTTGCACTATTTGCACTAGGTTTTGACATTTGTTGCCATTTTATTGTCTTGGCAGAATTGAAGGAACAATTCACCATTCGAATCTATCATGGTGGGGAGCTCGGTGAAGACTTTTATATTGAAGGAAAGGAGGATTTCATAGACTGGTGTGACAAAGACTTCATGTCACATATGGAGATTGATAAAATGGTTGGGAAGTTAGGATATAGGAGAAAATTTATGGAGTATCATTATAGGATCTCAGCTATGGATATAAGACATGGGTTGTGTGATCTTAAATCTGATAAGGATGTCAGTAGGATGTGCAACTTCGTGCCATATGTGGGAAGGGTTATTGATGTATATGTTGAAGTGTTGACACCAGAGGAATGTGCTTCTCAACAGTTGGAGTTCATTCGGTCATTCGAACCAACTTAAACAAGTGTGGTTATTGAAGAAATTGAGAATGAAGCTATGGAGATTGTTAGGCCACATGTTGTTAAAAGGAAAAACACAACAGTTTTGAACAAGGGAAGATCAATTTACCTCGTCGGCCGTTAGGCATCGCCAAAATCTCCTCCAAGATTTAAATCCGTCCAGGATGTTAGCATTTGAGCCCTGTGTTTGCATCTACATGTTGCCCACCTTCGATACTCACTCATTGCACCCTCTCATTTTTCGTCAATCCAACTACGTTGAGAGCTACGATTGTTGTCCCTCCAATATGGGGTTCTTTTCAACATCATGAAAAAATCAAAGTTTTGGGGGACGAAATTAGGGTTCTAACAGAAAGAGGGGGACAAAATTAGGGTAATAACACAGAGGAGGGAAGGTTTACGGGGTATAGGGTAGTGGGCACGATATTCAATTTTTTAATTTTTTTTGTTCACGTTGCGCCTACGTGGCACTTGCTTCATCTGAGTGTCGAAAATTTGGCAGGAAACCCTGAACATGGTGGGCCCCGCGTGCTCCACGTCAGGATTTAACGGGTCTTCTGACGGGAGGTTTAACGGATGTACGATTTTGAAAATAAAAATGGAGTTGAGGTATGAAATTGAAAAAAATGAAAAATATTGTATGATATTGAAAAAAAGGCTAAAAGTTTAGAGGTTTTTTTGTAATTTACCTAAAAAAGAATTAGCTGACCATTTTACAATTCTCTTAAATAATGAAGTGAGCAATAGCATGATTGTAAACTACTTTAACTCCAAAGAAGAAGTTCGAACTAGGCTGCAAAGCAACGGGTATACTGTTCTAACCTAACTCACATTATGCATGTATTGTTTTACTTTTTATTTTTATATTTAGACAAGCAATATTCTCTACTATGAGAAGGTGAATTTGAACTTAGATATAGAAGAGGAAGCACGGTCATCCAACCAACTTGACTTGGTTTAGATCTGCATGTGTTGTTATACTTATGATCTAAACAATGTGTGTTCTATTTAATTAGATCTTTATGAACAACCATATTTTTGTAAAAGGTATGGTATCTGAAGAGAAATTATAAGTAATATGAGTATAATACTAATTTCCCATTTTAGACAGCAAGGTTGGTGCCTAATATGGAATAGACCAAGAAGAAAGGTAGGTCACAGATCTTCTTTGCCACGGTTCAAAAACAACCGACAACCTCTCTCTCTCTCTCTCTCTCTACACGCGCATCCACATGGAAAACTGATTAATAATTTAAAGTATTTGCACTCTACAGTACAATGTTTGATTAATACAACTAGGAAAAACAAAATACAAAAAAAGTAGACTAATTATATATATAAGAGAGAAAATAGAGAAAAGAAGATTCTTATACGGTAGCTCAGATGTGGGGGGTTTGGGAACTCTGATAAAATAAGTTTTCACATACAGTTCCTCAAGAGGGGAAATCAAAAATGGGGAAGCTAACTAGCTAGGGTGAAACTGACTTAATTAGCTCTGATGATTATATATTTTTAATGCACATTACTAGTGTTAATTTTTCGTAGCAGCTGATGATATGATATGATATGATGATCATACAATAAGAGGGTCTGTTTCAAGCGCTTCTGACGACTTGACAACCTCATCATGTTCCATGTTGGGATCCTTGTGATCAGAACTTGGTGGTGGTGGGGATGATATTGGTAATATTGAAGAAGTTGTAGAAGCAGAAGCAGAAGAAGCTTGGGTGAGATCCTTTGCTCTTTTGACCTGAAGATTCCAATCTGTTGTGCAAAGGACATAGAACATGAGCAAAGCACAAGAGCCTTGAGCTGCAAGCAATCCAAGCCACAGCCCTGCAAACCCCATTTTCACCACAAACCCCAACAGCATCGCCACCGGCATTCCCACCAAGTAAAATGACCCCAAGTTTATGTTGGCTCCAACCGTAGGTCTCGCGCTTCCCCTCAAAACCCCGCAGCCGGTGGTTTGCGGGCAGTTTCCGAGCTCACACAGCCCTGCTATCGGCAATGCAATCGCCGTGAGCTTGAGTATTTCGGCGTCATTAGTGAAGAATCTCCCCCATTGGTGCCTCATTAATGTTGTGAACAGCATGGCTAAAAGGCCTAAAGCCACCGCGCAAACGAGCGAGACGATCATGGAAATGCGCGCTTTTGAGGGTCGATTAGCGCCCAATTCGTTCCCAACTCTCGTGGAGACGCCGAGGCTGAGCGACGAAGGGAACACGTAGACAAGAGAGGTGGTCTGGATTAGTATTCCCATTGAAGCTATGGTGGCTTTTGGGTTGGCTAACAATCCGCACAGCATTATCATGAACTCGTACCACCACCATTCGAGGCAAACGGAGATGCAGGTCGGGATAGCGAGCGCAAGCAAAGACGACCAACCGCGGAGGCAATCGGAGCTGGGACAAACCCACGAGTCCTTATAAACATTGGAGAAGTACGTGAAGGAGAAGAGCAGGATGAAGAGGTTGAGATTAGTCCAGACCATGGCTATGGCCACCCCGGAAATCCCCATTTGGAATTTCACGACTAGGAGGAAGTTTAGAGGGATATGGAGAAGGACGGAGATAGCGGAGCAGTAGGTCACTGGCAATGTGATGTTTTGGGTGCGGAGATAAATTCTGAGGGGGTGGAGAAGAGAGAGAAAGAAGAGGTCAGGAATGGAGAAGAGGGTGAAAGTGTGAGCGACGGAGGAAATCTCTTCGTCCTGGCCGCACCAGAGGAGGACTCTCTTCATGTTGAACCACATGAAGGAGATGGGGAGGGAGGTGGAAAGGAGGAGGAGGACGGTTCTCTGAAGGCTTAGGCCGAGGAGCTTCATCTGTTTGGCGCCGTAAGCTTGGCCGCAGATGGGTTCCATTCCCATGGCGAGGCCGGAGATGACGGAGTAGCCGGTGATGTTGGCAAACCCAATTGAGAGAGAGCCGCCGGCGAGCTCAAGCTCACCGAGATATCCCAGAAAAAGCATGGAGATCATGGCTCTCGAGTAGAGAAGTAGGCCTGTCATGGTTGATGGACCTGAGATCTTTCCTATGGCCTTGATTTCTTGTACAGCCTGAAAAATGCATAAAAAGAAAGAAACCAAGAATTAACACATGTTAATTAATTGTTTACCTCGAAACGCCGTCAGGCTGGCGAAAAATCAGGTCGAAACATTATTAATTAATTAAAAACAAGATGTACTTTGACCAAAAAAAAAATTTAAAACAAGATGTAAATATACTTTTTTTTATATGATTGGTTTTGTTGTATCATGAAAATGATTGTAGGGTTTTTGTTGTTATGTACCTCGGAGAGAGTAGGCCATCTACGGAACTCTTGATCGTCATCATCAACAAGAACATCAGAAGAGTGAAGGTCGTCGTCCATGGTTTTGTTGGAGGTTTTGATTAAATGGGTTTGGTTGGGAGAGAGAAATGAGGAGGGAGAAGAAGGCTTTGGGTTGCACATGATTGATTAGCTTAATCTGCTAAGCTAAAGCGAATGATATTTTGGATAAAAAAGACAACAATTTTAATGAGCAAGTGTGGGAAGAAATAGAATTAGGAAGGACCCTGTCTTTTGTTTTTGGTTGGAGGAATTTGAATGTGAGAAGGTAGGGTGAGGAGGGTTTTATATACACTTGGAAGGATTTGGGTCCCACAATTTGCTTCATGAACGTGTCAATATATCCAAGAGAGAACACTCGAAGGGAAAAAGTGTCCTGGATAATATTTGAGTATCATATATACTTATCTTTTGATTTTACCAAATTAAAAGGTGACATGTATTTTTATTTTTAAAAGTTCAAAAAAAATTAAGTAGCATATATTTTATTTTTTTAAATAATAAAACATGTGTTAAAATATCTTTTGGTCAAATTATTAAATTGAGTATATAAAGTACTCACTAGTAAGTATCTAAGTATTGACTTCCGAAAAATGCTTTGAAAGAATTAATTCAGCCAAAAAGATAAAAACTAAAAGAAAATTGCTCATGGGGAGGTTGTGTGGGGGCCAACTTTCCATTCTTCTTCCCTATTTCTCTCTCTCTCTAAAAATATTAGGTTAGTCACTTCATTTTGTGTTGCTAATGCCTAATGCTATTGTATGAAAGATTGAAAAAGTTTGGGTGGAAAAACTTAAAGAAATAAGGCAAGTGAAAACCCAGAAAGGCTATTGGTTGTTTTTAACCGCCATAAGCAATAGTTTTAAGACAATTGTGGCCCAATTTTGGCACTTTGTCAGTAGTGGGATTAACTTGGTGTTGATGGATACATGGTTAAACTTTTTGCTTAAGTGGATAATCTTTTTTAAACCCCTTTCCCAATCTTTAACTTGAATTGGGATCTGGTCTTCTATACCAAGAAAGTAAAACAAGTTTATCTTTAATTAGGATGCCATTGCCAAGTGGAATTGGTAGCAAAAAGCAATTTAATTTGTTGGTTGCTTGCTTTAGAAATGACAAGAGCCTATAAGTTGGTTGTGTATTGTTGTCTTTGAGAATATGGGCAACAACTGCAACTGCTAGCTAACTTGTGGGCAGCATGTTTGAACTTTTTAGCCATGCATGTATGCATCTTGGCACAAAACACATGTAGCAACACCCAATCTCAGCAAAACTCTTGCTGTCCTCAACTACTTGATTAGAGCATATCAACACATCACTAGCTAGCTACTGACTAGTTAGCTCTATTTGAGAGATGCCAAAGCTTATATATGTAAAACCTGTTTTAGGCCCTCCCCACCCCACTTAGGAGGATTTAAAGTAAGGCATGGGTTTTGAGGTGATCAATCAAATATTATAACTTGTGGTAGAGTTTGTTTCCCTTCAAAGTGGCTGTGATTCATGATCCATTTGTTAAGATCCTAATCGCATAGGGAAAATAGTGATCACTTTAGTTATAAATAGAAACCGTCATTCTTCTTCGGTGACTCTAGCTAGGGCCTCGTTTGGTGCGAGAGTCAGGATAGGATTGGGATCGAGTTCAATTATGTCCATTTTAAAGAGCTTAATCTCGTTATTTTAAGTTTAACAAACATGAGACAAGACAGTTGTAACTCATTTAGTTGATTGTGTGAGCATGTAAGGTTTAAGTCTCACCCATCAGATGAGACCTGGATGAGTAGGGCCTTCTCGGGCCCTCACTATCACTCTATTAAGAGATGTTGCTCAAACTTTTTCATGCACTCAAACTCAAGCCAGATAGATGAGGTTGCTGGTTTAGGACGTAAACAAGAAGTAGAGACTTGAGAAGGGCAAAAGGTACCAACCACCAGAAAGATTGAGCATCAAATTAAGATTTGCTTGGTTTGCTGGTAAATTGGGGCTTAACCTAATTTAACTAAACAAGTGGGATTTTGGTTTTGGTTTTGGGAAAGGGTTTTGTCCAAGTGAGGAAAATGTGTGGCAAATCTAAACTCATCTTTTGTTGCATCTTTTTCACCATATTTTTTAATATATAACAAATAAACAAATGAATAATTATGTAGGAGGATATATCATATATGTTGGAGGTAGGTGTTGTGTGATGGAATGGAAAGGGACCACTGAGAAATGGACTGTAATGGATGAGGGGAGAGAGAGAGAGAGAGAGAGATGGCTGTGTGTGTGTGTGTGTGTTTGGAGAAGAGGCAGGCAGATGGGAGAAAGGGAACACTGAGAGACAATTACGTGCTCCACTTACAACCGTTTAATTTGTATCCCTTTTAACACAACAGAGATGAGGCTGTCTCTCTGTGGGAGAGAGCCTTGGCTCTTTCTCCTTCTCTGCTCTGTCTCTCTCTCTCTCTCTCTCCGTTTCTGCTTCTGTTTCCTGCTCTGCACCTCTCTGCCTGCTACCACCAGCCCAAACAAGCAGTGATACTGAACAAGTAAAACTTTTTCCCTCCTCCCATTTTGAGACACAGTTACTTTAGTATCTCGAGTTACAACTCGAATGACACGCGTAATAGCACCTCAATGATGCACTGTCATTCAAACGGGATGTCACTGTTTCAATATTTTAAGTCAATCATGCACTGTCATGCGTTTTAACTTTCTCATATAACACTACGTGATTGTGTTGGTATATACAGTAACAGAGGTGCATGAAAGTCCATCTATCCGATTTGAGTGACTCCCAATAGAAAGAGAAACTTGAAGAAAGAAAGAATCAGATTTCATTTGTTGGCTTGCATTGTAGAGATTTTATGCATCCCAGAAACCCATAACCCCCGCCCATGTCAGATTCTCCATGTGTATCGAGCTCAATGAGTTTTTTTTTTTTTTCTCTGTAGAGAAAGATGAGATTTGAGAGGTGTGTGTCAAAAGCAACAAAACCAATGGACCAAAACGAGTAAAAAAACTGCAAATTAAAATCCAAAAATTATGCATAGAGTTCCCCAACTCCAACTTTACCAATCAATCATGGATAGAAAAATATATATATTTTTCTTACAACTATAGTTTTTTGTCACATTCTTCTGTCACACATTTTGCAATCTTTGATATAAGAAATGAAAAGGATTCACGGGTCATTTTTTTTAGGGTGTATCATTCATGCACCAATGGTAATTTATACACAGAAATGGCTTTCCTTCCAAATGCAAAAAAAGAAAAAAAAAAACCATTTCGAATTTAGCATCTTAATTGGGAAGTGGGGTCTCATTCACTCTCACCCAAAATGCAAATTCCACCAGTTTGTGTCAACCCAAGTTGTTGTTATAGTGGGGGTTTATACTTATATACTTACACTCAATCTAGAATTTCACAATTTTGATGGGGCATCAATCACATAAATGCGCTTTTGCTCACTTAGTGACCAGAAATGTATCATCACTCACTAGTAGATGTAGATTTGATATTAAGTATAGAGAATAAATAGATGTGTTGACGTTTTAATTTCAAACTGCGCAAGTTTTCTTCAATGGTATGTAACACTGAGTGGTATAGAAAATGAATGATGAAGATTAAAAATAAAAGATCTAATAGTTGTGGAAATCAAATGTGCTAAAACAACAAAATAAATAATACTCAGAGCATCTCCAATGCACCGGAGACTTAAAACACATGTATGAGTCTTTGGCGAAGTTGAGACCCAAATTTGAGTTTTAATATGAGAACAGAGTCCAAGGTGGAGCCTATGCCAACTACGAAAAATGTTATTCAACCAAGGAAAATGATATTTGAATTTTGAATCCAATTATCTCCAATGCACATAACCAAATTGTTAAAACTCAAATATGAGTTTGAGTCCAATGTTTTCTCGTACAATGCAAATACTAAAATATTAAAACTCAAAATGAGTCTTAGGATTTGAGTCTTTGCATTGGAGAAGAAAACCAAAATACATAAACCCACCACCAAAAAAATAAAAAAGGAAAATAATAAACACACACCATTTTTAGTCTCTCACACCCCTATTTAATCTTAACTGTTATTTTTGCTTGATTTATTCAATCTGATAGTTAAGAATCAAAAGGAATGTGAAAAGCTAAAAATGTTGTTAGAAAGTTATCTCCCTATAAAAATATACACAAAAAATGGAACTCGCATTGGTCTGATCATAACAAAATAAACATACAAATTCCAATGCAAGTTTTGGGAAGAGGATTTTTGCAATGATAGGACCTCTTGGGATTTGACACTAACAATAAAAAAGATTATATTCCTCTTAAAAAAACACGAACAAATTCACAGATTCCCCTTTCTTTCACAAGAGAGAGCTTTTCCCTTACCTTTACTGGAAAAGTCCGATATGCTTAAATTTCTCTCTCAAAAACAATGCGTCACTCATGTTTCCCACACCACTCTGCACTCGTATTATTATACCCTCATTTAGTACCACAACAACATTTACATCTAAAACTGAACGGCTTTTTTCGCGAGTTGGCGATTCCCGACTGTTTGACACTCACGCGTGGGCGACTGACTGATTCAAGTATTCTTCAAAGTAGCGATAACGGACGGCACCCGAGAGATTTGCTTTTCTTTCTAATACTTCTAGAAGCCTGTCTAGCAAACAATACATGGGAGGATTAAAAGCAGACAGACGTTCGTACATACCGATTAAAGCAATGAAGGCAAGAATTTATTCCAAGGTCTAGATACAAAGAAGAAAATAAATATTAATTTATGTAATAATATTAATATATAATTTAAACAAAAAAGAACAGGAGAATAAACGCAAACCCATGACAAGGGTGAAACTTTCCAACAGAAAAAAAAAAAAAATCAGAGAGAATAAAAAGGCATTGTCTCCATCAAGGTTTCAACCAGTACATTTCACACATACACTGCTGGCCACCAAAGCACATTTCATCTCATCACCACATCCATACAACAAAATCCATGCACAAAACGCATGAGATTCCAATACCTCATAATCCAACCACCATCGCCCAATCGAAGCTTCGCCCGAAAGGAAATTATGATATTTTCGTGACGAATAATTCTCAAACAGCTGAAATATACATCTCTGATTGGTAGCAAACTAGTCTCCGATTATTTTCGGAATCTACAGCTGAGAGAGGCTGCACCTACTTTTACATGGCAATTTGCCACAATCCCGCAGATGGGACTGATTTTTCATTCAAGAAATTCTCCACTAGATTGTAGATAACCTGTCTCACCGGGCACTAAGTGACAGCTATTACATCAGCTATTACATCCGCATATTTTCGTAACCAGCATCTGTGAAAAACTATCGCTTTATGACAAACTCGTTTCCCACCACACTTCTAAAAACAGCAGTGTCTAAACAAATATGTGATTCCAACATAGGGATTTCACCAAGTGCCCAGCAGGAGACGATCCTCAATTTCAAACAGGAATTGAATATATTGTAGAAACTCAGATGTATAATTTGCTGAATGGAAGCACTTCATGTGGAAATTGAGTTCAACATCCATATACTTGCTGCCAGGCTTTTAAATTATTTGATTATCTATGAGCCAAAAATGGAAAGCAGCAAATTTCCAGAACAAAAGGAACTTCAACTAATTGGCTCTATAGCAAGCAACAGCTATGTACAAATTTTCGCGTATTATTGAGATTTTACCATCTCGGTGACAAAAAAGTTAAGAGAAAAGTAGATACAACAAAATACCTCATGTGACAGCTCTGGGCGGCTTCTGAGCAGCAGAACGTGGAATAGCCAAGATGGCCACCAGGCCGCTGGCTAAGGATGCAATTGCTGCCACGGCAAAGGCTGGAGTGTTTCCACCACCAAATAGCTGATCCCATGGTCCACTTCCTATGGATACCACCACCTGTTCTCAAAAAAACAAATATTCGTGATCAAAATCAATATAACAAAGATGATAAATGTCATACACAGAGAAGTCCATGGGAGTTCAATCAGGTGATATTGGCTCAATACAAAACAACTAAATAATCGAGTAATTGTTGATTACATGCAATATTATACACTAATCTACCGCACTAAGGGGAGGAAGGAGGGTTTGAACCCGCGACACAGTGGGTTGAAGAGGAAGGCCCTAACCAACAGGGCAATCCACCACTTGCAATAATCGAGTAATTGTTACAATAGGGGAAAATAAATACACAAATATGATTCTTTTCAAAGCATGCTCTTCAACTCAAGCATCGATGCTTTGCATAAGGCACCAACCCATACCTGAACCCAGAGGCAAGGCGAACAAGGCATGCACCTTGGGCCTCAATTTAAATTAGGCGCCATATTTCTTCATACCCTTATTATATATCTTAAAATTTTCATCATTCATTGTATTCTTGATTCAAAAGAATGAAAAAAAATCTCTTATTCCCATAAATCTAATATGATGCATCTCAAATTCATATTGTTGTGAAAGAAATCATAATAAAGTATTTCATTTTTGTCTTAGGCCTCAGTTTGCATTAAGACGGCTCTGCCTGAACCATCACATCCTAGTAGCAGTTTAAGGGGTTTTGTGAAATAGGGTATTGTTTCTTGGGTGGTGTCAATAATTCGTCCCAAAATGTGATAGTAGAAAACAATTCGACTATGTTTCACATAATAGAACAATGGAAAGGTGCAGAGTTTAAAAGCAATTTTTTGTAATCTATAAATCGGTTAGTGCCTGCATGTCCCAGGTGAGGAGATGCTCAACATGAAAAGGTGGTGCTTATTTTCAGAGTTAAAAGGCTTGAAGAAGCTGAACAAACTCATATGTATGTAGATACATAGAAGGTAGTGCTACGGGAAGAGGAAGATCAACAACAACTTAGCTAGTGGTAATTAGGAAATATATCAAAACATATGACTTAAAATGAAAATATAACTAATGATAGGACATGACAAAGGATTAGGATGCATGTAGCCAACCCCAAAGTTGGGACAAGGTGCAGGTGTCATATGTGCATGTATCTCTTCACGTTTGGGTGATGATTGTAGAAGTGTAATATAACCTTATACCAGTAATGCATTTCATGTTAATTTAGTTTCAACACACAAGCGCACACATGCATTGCTAAAAGGAAAATGACTGCTCTTACCTGCGGGATTACTATTGCCAGATTCAGTACACCCATTGATAAACCTACAAGAACCAAACATCAATGTAAGAAGTCCTACAGCCAAAACTCCAACGAAAACTTTTTAACCACACCACCTTATGTTAAAGAAATTCCCACCTTGGCCAAGTCCCAAAGACTCGATTCGAGAAGAAACCAAAGCATACGGAACACTGTATGTGATCTGCAACAAATATTTCGGTAATTTAAATTCCATTCATAGACCAAGTTCACACACAAAGCATAGTCATTCCATAATAATTGTACAGTTAAAAGACCCTTCTCCAGAAACAATAAATAATTTTCAAATCCACCCAAAATGTTTCAAAAACAAAAGAGAAAAGTGAAGGTGACTTTTCCTCGAATAAAAAGTTATTACTTGATAGGTCAAATTCTTACAGAGAAGATCCCCAACTTGACACCCCCTCTCCTCCCACCGCAGCATATTTTGAGGTCAAATGAATGAGATTAACCCTTCTCTATTCTGAAGTAATTTTTTATATGCTTTTGATGTAAAATAACCATTATGGTATGCTTGATCAATCATTAGTTACCAAAAGAAAAAGATTGATAGTAAGCAACTTCCAACATTCTCTGCTCACAAAATTTAGCCCTGTTTGCCTTCTAACAGTGAAACATACATTGCCAAATAGAAGGCATGCATTGCATTCAACCAGAGATATAAGCTTACCGCCAATGGAACACCGAGAATTGCAAAAACAACCAGTGCAGCTATCACAATGCCATCTGGAGGTAAATCATGGCCCACAACGCCAAGACTCTTGTTCACAAATGTAATTACAAGCATCACAAGAAAGCAAAAAGTCATTAGAATGCTTGAAATCCCCCACACAAAACCAGACCCCCATTTCCTGCAAAGCTTCTCCATAAGCACCGACGTTATACCAAGAATAACTGAATTCAACATCAGACCAAGAGCTCCCATTCTAACACCCGTACTATAATTTATCCCTTCATTTGGCTTGCCACCATAAATCTCTCGACCCATCCAATCAGTATCAAAGAGAAGAAATGGAAACCACCCAATCCAGTTTAGAGCAATAACAAGTAGGATTAACCATACAGACCCTGGGAAATATCTAAAAGTCCCAAACAGCTCCCAGAGAAAAGCTTCTTCAATATGACTTGACTGTCCTGGCCCTTCATCAGCAAAGGGTGTAGTTCTGTTACTTGAACCCAGAGGTATTTCCTGAGCTGCTGATATGCTTATACACGTAGTAATTGCAATGAAGGCAGTGTCGATGAGGAAAGAAGACTTGAGGTTTGCACAGTTAACATTGCATGCTGGGGTAATTGAAAATGGAAAAACCTTGAACAAGTAACTGAGTGATCCAGTTGCATAGCCAAGAACATTGCCAACCGCCATAAACAGAGAGAAATAAGCGTTTGCCACTCGAGTTCTTCGATGATCCTTTTCTAACAAGAGAGAAATTACGAAGGAAAAACAAGTGTTAATGGTTTTTATTTTGAAACTTTGATGTTTCAGCACATTTGATCTTTTCAGCACATTGGCAGCTAACCGATGTTCCTCAAAAGAATCAACCATGTTCCATCCATCAATAATTTCTAGTTGTTTTTTTCATTGAGAACTTCACATAAAAAAATTATTCGATAGCGATGCATTCATTAATCTCTCTCCATGCAGGCACTATCCATTATGTGAAATCAATAATAAATCTCGAAGATCTACTTTGAGGGGAAGATAATCTCTTGCAAGA
Source organism: Gillenia trifoliata (assembly GCA_018257905.1). Lineage (NCBI taxonomy): Eukaryota > Viridiplantae > Streptophyta > Magnoliopsida > Rosales > Rosaceae > Gillenia > Gillenia trifoliata. Next base: position 19,387,157 of record CM031087.1, read on the forward strand.
TAATCAATGCCTGGTTTAGACCTCTGCCAATTTGGCATTCATTAATTACAGACGCCGGCTTTCATAGTCTTTTTGGAATTATAAGACCTCTGCAAGCAATAAAAATTCTAGCATTTGCAGACATAGTCTCTATTCAATAATTGTGCGGGAGGTCTGTTCAATGTTCATCTCGCACATAGGCAAGAAATATAAATAGCTTTCTTGCTACAATAGTAGCCATTATTCTGTCTTGCATTCAAATATGCATACCAAGTACCGACCCCTAACTTATCAAGGATCTCGAGTTCTAAACTCTCAGGTTTACTGCAGCGCACACAGCTTAAACTATTTGATTCAACTTTTAAGAACAGGTTTGAAACTAGTCCATCCAATCATCAAAAACACAATTACTTAAATATGTAGAGCCATCAACGGATACGATGATTTGTTTCGTGCATCAAATACAACACGCGATTGCTTCTCATTTATTACCACAGGATATAAAATGGCTAAAACGGGTGGATTATCAATACCAAAGTTCCAAAATTAGGAAAATGTTTAGACTTTCAGTCTCCAGCAGATCATAAATTACCTAATTTACGATGAGTTTTCGACAGCATTTTTCACAGAATATTAATACATATTTAAAGCTATAAACAACCACAAAATTCTTCAAAATTCATTCCAAATTTGACTAAAAGTTGACTAAGGTCAATGAATTGAATTGTTGCTTACTACGGTCTAGTAGTATTACTATTCCCGATAAAGATAAAGTTATGCTTGAACCTTAGTTCGATACCAATTTATTTCCCACTTATTATAAATATATAATTTTCTAAAAAAAAGGTGGGCAAATTGAAGGTTCGTACCAGTGAGATCAGCGAGGAGAGCTCTACAAGGACCCTGAGTCACATTATTGGCCACGTCCAGAATCCAAAACCCGAACACGAACACGGCGATGGCTCTGGGCCTGACGCCGCTGTCTCTGTCGCCGAGCAACCGCCCGATATCGGCGGAGAAACCGATGATTAGAACGGAGACGGCGATACAGGCCGCTCCGGCGACTATGAAGGGCCGCCGGCGACCCCAGCGGCTTGTGCAGCGGTCGCTCATGTGGCCCACAAGGGGCTGGACCACAAGGCCCGATAAGGGCCCACAGAGCCATATGATGCTGGCCCAAGCGTGAGGGATTCCGAGCTCTTGAACGTACGGAGTCAAGAGCGAGAGCTGAAGGGCCCACCCGAATTGGATTCCACACGCGACCGATGCCACTCGGAGGAGTTGCCGGAGTGGAACTCGGGTTCGGACCGCCGGTCGAGCCCTGACCCGGTGCCGGTCTGCGTCTGGAGCTGGCATGGCGACCGGTCCCCTCTCTCTCTCTCTCTCTCTCTCTCTCAAATATTCCTTCTCTCTCTCTCTAGAACTGTGATCGAAGTTTCTCTCTCTAGAAATGCAAAATGGCGTGAAGAGAGAGAGAAGGTGGCGGTTTTTTGTTTGGCCGCGGGAACGTCAGGGGTGAAGTCAGAGTGAAGGTGAAGTGGAAGGGGGTGATGGGAAGACGGAAATGCCCTTGCATTGTTGTGATTGGAGTTTGGAGTGGCAAATTATGATTGGAAGCGAGGGCAAAGTCGGTGTGGAATTTGAGTTGGTTTTCTGGAGCTCAACTGACAACCGGAAGGTTGCACCGAAAGGCTAAATTGCTTATGACATTTGTTGAGGTAAACGACACAAAAATGTATGCAATTTGGTTTGCTGGCTGTTTGATGGTGTTTGGATGTAGCAGAGGGGGTAGGAGTTTTCTAAATTTTGTAGGCAAAATGGGTAATATATTGATGAAAATGATTAAAGCTAAAATGAAGAAAACTTGATCCGTCACATACAGGATTAAGCGAGCCAGACTACATTTTAAGGCCAATGTCGGACTGATAAATCTGATATCAAGGCAAAATTGGTAATTTTAGAATTTTGTTTGATGCATTTAGTACTACTCTTCTAAAATTGAGTTGGAAACGAACTCTTTACGGTTGTAAGTTTAAAAAATAAGTTCTTTTATGTTGCCATATGTATAGATGGATATATCCCTCGTCACATAACTTGAAAAATATGTGATACCTGTCCTCCAGTAAGGGGTTTGGGATGGGGGGTGTTAAAGGTCATAGTCATGAAAGTGCATGCATACTTATTGGACAAGTATGCTTTGTGAGATGCCTTATCTAATATAAAATGGGTTGTGTTATCCACATTTTTTTTTTACTTTCCACACATCTTTTTAAATTCTGGCAGTCGAATCAAATAAATTAAAAAAAAAATAAAGTAAAAAATTAACAGAAAATGTGTGAAAAATAATTAAAAAATGTGTGAATAACACAACTCTATAAAAATTAAAGGATTGTATTATTAGAGAGAAAAAAAGTAATGGTGTAGGTGAGTGAGTGAGTCTCAAATAATTTAAATAATTTTTTATTTGCCACCTACTTGTAACGGATAGGGTGAGTTTCGTTCGCTACAAGCACAACAAAAATCCTAGGACTAGGACACCTTATTTTATTAGTATTTAGTACAATTTTCTCAATTGACCTTCGTGCCTACCAGATGTTGACAACATTAGATATTTGTTCATGATTTTGGAATTTGAGTTCATACTTATATGGAAAAGAATCAAAATATATATATGATTTACACATCAGTTAAAGTTTTTTTTTTTTTTTATCCTTACAGTTTGGTGGGATTTACACTGTTATCTTTATAACTTCAAGACTGTAATATATTGTCTGTGTTGATATAAAAAACAAAAAAAAAGACAAAAATAGCAACTAAAATTCATTAAAACTCAAAGAAGTTGAGATTACAGTTTAAAATCAATTAGCAATAAAAAAAATTAGATCAACTTTTTATAAGCAAATGCGATGTCTCTTAACTTGTCGACAAAAAACAACATTCTATATTTTTTCCGTTAGCAACAAACTCAGGTGAACTAATCACCATTTGGGCACTATTCACAACCCAAACTTGATAATATTAGTCAGTGGCATATCCGGAATTTGGCAAAAGCCTTAGCTTGCCAAATCTTTGTTGCACATGATGGGCCAAGTGAGGTTGAATTCAATAACTGATTGGGTTTATGAACGTGTAATTTTAATTGGGCTCAGCCGCTCAAGCAAAAATACCTTCTCATCAAGGATATTAAGTCAACCACAAGTCAATTCATGGTACGCCTGTAAAAAAAGGGCCATGGACCGATGCGGACCGGCTTGAGTTCGGCCTTATTTTTAGGGTCGTGGGCCCGCCAAACTCAATCTTAGTGTCGGACTTTATTCGGTCATGTTTCAAATAAATAGGGCATGGGGCTTGCATATTAGGCATTGGATCGGCTCATAAATCGGCATATGACCCAGCCCTAAGGACTAGACCCGATTCGGTCCAATGTTATTAAAACTTATTAACCTAGTGTTGACTTATTTATCCATACTTGTATGGTTAATTGATTCATTTAACCAATAACAGCTTGTTTGGAAGTGCTTTTAAAATGACTGAAAGCGTTTTTGATGGAAGTGCTTTTGGAACCAATTCTTAGTAAAAAAGCAAGTGACTACTGGAAAAGCACTTGAACTGCCTTTTGCAAGAAGCACATAACTAGTGTTTCTGGAAAGAAGCACTTAAAGTGTTTTTGGAATCCAAAAACAATTTCACCAAAAGTGTTTTCAATCATTTTAAAAGCACATTCAAACAAGCCAACTCTTTTAGTTCAATTGGCAATTGATAATGAGAGATTGTGGGCCAACATTAACAAAATGTTTTCTTGGTTAAATAAAGAGTTGACCTAATACCCACGAGAAGGTATTCCCCTTGAGCCCAATGAAAATTTAGAAGTTCATAACCCAATCTGTTTTCACCCTAGCTTGGCCCATCGTGTGCCACAGATATTTGGCAAGCTAGGCTCCCGTTCATACAAAAGCAATCAATGCACCAACATTCTGTGGTCTCCATTGTTTTCAATTTTCTATACATTCTGTGGTCTCCATTGTTTTCAATTTTCTATCTCATACGAGAGAATTGATTACTTTAGTGTAAATCACGGAGTAGGCTACGGTGCTCGCAAGCATTGCATGCTCACACCGATCTCACCGTTAAAAGGAGGGAGGAGGGAAGAGAGGGGGGGGAAGGAGAGTGAGATCGGTGTGAGCATTCAATGCTTGCGAGTACTGTAGCCAGTCATGTAAATCACAATGTGAGCTACGATTTCATGAACAAGTGCCCGATCAAGACATAAAAAAGAAAAAAGTAACATAATATATGCCAGAACTTGGTTGTGTGAATACCACCAGTTCGACACTTGTTTACTGATAAAAATCAGAGATTAACATCTGGATAAAATAAGGGGTGTAATTATATCACATTAACAAATTTTGATAAATTAAGTTGATAATGACAAACCCAATCCCTACTTGATTGGAGGTGATCTTATGGTCAAATATGATTAAAGAAATGACGTTTTGTATGAGTATTGCTTACTATTTAGTACTTGCAAGCAAGAAGTATGGCTAAGTATCAAGTGGGGGAGTAGGAGGGTGTTGGATACCACATCACTTGCTTAGTGGTTTGAACTTTGAAAAAGAAGAAGAAAACAAACACTTTGGAGGAGGATATGCCTTTTCAAGTTTTCACATTTTGGTGGTGTGGTCTGGTATGCTTTCACCCGGAAGCAACCAGCTGCAATGATGTAATGCTAAAGCCGTAGCATTAGGACAGTGCACTGGCTGCTAATAACATCGAGCTTTCTTGAACAAAGATACAAAAATTAGTGGAATTGACATAGTAAATTTCTCCACAACCAAAGATGTATTAGGATTGAGTTAAAAAAATTCTTTAACTAATCAGTTAAGTTGGTTAGACCAATGTGTTCTTCGTCTGCACCCAAGTTTGAATCTCTTTAATATAGCTTAGATAAATTTGTAAAATATCGTGAAAATCAAGTTTTATCATCAAACTATTCAGGAAATAACATAAATATAAATAAACTTTACAAAATTTTGATAGTTATTGGAGTACTGAAATTCAACACTGTTTCTCAAATGGAAGCAGTTGAGAGTATGAATCCTACATCGGGGAAAGAAATGACATTTCATGTGTTTATAAGTAGTTGTGCTACTCTCTATATTGCCAATTGATTTTATGGTGGAATCTCAATTGCTCCAGAAGCTTGCAAAGGGAAATGTTATGCTCAAGCCTGCAAGTAGTCAGTTGTTACTCTTCCTTTGTGTACTTCTGCGTAAGTTTTTAACTCTGTCGACCGGTGTTTAATTATAAGTCTCACTTTGTCCCCTAAAAGCTATTTTGACCCAACTTTCTCCTTAAATCATGTTTTGGAGTAATTAAGCATATATGTGTGTGTATATTTGTAATATCCCGTAAAAAGTTTGTTATAAAATAATTCTCGGGGGGATATTTTGGACACGTGCGTGGTTATTTTGTACATGGGATCGTGTGATTTTACTATTTTGGTGGGTGCACAATACCCCCAAAACCCAAAATATCTCAATTTTTCTCTTCTTCCCTGTCACTTTCTCCCTATCTCTTCATTTTCTTTTTTTCTCTCTCTCACTGTATGTGCACAGTGCACGTTGATGAAAACCCGTCGAGCCGAGGCGAACTAAAATCACCACCATCTTCATCTCTACATCCTAGACTCAACGGTGCAAACCGTTCGTCCAAACTCCCAACCGTTTGACGGGAAAAGCTCACGGAAGAACCGAACCTTTCTGGCGATTTTCTCGCCATTCTAGACTGAGGTGAGGTTTCTAACTACCACCATTGGGTTCTCTCGTTGAGTAGATGAATTTTCATATGTGGTTTGCTTGATTTGGTTGAGTTTGACGTAGATCGACGAAGCTACAGTACCCACGGCCTTTCGAGGCAATTACAGGCCATTTTTCGAGCTTGTATGGCCAAACCAAAGGTACATTGTCATTCTACTCCTCTCTAGCTTCATTTTGACATAAAGAACGTGAAATTTGGCCAAGAAATGAAGAAGTTAGGAATTTTAGAAAATTTCCTAATTTTTCGGCGAGTTGGACGACGGCGGCGATGACGTCAGCAACTGGTCCAGACCGGCTAGGTGACGTCAGCGATGACTTCAGCAACCGATCTAGACCGGCCAGGTGACGTCAGCAGACCGAAGAATATTCTAGGGAATATTCCTTTTAACGACGTTATGAATATTCTGTTAGATCTAATGGAGATGCTGAAATATTTTGTTAGATCTGACGCCGTTAGTTTGACCGGCGCGTTGACCTGCACGTGAGCCGCGACTGGGCCGTGCGTGAGGGCGCGTGGAAGCTTATTCAATTCCGTCAGCGCGAGGCGACTCGTGACGACGCGTACTACCTCTGGGCAGTACGTATGGTATTTTACGGAGTGCTTCGGACCTTCGTGTTGAGCAAACAAGGGATAGGTTTAATTAATTAGTTTAATTCTAACCTTTATGAGTTTAATCATTACTATAGTTATAGTGATATCTCATATAGGTGAGACTTATCCAGAGGACTACAAGGGCTACCCAGGACAAGGGGCTATGACCCAGCTACTTACAGGTGAGTGAGTGGGTCTTTGTTTTGATAAAATATATTATTATGTATGGTTTTTCAATGTTTCCTTTAAATTGTTAGCATGACTCATATCATATACGATTGTTGGAAGTAGAACATTCGTATTATATTGCCATACATGTTTTTATATTGTTGTTCATCAGTAGATGTATAACACCCCAGGTATCAGTACTCAGTCTTGTGGCCAAGACTAGCCTTGACGTTTGGAGATGTCACTACCAATACCGCTACGCGACTTTGGATCCATTGTAGGTACTAGCCTGTTCTAGGTTGCACTAGGCAACTTGAACTTGTGTGACGCATTTTGTGCACATCGATTAGCGTTAGACTCGCGTCATTGTAGTACTCAACGTATTACTTATATACCTAGCATGTTCCTCGTAGCTTATCTACTTGGGCTTGTGTGTTTACATATGGGTGAGTAGTCAGTTGTGCATATCGGGGAGTACCCGTGTTTTGAGCATTCAGTTTTATGAACAGGGAGTACCCGTATTACTATTATAGTATTTTGAGAATCATACCCGGGAGTATGACGTATTTTCAAAAACTATACGTGTTTTCCAGCGAGGGGATAGTGTGCTCTTGAAAACAAAGGTTTTATCAAACTTTGCTTTTTGACCCACTCACCTTTTTATGTTTTGCGCCCCTCCAGGACTTAGTGGCGGATTCGTTTACCAGTGAGACGAAGGCTTGCTTCGGCTGTGGTTGGTGGTTCTAACACTTCCTCCAGACTATGTAGGATTCGCTCCTACTTATAGTTAATTTCTACTTATCCATCCTCACGAGGATGTGAATGTTTATACTCTATGCACTATTGACTTTGCTCTGATTGTTATGCACCTATAATAATGGGTTTTACCCTTCACTGCACTTCTACTTCCACTTCAAACTCTAAATCTATTCACTTTTTCACTTATACATGCATAATTGGCTTTCGTCACCTAACACGTGTTGGTCAGCACTTCCCAACATCTGGCGTGTCAGGATCGGGATGTGTCAATATTTATATATGTGTGTGTGTGTGTGTGTGTATATGGGATAGGATCAAGGGACAAATTTTTTGACACTTCTTCTCAACCTTTAGATCTAGTTTAATCCAACGGTTCCTAAGTAAAACTTAAATTGTTCTCGTTGACATGGCAATGACATGGAAATAAAAAAAAAAACTAATTCAAGTAATTTTATTTTCACCAAAAAAAAAAAAAAGAATCGTGTAAATAGGAAAAACTCAACAATTCTTCTTCCTCTTATGTGCCTTATCTTTCAATCTCCATATTTCTGAAACCCTATCTGCCATAGATAATATTTGATTACTATATATATATGCAATGAAACCAATAGATTTAAAAAAAAAAAAGAGTAGGAATTAATTATAGAATTGCTTATGGTTTTAACTCTTGATTGCAAGAGAACCATTCAAAAATTACACGGATCTGACTTGTTCATCAAAACCCTAAACTCAAAGTCATGACAAACAAATTCCAACGCCTTCTTTACACGCTACTTTGATTCGATTCATACAAAATTTTGAAGCACTCAAAGAATATCAAGTTATCACTCGATCTCTTGAATTTTTTGTTAAGTAAACAAAATTAAACCCTAAATCTTAAGTCTTCATTCTTGGTATCTTTGGATGATGGGAATTAGGTTATGGCAAAACTATGATATCTTAAATTTTACATAGTTCTTAACTTGTAATGATCACTTTTTTATGTCTTTTGGTCAAATTGTTATGAAAACTTTGGGACTGGCTACAGTGCTCGCAAACATTGAATGCTCACACCAATCTCACTCTCCTTTCTCCCCTCTCTCCTCTCTCCTCCCTCATTTTAATGGTGAGATCGGTGTAAGCATTCAATGATTGCGAGCATTGTAGCCTACTCCGAAAAGTTTAACCAAATTTGGTTGTTCTGGGCAATAACGAAAGCAGTGGAGGTCTTCCTCCCTCCCTCCCATGTTCTGCAGATTTTACAGTTTTTTTTTTTGCTCCCAGTTTTCATCTTTATTTATTTATTTATTTATGATTATTTATAATCCATGTCATTTATTGATTGAAATCCTCCACGTCACTTTTAATTAGAACCATTGGATTAAATGTTATAAAATCTAAAAGCTACAAAAGAGTGTAAAAATATTTGTCAAAATCTGTCCCTTAATCATATTCATATATATATGCTCTTATATCCTTGATTTATATAAACTGTAAGTAAAGAAACAACTATGCCCATTTAAAAATTAACTTGAGGTAGAGATTGGAAAGGCCGTACATATATCAACTATGTGGGCAAAAACAAAAAGTTATAGAGTTAGTCAAATTGTAATGACGAACAAAACAAAAAGGAATAGTTAGTCAAATTGTAGGAATGAGTGGGTTAGTAGTATGTGGAAATGTGATTGGTGAAGACAGCAAGTGATACCTTTGATAATTTGATTTATATGATTCGTGGGTAATGACACAGCATGCCCTTTTGTGACGTACACACACTTTGTGGCTCAAAAGGAAGTCAGGACCCGACAGAAAGCTAAGCTCAATGGCTTTGGACTGGCTCCACTAGGAAGGGACCTCGTTCTGCAATTCCATTAATGGAGGAGATGAGGAAGAAGAAGATTGTAGGTATTCGATGGATGGATGATCGATCAAAGACCAGTTTGCGTTGAATGGACTCGATCGTTAGTAACCAAACAAAAAATAGAAATAAATATTAAATTCTTGATGGACGGGATTGAAAGGATATGTATATGAATGCAATTGCATGAAGGATTCTTCGTTTTTGGGTAAAAGTGGATGCTTTTCATGTTATCGTTGTACTTCGACAAACTAATATCGCTTAATTTTTTATTTTAATTAATAATAAATAAATAAAATATATATAAAAATATATATATATATATATGTGCTATTGCATGATGCATGTGCAAAATGTGCATGCATGGGTGTTAGAAATGCCTTTCTGAGTAGACTACTACGGCCATTCACGTCTGTATATGAAATGACAAGTTAGGCTCAATTATTGGTTGGACTCCAAGCTGACTCATCTACTTTTCTTGTAATTTTATTGCTTCCTTTTACCCTTTTTGATTTGTCTTTAATTTTGAGGGATTCGATAGGATTTGCATGCTGTTAAACGAAGAAACATTAATCAGTGCACTTTATACAAAATCAATTTACTTTATTTTTTTGTTTCAAAAAAGAGTACATAAGAAGAGATTCAAATTCTTACGGTCGAGTGAAGAATAAGTTACACAATTAGCTACTTGAGTTATACAATTCTTCGTAAAATTGATTTTTTTGTTTTCTTGTCACCCTATGTATAGGTTTCATCTTTATGTGAGGAAGTTTAAGAAAAAGTAAGATTTAAGCTGGGATTTTATAGCACATTTCCTTACGTCTAATGTGTGAATTATTTATATTTTCTTTCAAATGAATGCAAATGGCCGGGAAACAACACATATGCATGCATGCTCCGGCATTCCTAGGGTAGAAAACTTTTTAGGATTTTACCATGGACGGAAAGCACAATGTTTAAGCTGATATAAAACCACACTGTGTAGGCTTGCAGGGAAAAAGTGTTCCAAAAAGCTTTGGCATACCCTTTTTCTATAAAAAGTTCAGATTAGGTAATTACATAAGCCTTTCTTATCTAATTCAATAGGAAAATACTTTGGCACTTACATGTAAGGAGTCAATCCTCTTACACATGCAAAAAAGATAAGTAATAATGACTCTTTATATGTAAGGAGCGATGTAATGTTCAAAAATATGTTCCTTTTTAGTGTCGTAAATTGTGTCTATAGGTAAAAACTTTATTATGATTACTTGATCGACTATTACAAAATAAATCTCACATTGAGCATATGACAAAATAATATACAATTAATATATGAGAGTTTTCACCCGTAATATCACCGATGCCTTTTGTAATAAAACTCAAAAGGTAATGAAGTAAATCTTATGTTGGAGAACAAGGTCTCACATCGAAGAAACAAAACCCCATACTGGCTGAACTAAGAATTTTTCAATGGGTGGACTAGCTAAAATATTATCACAAATAAACAACTTTTTTTCTACGTAAATACTAATTATACTATTATTTTCGTGAAAATAAAGATCCAAGTAAAATCACTTAGGGCCAGTTTAGGGTTGCTGTGCTTTTAATAAAAACCGCTTATAAAATCAACTTTTAAAAGCAACCTCCATGCTGCTCTTAAAAGTTGTTGTTTTAATGCCATAACTTTTTAAAAAAGCAGTATATTTCATTTTTACCAAACACTTTTTATCTACTTAACTTTAAAGTAAAGCTGTTTTAAGTAAAAAAAAGCAATACTAAACGGGGCCTTAATCTGACTTTTTGAAAGAACATTAAAGGAAAAGGATGGAATACATAGAGCTAGGGTTTGATACTCTTGATTAAATTTTTGAGTAAGAAATTAATGGTTGTGCATAGAAAAGGAGGGGGATGAAATAGATTAACTTTCATATGTTTTAATTGCTGCGGTACAGCCAATTTTATTAAAAATTGAGGGAGAAAATTGATTAACTTCAATGGTTATGATTTAATCTCAGATTGATTATTGCATTTACAAATCTCAAAAAGACAAGCTTTAATTCCATTTTACTCTCTCATCACCGATTCGTCAAGCTGTTTAGGTTTATCATTATCATTCTTCTCCATATTTTTCACTTCTTGCATTACATCATGTGATATACATATGCTGGGGCACCATAAGCTTAACTTGTAATGATCCTTTTTTATGTCTTTTGGTCAAATTGTTATGAAAACTTTGGGGCCCAGGCCTGCGATCTTCATGGCGTTGAATCTCGCGCCGTCACCATTCCTGTTTCACTCTCACTCTCTCATCACTCCCATTTAATGGTGAGATCGGTGTAAGCGTTCGATGCTTTGCGGCGTTGTAGCCTGCTAAAAAGTTTAACCATTGGTTGTTCTGGGCAATAACGAAAGCAGTGGAGGTCTTCCTCCCTCCCTCCCCATGTTCTGCAGATTTTACGGTTTTTTTGCTCCCAGTTTTCATCTTTATTTATTTATTTATGATTATTTATAATCCATCATTTATTGATTAAATCCTCCACGTCACTTTTAATTAGAGCCATTGGATTAAATGTTATAAAATCTAAAAGCTACAAAAGAGTGTAAAAATATTTGTCAAAATCTTTGTCCCCTAATCACTTATTCATATATATATGCTCTTATATCCTTGATTTATATAAACTGTAACTAAAGAAACAACTATGCCCATTTAAAAAATTAGCAGGTAGAGATTGGAAAGGCCGTACATATATCAACATGTGGGCAAAAACAAAAAGTTATAGAGTTAGTCAAATTGTAATGACGAACAAAACAAAAAAGGAATAGTTAGTCAAATTGTAGGAATGAGTAAGGTTAGTAGTATGTGGAAATGTGATTGGTGAAGACAGCAAGTGATACGCTGATAATTTGATTTATATGATTCGTGGGTAATGACACAGCATGCCCTTTTGTGACGTACACACTTTGTGGCTCAAAAGAGTCAGGACCCGACAAGCTAAGCTCAATGGCTGGACTGGCTCCACTGGAAGGACCTCGTTCTGCAATTCCATTAATGGAGGAGATGAGGAAGAAGAAGATTGTAGGTATTCGATCGATGGATGATCGATCAAAGACCAGTTGCGTTGAATGGACTCGATCGTTAGTAACCAAACAAAAAATAGAAATAAATATTAAATTCTTGATGGATGGGATTGAAAGGATATGTATATGAATGCAATTTGCATGAAGGATTCTTCGTTTTGGGTAAAGTGGATGCTTTTCATGTTATCGTTGTACTTCGACAAACTAATATCGCTTAATTTTTTATTTTAATTAATAATAAATAAATAAAATATATATATATATATATATGTGCTATTGCATGATGCATGTGCAAAATGTGCATGCATGGGTGTTAGAAACGCCTTTCTGAGTAGACTACTACGGCCATTCATGTCTGTATATGGAAATGACAAGTTAGGCTCAATTATTGGTTGGACTCAAGCTGACTCATCTACTTTTCTTGTAATTTATTGCTTCCTTTTACCCTTTTTAGTTTTGTCTTTAATTTTTGAGGATTCGATAGGATTTGCATGCTGTTAAACGAAGAAACATTAATCAGTGCACTTTATACAAAATCAATTTACTTTATTTTTGTTTCAAAAAAGAGTACATAAGAAGAATTCAAATTCTTACGGTCAGTGAAGAATAAGTTACACAATTAGCTACTTGAGTTATACAATTCTTCATAAAATTGATTTTTTGTTTTCTTGTCACCCTATGTATAGGTTTCATCTTTATGTGAGGAAGTTTAAGAAAAGTAAGATTTAAGCTGGGATTTTATAGCACATTTCCTTACGTCTAATGTGTGAATTATTTATATTTTCTTTCAAATGAATGCAAATGGCCGGGAAACAACACATATGCATGCATGCTCCGGCATTCCTAGGGTAGAAAACTTTTTAGGATTTTACCATGGACGGAAAGCACAATGTTTAAGCTGATATAAAACCACTGTGTAGGCTTGCAGGGAAAAGTGTTCCAAAAGCTTTGGCATACCCTTTTCTATAAAAGTTCAGATTTAGAGTAATTACATAAGCCTTTCTTATCTAATTCAATAGGAAAATACTTTGGCACTTATATGTAAGAGTCAATCCTCTTACACATACAAAAAGATAAGTAATAATGACTCTTTATATGCAAGGAGCGATGTAATGTTCAAAAAATATGTTAAACTTTTAGTGTATCGTAGAATTGTGTACATAGGTAAAAACTTTATTATGATTACTTGATAAACTATTACAAAATAAATCTCGCGTTGAAGCGTATGACAAAATAATATCGATTAATATATGAGAGTTTTTAAAGTAATATCGCTGATGCGCTTTTGGCAATAAAACTCGAAAATCAATGAAGTAAATCTTATGTTGGAGAACAAGGTCTCACATCGAAGAAACAAACAGTCTGGCTGACTATAAATTTTGCTAATGGGTGGACTAGCTAAAATATTATCACAAATAAACAAATTTTTTTTCTACGTAAATACTAATTATACTATTATTTCGTGAAAATAAAGATCTAAGTAAAATCACTTAGGGCAGTTTAGGGTTCTTTGTGCTTTTAATAAGCAAAACATAAAATCAACTTTTAAAAGCAACCTCCGTCTTTGCTCTTAAAAGTTGTTGTTTTAATCTTGTAACTTTTAAAATAAGCCGATATATTTAAATTTCACAAAATTTTTTATCTACTTAACTTTAAAAGAAGTAGTGTTTTTAAGTAAAAAAGCAATCTAGCGGAGCACTTAATACGACTTTTTGAAAGAACATTAAAAAGAAAAGGATGGAATACATAGAGCTAGGGTTTGATACTCTTGATTAAATTTTTAAGTAAGAAATTAATGGTTGTGCATAGAAAAGGAGGGGATGAAATAGATTAACTTTCATATGTTTTAATTGCTGCGGTACAGTAATTTTATTAAAAATTGAGAGAGAAAAATTGATTAACTTCAATGGTTATGATTTAATCTCAGATTGATATTGCATTTACAAATCTCAAAAAGACAAGCTTTAATTCCATTTTACTCTCTCATCACCGATTCGTCAAGCTGTTTAGGTTTATCATTATCATTCTTCTCCATATTTTCACTTATTTGCATTACATCATGTGGTATACATACGCTGGGGCACCATAAGGCTACATGGGTTACAGCCCGTAGCCTTGTGAGTAGCTCCTTGCTGAGCATATCTACAATAGTGGTTAAATTTGAAGCTTGATATCAATAATGTTGGTTAGGGGGTGAAGCTAGAATATTAGTTCATGGGTGGGGGGGGGGCACAATTAAATAGTGGCGAATGTAGAACTCTATCCTTGTAGCCCAATAACAGCGCACAATGCCAATTTTTTTTTTTGTGTGCTTAGCATACATCCCACCTCTTTAGTACTCTTTTAATTGTGTCTTTATGTCAATTAAATAAAGAGTTAAATCATATATATACAGGGTCAGGAGCTCCAATTTATAAGACAATTGGTAGGAGAGTGAGTTAATGACCTTTTATTATTTGAAGAAAAAAATTACTAACTTTAAACTTTTCTAAAAAACGGTGTCATTTATCAAAAAACATATAAGTTTTTCCCATGTTCTTCTTCGTGAGTTGCCATAAACAACTTTGATATCTGGTTCCCGTTAGTTTTAGATTAGAATCGAGTGATAGAATTGCACTGGAAAGACGTCGATGTTGTTTAGTTTTTGTTGAACTCGTCTATTTTAACGAGAAAAATTGGGGATAATTTTGTCAAATTGTTTTTAAAAAAAAATTCAGGCCAACATTTTTTTTTTTTTTGAGAGAGGGGGGCGCGTGCCCCTAGCCCTTGATCAAATGATGTTGGTGGTAAGTCATGCTAGGTCTGAAAAATCTATCACCCTCTATAGTATATATCATATACAACCCATTGTTTGTCGTCAATTATTAACTAAAGACTCAAATGATTTATTGGCCGTTTCTTATCAACATATATACATGTAGATTAGGTTATATGTAAATTATATAATGGCATCTGATAATATATATCTATATATATATATATATATATATCGTCACCGTTGTGCACAGCACGGACTTTGTCTCATTGGTGTCGAGTCAAGCTACATCTGGCCCTTTAAAAAGTCGTCAATCACTTTTAGGCTTTTAGCATTTCGTTCTTTTGCACTTATTTTTCTAAGTTATAAATTATATGTAATTCATCTGTCGTTCTTATAGAATCACCTTTTTTTTCTTTTTTTTTGGTTTGTGAAACAACGGGGCTAAACAGCCTAAATCAAAAGCACAAAAAAAATTAGTTTAGAGGGTCTATACAAATGGTTTTTTGTCTTGAAATTTTACAAAGATCATCTAACAAAACCAAGTAGACAACAAGAGAGGGATGTTCAAACCAACTACAATCAAGATCTGAAAAAAAAAACTCAACTTAGCCAAACAATCAACTAGTACATTTTTGTCCCTAGATTATTGTATAAGTGCTACGTAAATGCCCTATAAATAAAGTTGATTAATTAGGTTAAGGACACACCCTGGATTTGATGAGATTCCTGTGAAAAGAACTTTCCAGCGGGTACGGGATAAATTAGTCCACAACAACAACATTATTAGTTAATAATACAAAACAAAAGTTAATAATAATAATAATACAAAAATGAAATGAAGTTTGGTTTGGTGAAGTAATTTTCATGAAGTCTTCTCTCTTCTAGATGGCATTGTTAATCTGATACTAAACCATGCAGAAGAATGCCATGCATGTCCTACTCATACATTGAAAAAGAAAATACTAGCTATATATTGCAAACTATCATCCAGCGTTTGTAGGTTTAAGTTTTTATGACATTTGAAATAATAATAGTATTTGTACCTTTAAATATCATTTATGTTTTTTTTTTACAAGCGATATTGGAGAAGACAGTAGTCGAACACATGACTCAATTCTAGACATGGTTCTCAAGCTGTGGAGTAAAGGCACAAAAATTGAGTTTTTGTGATATTATTAGTTACTGATCTTCATGTTAAGGATGTCAAACTTGTCACATTCAATATTATACACACCAAGGAGTAGAAGAGTGAGCTTAAATTCATAATGAGCTAGCCATAATAATTCAGTTCGAATTTCTCTTCGGCGAGAGTAGAATCTAAAAACTCACTTACAAGTGAAAAAAAATATCATTAAATTGTAATATTAAGTGGTTTCTTTATTGTTTGTTTCAGCATAGAAATTAAATTAGAGTCTCAATTATACATTAGCATATATTATACATGCAGAGTCTTGTACGGAATTCACAATTTTGTCCTATTTCATAAATCAATTTAGGTTATTCGAACTTAATTTTCTTTCGAGACTCTAGAGGATCATCAATCAATCACTCATATAGATGATCAAAAAAATAAAATAATAAGAAGTCGACGAAAAAAAACTAATAAAAAGGAAATTAAGAAAGCAAAAAGTGGCAAGTGGGGGGCCCTTATCTTTACAATCGCTGCAAATGCTTCGTGTAGATGGGAAATTTTCTTGCCGCTTTCCACTCCATACTAACAATGCATGTTCGGGTTGGCATTAATTCATGCATCTCGTTTTTCTTATTTTTTATTTTTATCTCCTTGCATTTATTAATATTATTATTATTTACAACCTCACAAATTAGCGATAGGCCTAAAAGGTACATGCTCTAGCTCTATTATTCACTCATTTGTAATCCAATGTGCAAGCTCTTATTAGTGTTTAAACTAATCTAAAAAGAGTGAGACATATAAAAAACACATATATGCTTTAATCAATGTGATTATACCTACATTTGTTGTACCTACTGTTGAGCTTCAAAAAATTTAATTTCACCCTATAGTTATGGGAGAAAATCTAGAAGTCTCATTCTAATTTAGGTTTGAATTTTCTCCCTTTTGGTGCTTGAATTTTGACTAGTTCCTAAACTATAATTTGTTGAAATTTTGACACCTAGCTAAATCAATTTACTCTCTTATAGAGTACTTTATCTTTCATTTTTAGGTTAACGTTATACTTTTGTCCTTAATTAGCATATTATAAAGCTGAATTTCACACTAGCATCGCAGTGTGCCATATAAAATTTTGATAATTGGTAAGAATAACTATGTAGAAACAAATGTACGCTTGATGACCATCAATAGCTCTCTAATGCTTCAGTTAGAAATTGTACATATTCATAACTTCTTGAATCTCTTAAGAGAACTTGTGTTGTCGATTCACTTGATATGAACTTCCATTAACTGCTTTTTTGGCGATAATTCATATTTCAAGTAGTAGATAATAGTAGGACCATCTCCCCTGATGCTAAAACCCAAAATTTGACTCTTAGCACCAGGATAAAACTTGCTGGATCCCACAAATTGGTTCAACAATTACATGACCTCACAGGTGCATTACAAAATTTAGCACTTAGCGCTTATGGGCTGGAGATAGTCTAACTCATGAGAGATTCTTTAATCTGACCATCAGACTACGGCCTAGAGGAAAAGAGGGGCAAGTGTGGTTTTTTTTTTTTTTTTGCATATTTTGGAGTATTTCGTATTTTTGGTATTTTAACCGTTAAAATTTTATTTTAAAATATAAAAATTCAAATTCAACGGTTAAAAAATCCTGTGTACAGAATACTCCGGAGCACCCAAGAATTTTTGGAAGGGCAAATGTGGTTTTTTGTATATGTTGTTGTATTTTTAAAGTGATCCAAGTTGCTGCTAAAGTCACCCAGTGTTTTATTTCTCCACTCACCTTTTAATGAAAATCTTAATGACATATTTAACCTTCTGTAAAATGACTTTTAAACCCTAATAAAAAGCATAAAAAGCCATAAGAACAAACTGGGAAAAAAAATTAAATAAATAAAACGAAGAGCCAATAATGACAGAACCCTAAAATTCTCTTCCTTCCCCTTCTCTCTTTTCTATATAGTTGGATCTAGTACGAGGAGAGAGGAAGACAAAAGACGAGAAAGGGAGAAAAAAATTGGCTGGCGCGCGAGGAGAACAAGAGTTGCTGCCAGCTGATGCGGTGATGAGTTTAGTTGCTGTCCAGTAATGAATTCTAATGCTACGGTTGTTGAATTTGTGTTTTTTTCTCCATCTTCAAATTTTGTTTTAAATTTTAAAAACTAACATAATTGGAGATATTTTAGGAATAACAGTGAGTGGGAAGAGAGAATTATATTTTTTTACTTTTTATGGTGGGTGACAATATAAAATAGGTGAAAAAATAAGTGTGTATAGCAGCACTCTAATTAGTTTGGCAAACTGTTTGTGTGGAAAATTATGACAAGGGTAAAATGGATTAAAATTAACAAACAACTCATTCCCAATTTCGTAGGGATGTTTGAAATGTTGAGGACAAAACAAGAGAGTTCCAACCACTTGGACTCCATGCACACACTCACGATTTTTGGTCTACCTCTCGGCAAACACTTCTCTGGACTTCCCCACTAGAAAAAAAAAAAGCGAATCATTTTTCCACACGAGTGGGTCTCGGGATTGATGACTAAAAACTTAAATTCTGTTAATCTTCCACATCGCAGTTAAAATATCATTAGTTATCCCAATCATTATAATTTATGATAAATTAATTATCTACGCCATTCAAAACCAATATTCCAGAAGGTGCAACCCACGTGTCACTTTGGGACGAGTGGACTCAGTGCATTGAATCTTCCTAGAAGGATGACAAAATACTTATTAAAAGATCTTCATAGAGGAGCGTGGTACAACTATTTTTGTCCGACTCCTGAAGACTGATAAATCATAAATGTAAAGCTAATCCAACGCGCCTCTTGTCGCGCGTGGAGTGGGGGCAGATGATATTTCAACATTATCCACGTGTTTTTGCTGGCGACTTGTGAAAGACTTTTTTAAAAGGTCAATAAGAGCGGCTTCACGCTGCCGTGCTTCACCCATTCTCCTATATTATTCGATAAAAAATTGATTGACGCAAATGTTAAGTTTTTGTCCTTTTTTATTGACGTAAAATTTACAAATTTAATAATATAATGCAATGTGAATTATAAATTTTTTAAAACTTATAAAAATAAATAAAAAGAAAAAAGAAAAATAAACAAATTAAAAACCAAGGCTTCCCTTGATCGGGCCGGCGTTGATTTACATTGGCGCCGGACCAAGCTTCTCATGGCCGACGACGACAACCACCCCAAGCACCCATCCATCACCATGGACCACATCGTCAAGAGCATCTACAGCTCCAGGGCAGCCACCTCAAACGACATGGACAGCAGCGATCATCATCATCACGCCAAGGCCAGGACCGTCGACGAGGTGTGGAAGGAGAGGGAGAGGAGTCGTTTAATTATTTTCCTGTAAATGACTTAATTTAGGGGTGTAGGTGAGGACGAAGGAGGAAGAAGAGGGAGAATAGGGACGGGCCTGCGCATTAGATGGTGAGGAGGAATGGATGTCTTTGGCTTCTTCTTCTTTTATTTTATTTTTTATAAATTTTATATTATTATATTTAAATTGTTTTTAAAACACTTTAAAAATTTTATTATAATCCGAGTGAGATTATATTACTGGACTTGTAGACTTCACATGTGTGTTGTATCAGTATACTAACAAAATAATGACAGAATTATAACAGAATGATAAAATTGATTTGCAACAACTAATTTTAGGGACAATATTGATTAATTGTAAAATTGAGAGATCAAAATAAAAAATTAAGTCAATTTAACAAACTGTTTGTGATAAAAATCCTATTTGATAAGGTAGTTGCAGACCCCAGGTCTCGTACAATATTTGAGATTAACCCAAATATTATTTCTTTTCCGGAAAATAGAAAGAACTATTTTCTCTATTCCCATCATTGCTATTTTTAACTCTAATAAAAAAAAGGGAAAAAAAAGAAAGAGAAGAACAATTGTTATGTCGGTCAGTTCTTGTTCTGTCGAAATGGTTTTCATTGCAAAAATAATAAAAAGGAAATGTTACATTCACTTCAAAATGTACTTGTTGCATTTGATTTGTAAAAACGTAAACAAGGAATGTGTGTGAGATTTCATTTCATACTCGTGTTTGGCAAACACATTACACACGCTTATTTGAAAAAAGTGTTATTTTAAAATTGGAAAGTTTTGATTCTTAATCCCACATTTAGGTTAACATTCTTCAATTTGGCGGTCGTCGCCAAAAAATATTTTGGTAAAAAAGTTGAACTAAAACCAGCCATTAGCTGGTATAGGCTGGCCCGATAAATCAAAATTTAACTTGTTTGGTAATGCTATGCATGTGTCTATAAAAACAATTTCGTATGCTGAATTCTTATCGGCTGAGATACTTGTTCTTGTAACGAAGGATAAATGTTATTTTGTGATTACCATTTCAATACTTTCAAATTTTGAAATGAGACATATTTGTTCTCATCCTTTCCCCTTCGAATGAGATTTCTAGAAAAAAAAAACACTCCCTTAAAGAAAACAAAGCTATCATAACTTATAGCCAAGAGGGTAGAATTGAACCTAAAACTTCAAATCAAAAGTAAACGCTATTAACTACTTTATCTACAAGCCACTTACAACAAAACTACCAAGAAGCCATATCATGCATACAAAAATTCTTAGGTGCTCCTGTGTACATGATATTCCGGGTGTTTTAACAGTTAGATCTTGATTTTTGTATTTTTAAATGAAAATTTAACTGTTGAAATATTCAGAGCATCGAATACTCCGAAACACTCAAGAAAGTCCCGCATGCATATAGTAGCTCCCTTTCAAAATGTGGGACCAACTAGCTAGCTTGTGAGCTTAACTACTATTCTTTTTCTTCTTTTGTTCTATCTTCCAAGTCTTCTAAATGCATTTTCTTTGAGTCTTGCATTTAGCTCTTGTTTCCACTTGAAGTCAAATTGTCATGACTCCCTTCCATGCCATGGCTCCTGCTTAGTTAGCTACTTTCTTCTCGGTTGCTTCCAATATATCTTCAACCAGCAAGCAATTAAACGTGAGATTCGGCTAGAATGATTATAAGTATTTTATATTTACACGAATTTAACTATTAATGATTAGATTCGTGTAAATATAAAATGCTTGTAATCATTATAGTCTATCCCCTAAATATGGGCCACAACTCATATATATGGCTCCTAATCAAGAACAAGGAGTGGAGAGCAAAGGTAAAAAGTGGTGCTGATACACAAGATCATGCTTTCAAACCATATTATTCATATAATTAAATTAAAAGTTTAAGCTGATCAGACAAAAATTACAAGTAGGAATATAGGCAATAATTAAGAAGAGGAAAATAATAATACAACCACCACAAGACAAGGTACCTTAAAATACATGTGGTGCGGTGAGTCAATATGTTTTTTTTGTGTTTTTGGCCACGCCATAACTACATTAAATAATGCAGTTGAGAGACTAACACCAACAAACAATGCCAATAAAATACATATTATAATGAAATACAGATGAGCTTGGAAAAGCAGACTGCTTGCAAATTAATTTTACATAATCATGCCAAACCGACCTTGATTAGAAAGGGTTTTAGTTGTTAAAATGGATATAAATATCGTTCGGCTGTGCTTTTAGAATGACTAAAAACATTTTTACTCAAAAAAGAGTGTTCATGTTAGCGGCCATTTGATAACTCTTGAGTTTTCAATTTTCAGTTTTATTTATTTTTTAAAATTAAAAATTTGTTTGATAACTATTTTCAGTTTCAGTTTTCAAAACAAATAAAAACCGAAAACAAAATTATTATCAAACGGCTCCTTAAAATGTTTGATAGCGTTTATGACTTGTAAAAGTGTGTTGTTTACTTTTGTATGGAGAATGTATTATTTCAAGAAACACTTCCAATTGTTTTTTAATAAAAATCTTAACGTGCGTTTTTGAATGGAAGTGTTTTACCACACAAGTTAAGAATACGTGAGCATTTCGTCAAATAATTGCTCAGTAAATTTTGCAAAAAAGGTGAATGTTTTAGAAGCTTCCTACATCTAATTTGGTCTCGTGTAAAAAAGACACCATACTTTGAAACACAATCAACAAGTGGGTAATCATCGCATAGGTTAAAAATGGCACACACTCTTTAGACTCTCACCTCCACCCTTCCCTCTTCAAAAAACCCCGCACTCCACAAAGTCCACTCTCCCGTCAACCCCAACGCCAACCCCAAACATGTCGTCATTGACAGACCGGATAAAAATTCATGTCCCCCTCTACCTCCTTCTCCTCCTCCTCTCCACCGCCGCGGCGAACGAGCTTCAAATTCTTCTCAAACTCAAATCCACGTTACAAGATTCAAACCCCAACAACAACGTATTAAACACATGGAACCCCACCAATTCCGTTTGCAGCTTCACCGGAATTGCCTGCAACGAAAACGGATTCGTTCGAGAAATCGACCTTTCGAATCAGAACCTATCCGGGTTTCTTGCGGCGGACGCAATATGCCAGCTCGAAGCGTTGGAAACACTTTCCTTGGGATTCAACTTCTTGGACGGGACAATCAAAGAGGACTTGAACAACTGCGTAAATTTGAAGTACTTGGACTTGGGCAACAATTTGTTCTCCGGATCGTTCCCCGGCATATCATCCTTGTTCCAATTACAACACCTCCATTTGAACAACAGCGGATTTTCGGGTACTTTTCCATGGAAATCATTGGCGAACATGACGGGTTTAGTTCGATTGAGCTTGGGAGACAACCCTTTTGATCAAAGCCTATTCCCAACTGAGGTGTTGAATCTCAACAAACTCAACTGGCTTTACTTGGCGAATTGCAGCCTCGGAGGTTCGATTCCGAAAGGAATCGGAAACCTCACGGAGCTAATCAACTTGGAGTTGTCCGACAACAACATGGTCGGAGAAATCCCATCCGAAATTACAAAGCTCACCAAGCTCTGGCAGCTCGAGCTCTACAACAACCACTTCACCGGGACGCTTCCTTCCGGCCTAAGAAACCTCATCAACCTCAAAAACTTTGACGCCTCCGCGAATCTACTCCAAGGCAATTTGTCGGAGGTGGGATTCTTGGAGAACATAGTTTCCCTCCAATTGTACGAGAACAGTTTCTCCGGAGAAGTGCCGGCGGAGTTCGGGGAATTCAAGAAGCTTGTCAATCTTTCCTTGTACACGAACAAGCTGACCGGTCCTCTGCCTCAGAAACTAGGCTCTTGGTCCAAGGTTGACATCATTGATGTGTCCGAGAATGTCCTGACGGGGAGTATTCCGCCCGATATGTGTAAGATGGGGACGATGAGAGACCTTCTCCTGCTCCAGAACAACTTTACCGGGGAAATTCCGGCGAATTACGCAAAGTGTTCGACGCTGAAGCGGTTCAGAGTAAACATCAACTCGCTGTCCGGTGTTGTTCCTCCTGGAATTTGGGGGTTGCCGAATGCGGAAATCATCGACCTTACTTCGAATCAATTCCAAGGCCCGATTACTTCTGATATCGGAAACGCGAAGATGCTTGCGCAGCTGTTCATCAGTTACAATCAGTTATCTGGGGAGCTGCCGGATGAGATTTCCAAAGCAACATCTTTGGTGTCGATTTATTTGAACAACAATAGGTTTTCGGGGAAAATCCCAGGGACTATGGGTGACATGAAGCTTCTGGGGACTCTGTATTTGCAGACCAACATGTTCTCTGATTCAATACCAGAGTCCTTAGGAAGCTGCGATTTTCTGAGTGACTTAAACATGGCCGAAAACTCGCTTTCGGGTGACATCCCATCGTCTTTAGGCTCTCTCCCAACCTTGAACTCTTTGAATTTGTCGCGAAATCAACTTTCGGGTGAAATCCCGAAGAGCTTAGCATCTCTAAGGCTAAGCCTTCTCGATCTATCACACAACAGGCTCACCGGCGCCATACCGGAATCTCTGTCGATTGCAGCCTACAACGGTAGCTTTTCTAGTAACGCCGGTCTGTGCAGCACGGACATCAGCTCCTTCCCCCGGTGCTCCTCTGGTTCGGGGATGTCCAAGGATGTCCGGACGCTGATTATTTGCTTCTCAATAGGCTCAGCAATCTTGCTTGTGTCCCTCACATGCTTCTTGTTCTTAAAGAAGCGCGAAAAGGACGAAGACCGTTCGTTAAAGGAGGAATCTTGGGACGTAAAGTCTTTCCATGTGATGAGCTTCACCGAGGATGAGATTCTTGATTCCATTAAGCAAGAGAATCTAATCGGAAAAGGGGGTTCCGGAAATGTCTACAGAGTTTTACTTGCGAATGGCAAAGAACTCGCCGTAAAACACATATGGAACACCGATCCAAGTGGCAGGAAAAGGTTCAAGAGTACCGCTCCAATGCTCGCAAAACGCGGTGGGAAGTCTAAGGAATTCGACGCTGAGGTGCAGACCTTGAGCTCAATTAGGCATGTGAATGTGGTGAAGTTGTACTGCAGCATTACGAGCGAGGACTCGAGCTTGTTGGTGTATGAGTACATGCCGAATGGAAGCTTGTGGGATCGGCTTCATATGTGCCAGAAGATGAAGCTTGATTGGGAGACGAGGCATGAGATAGCAGTGGGAGCAGCCAAAGGGTTGGAGTATTTGCATCATGGCTTGGAGAGGCTGGTGATGCACCGAGATGTCAAGTCCAGTAACATTTTATTGGATGAGTTTTTGAAGCCGAGAATTGCGGATTTCGGGCTTGCCAAGATTGTTCAGGCCACTGCAGTCAAGGACTCTACTCATGTTATTGCCGGAACACATGGTTACATTGCTCCTGGTTAGTAGTTTTATTTGGAAATTATTTTAGTTGAGTTCATAAATTTGTTATTAATTGTGGCTAATGTAATTGTTAATTATGTAGAATACGGATACACGTACAAAGTGAATGAGAAGAGCGATGTGTACAGCTTCGGAGTGGTACTGATGGAGCTAGTGACCGGAAAAAGGCCGATAGAGCCAGATTTCGGAGAGAACAAGGACATAGTAAGCTGGGTAAGCAGCATGCTCAAGAGTAGAGAGAGCATATTAAGTATGGTGGACTCGTACATTCCAGAGGTGTACAAGGAAGAGGCTATCAAGGTGTTAAGAATTGCAATTCTCTGCACGGCTAGGCTGCCGGAGATAAGACCCTCCATGAGAAGCGTGGTTCAAATGCTTGAAGAGGCTCACGCCACGTTTAAACTGCTCAAAATTGTTGTCAGCAAAGATGGTGCTGCTGCTGATAACAAAATGGAACTAGTGAAGGGTATAAGGAATTGAAATTAATCAAGACTCATGCCGCGCTTCGAAATTAATTAGTCGAAGCAGCTCAATTATCGATCTCCGCTTAAACTAGTTTAACTTCAAACGTTTGTGTAATATATGAGAGCAGAGATTGCTTGTAACATATTTAGCCAGAACCTGCAGATCATTGCGCGCGCGCGCACACATATATATATATGTTTGCAGTTTTGTGGATGTAAAATAGTGGCAGGGCTTTTTTTGTACCATATATATGTATCTACTACTACTAGTCAGTCCCTTTGTTCCCTTCAGGGTTTGAGCTTAACTGAAAGGAATGGTACTGTATTTTCTAATATTGTTTTTTTGGCAATTGGAACTTGTATAAAGCAAGCTATGCATCAATGTAAGAGTCTGGTGAACGGATTTTACAAAAAACAATCGTTCACGCATGCAGTGACTCCAATACAAGTGTGATTTCGACCGCGACTGTCCCAAGCACTCCTCTAGTGTTGTATAGGTTATATATATATGTCCGAACTATGATCGGAATCCGATTTTGGGTCATGATCCGCAAGGTTCAAGTAGCTGGGTGGTTGTATATTTGAGTTAAATCTTAAGAGATTTGATGGTATATTGGTCTTCCAGCAAGACTAATTAGTAGGTTGCTGTAACAACAATATGATTTGTTTAGTGTAAATCATGGTTTGTCAACAATTTAAAATATAATTAGGGATGCTTTGACTCAGTCAAAGCATTATTACTGGAACAGAAAGGTACTCACAAATGCGCACACACGCACGGTAGTTGGAGTAGCAGACTCCAAATTTAGGTCAACAGCCATCTACGCAATGCTTTTTTACTTTTGTTTTTTGATTTCTGGCCGACATAGGTAGCAAGTAGAGACACTCAAGCAACAACTTTATTAAAAAAGAAAACAACAATTTCATTAGAAAAAAAATCGTTGTTATTGACATTCTAAAAAAAATTATCATACACTCATCTAGTATGAAAACATAAAAGTGACAACTTCAGTTAAAAGAGTGGATTTTTTTTTTGGGTTAACAATGGAGCTAAATGCCCAACAAAAAAAACTAAAGCAAAACATTACGAAATCTAGAGATTCCAGTAACATCTGACACAAAGAGATGTTGGCAAGAGGCAGAAGTTTGATCGAAATAAATTGAACCAATAGAACGCGATAAACTCAAGTTAGCCAATTCATTAGCCACAAAAAATTTGACGTTGTTATTGACATTTCAAAATATTTATCTTACGATTAGTCTTTAATCAACATAGGTATTAGAAGTTTCTTCATGGCCTTTCCATGTCTACTACGTTGGTGCATGAGGTAGGCAGGCCTGGCATCTACTATTCAAAGTACAAAAGAGCAATTTTCCCCCAAAGCCCATTCTCCGTTTTTCATGCCCATTATGTTGGTCCATACATTTTTTTTTAACACCACAAGAAAACCTTATATAGCCAAGATATTACAACGATATACTAATTGTATGGAAGGGATAAGATTTGGTAGCCAATCATAACAATGTATCAAACGTAACACAAATATTAAAATTTTATCGTTATCTATGTGAGTTGAATTTGAAACATCTCACTCACAATATCCGCTGATTTTTTTTTTCTTTTGATACAATACTGACAAGATAATATAATCCCACTGTAACTTCAATTCAAGATGAAATATGAAAAGAAAATGGGAAGAAAGTTAGGGAGTTATATATGCGGGTTTTCTAATGATACAACCCTATTAGGGTGTGGGGCTCAAGCTAAGCTATATAATGAACCAATTATAATTTGTTATCAAATTGTTGAGAGTATGAATCTCACATTGAGAAGCCTTGCCTACTCAGAATTCTCTCAAGTTCAGCTTCTCTCACAACTTACAATTTTTCTTCAATAGTCCAAGTTGAAAAGCAAAATACCAAAACGGACGAACAAACACACTATGAAACTATGAATATTATTAACGGAAAATAAATAAACAAAAGTGTCGAAACGGCTATAAGCCACATTTTGACTGACTTACTTATTTCTCATACTAAACTAGAGACCAAAACCTAAAAAACCCTAATTCGCAAAATACCAAGAATACCCTAATACAAATCAAATCAATCTCAAACTAACTTCTTAAATAAGCTAATAAATTTCATACTTAGTAGTACGAAAAATAAGCGGTCATGATTGAATTGAGTAAATACTATTTTTCCTTACTTGTCAATCTAATGGATATAATAGTCCAAACTATTGACGACTTACCCCACAACTTATTCTGACTTAGTCATCGGAGGCCTTTGGAGGACACCCTCCCACATTTTTCTTAGGTGTTTGTAAATTAGCCTAAATGTTTTAATTGTTTGGCAGGTGTGATTGGTATTAAGCTTTTTTCATCTTGGCGTTGAGCTATTTTTCCGCAAGACCTCCCCTACAGTATCGTCACCACAATAGAGTTTAACTACCAAGTTCATGTTGGATTGGTGTGGTTCCTCTACTCCTAGGACACCAGAATATCGAACCATGAATGAAGAAAGGCATGAGAGAAAAGCATATTGGTTAGTGATTATGAGGGCCAAATGAGGGGACACCAAAGGCCTCCGCTCTTCCATCCCTTGGATAGATAGAAGGGAGGGCGGAGCTTTTGGTTTGTCATGTTGTCAAAGAGTTGAACAATGGAAATAGATGGCGAGTGCCTGATCGAATTGATCGGGTCATGTAGGAACAATATTCAAGTTTACCGGTCTGTTATGCCTCAACTGCATACATCACTGCACTTCCACTTGACACATTTTGTAATGATAAACGGCTCGTTTCACTGTGGCCTTCTCTTGAATTCTCAAAGCTTTTGTCGCTCCACCACCGCAGGGCAAGAAAACCCATCGTTGTCTTGGTTGTGCTACCAGAGGCTCTGGGGAAGTCAGAACAAGAAAACACTCATCTTGGGGTGGGTTTACTACTTAGATGCTTTTAGCAGTTATCCGCTCCGCACTTGGCTACCCAACGTTTACAGTGGGCACGATAACTGGTATACTAGAGGTGGGTCCTTCCCGGTCCTCTCATACTAAGGAAAGGTCCTCGCAATGCTCTAACGCCCACACTGAATATGAATTAAATTGTCTCACAATGTTTGAAACCCAGCTCATGTACTGCTTTAATGGGCGAATTGCCCAACCCTTGGAACATAATACAGCCCCAGGTGGCGAAGAGTCGACATCGAGGTGCCAAGCCTTCTTGTCGATGTGAGCGCTTGGGGAAGATCAGCCTTGTCAATCTATCCTTGGCGAAAATTTGCATCCACAATATTGACAGTTAAATTGAAAAGTCAAAATAATAATTTTCTTTTACTCCAATCTTGATTAAGAAAAGGGTAAAGTTTGAACATTAGACACTCTATATCTCATCACTTGCCCTAAATTCTGAATGACCCCCCGTTCTTATACTTGAGATATTGCTATTGGTGCGCGGGAGAGTGCTAACTCCTAATGATGAACTCGTAATGATTCTTTTTGGTATTACATTCCAAAGTGAATATTTTAATAAACCAACCCTCCGAAGTCTACAGCAAACCTCTATTCTATATTGCTTATATTCCATCCTATAAAAAAAGGATTTACATTGCCAAAAAATTGAGAGATAATTGACTATCAAAAGCAGACTTTATTCTATCCTATAAGATATAAAGATTTTGAGGAATATTAATTTTCTCAATGCAGTGGGACGCGGCCTGCCGCAGCATGATATAAAGACGTGTGTGGCCATTTGCAGGCCTTAATTACAACTTTGATTATCTCAATTTCCAATTTAATTACTTGCTTCAATCAATTTAGCCAATCAGTCATGAGCATCTGCATCACTCTTTTGAAGTGGTTGTCAATTTGTCACACACCAAAAAGAAAAGCATGTCCAATTAATATATATATATATATAAACAATATTTTTTTAGAGAACCTTAGCATGTCCAAATCCAATATATTTGTAAGCAAAGCATGCAGTTGCTATTTTGCGCTCAAGATTCAGGTGCACGTTAGTGTCTCCACCAGAAGAAAAATAGAAAACTATTGTTCATGAAAAGCAAAAGAAGCTTATAAGGCATTGCCAACTCAGAGTTGATGAAATTCCCAAAACTGCTGTATATAGCTTTTAAAAGAGTGGGGGTATCTAAGTATCTTTGCTTTGCGCTTCATCATTGAGCACTCGTATGAGTAATATGATCCTTTATATCCCAACTGAGATTCCCATCAGCCATGATTATTCATTTGGGTTGTTGTTGTTGAAGAGGCCTCTTGATTGGGTTTTTGCCCTAAATTAAGAGCTACCCCATTTGAGTCGAGCATGCATGCTACATGGCACCTCTACTTACACATATGTAACAACAAAGTGATTGCTTTGCCAAAAGAAATGTGATATTTTAGTTGGTAACATCATATCTTGGAGAATGATTTCATGCTACAACCTAGCCTACGTAAAATCCCGAAATCCTAAACCCTAAACTCTAAGGAGGAAAAATACAATGACAGTTTTGCATCATACCAAAGTTCTCTTTATGTCATTCTCACAATTCTGCCAAGATATGAATTCATTCTCTCTCATAATATGTTGTGTTAGCTTTGATTAATTTTGATCAGTTCAGATGTGGTTATAATTGCACATGCATATATTTGTATATAGTTTTTGTTTACTTAGATAAAGAGAAGTTCCATACACTTAGAGGTGCGCATTTTTGACATACGTACCTAACCCTAGCTTCCACTTTCATACATTCAAGCTCTTCGAAATTTCTGGTCTGACTTGACTATAACGTAGAGAGTTCATGAGAGACAGAACACACTGGTGTCTCATACAACGTTAACAAAATAGATGTTGTGTTGTGTGTTTTTTTTTTAAAGATTAAATTGATAATTGCACCATGGTGATTTTCTGCTATCACTGAAAAAAATAGTTGTATTTTATATGAATTTAGTCTTTAAAAGGAAACCCATTTAAATAAAATGATTGATCAAGTATGGATGCTAAAAATCAATCATGTGTATTGTATTTTGGATGTTTTTCATTTTGTAAGTGGATAGAAAGTTAGCCGATAACCGGGGTTACTATTTAGTATTGTTTTTGTTTATTTTAAATATATTACAAAATCACGTTGAATAAAGGGAAGAATTGTCCATTTTTGGGTTAACTACATTTTACACCCTCAAGGTTTCAAGTTTCTCACATTGTCCCCTAAGGTTTTGAAATTTTATCAATTTACACATTTTGTATATTTGATTGTCTAGTTATCTGTTAAATTGATAAGTTTTTTAAGCTATATGATACAAATGTGGTTTGCACGTCAACTCAGTTATGGATTTCATGCTCACTATATCATTAATTTAATGAAAATTCAAATAATTGATTAGACAAAATGTGTAAATTGATACAATTTCAAAACCTTAGAGGACAATGTGAAAAAATTGAAACCTCATGGCCCATTTTGAAAATCACCTCAAACTTTGAGAGTGTAAAATATAGTTAACCCTTTATTTAAAAAAAAAAAAACGCATGAGAGGGAAGGAAGGAGGTGAACCTTTTTGAAAATTTTGTTTAAAATGAAAAAAATACAAGTAGTTTTATCCTTGTTAAAAAAAAATACAAGTTCTTATACTCGTTAAGTGGGTTAATTAGAAGTTTAGTTTGATATGTAGACTTTGAGTCATGGGTTAGAAGGTGGTAGCTTTTATTCACATTATTGTATCCTCATATATATCAAAGAAGTAAAAAAGAAAACAAGAAAAAAGGAAAGGGTCTTTTGCATTCCAAAGAAAAGGACTTTGCAATGTTAACCAATCAGATTTCTCAGCAAAGAATGGGCCTACGTAGGTTTTGTAAGATACAAATACAATGGTGCACTCTCTTTGTACCTTTATCTATTTTCTTGGTGTGAATTCCCAACTTATCCACCTCCGTCCAATTAGGAATATTTGTGGGTTATTATACTAATCATCTCTGCAACTACACAAAAAAGATCCAAAATTTAGACAATGATCCAAAAAAATTCACTCGTTTAAATTCTTTACTCTTTTGTAAACATGTAGGCAGTAGAATATTCCACCATGTAGATTTTGATTGGCCTAAAATGGTCACTTGAAAAAGGGTTGTTTGCCATTATGTGATGCTTTTTATCTTCAAACAACTGTTTCATTGCCTTAATTACCAAGGCACATATACTCGTTTCCCCTTTGCATGTTGGGGAAAGGGTAAAAATTATGTCCCAACCATACCCAATATGCTTACTATTGAATTAACTTAAGGGCGTTGTTCTTGGTATTCCAAAAAATTTGTGGTGGTGATATCCATACAGTCCTCCCATTTTTCGACCGTTGAATAGAATAATATGAAAAAGATTAAATGATATAAATTAACAAGAAATGTGTGAGAGATAAAAATAGTTTATGGATAACACCACCCAAAATTTATTGTGCACTCCAAATTTTTTATATTTAAAAAAAAAACTACACAATAATTTTTTCGGGGTGCCAATATTATCACTTTTAACATAATTATTTCTGTTTGAATTCGAGTAATTGGAAACAGTAAAAAAGCACCCAAAAACAACCTGGCAGAATCAGACCAGCTGATGCTTAAGGAGTACTGTAGTAGGTATGGTTAGTCTTAGTCCAATATTTATTAATTTGACTAGCTTAATATTTAAGTTTACATTGTATCAGGCTATCAGCATATTGTAGTGCAAATATATTCTTAACTATTAGGATATTGTAGTACTCTATATTCCAGAACTACTCTGAGGCAATGGCTATTATTTATTTACAATATAACTCTAAGAAGTCAGTCTGCCACAACTAGCTAAAGTCTGTGCGTTGTTATACTATTCACTCTATTGGAAATTAGAGAAGATTGGATTGGATAAGACTATTCTTTATATTTGAGGCATTTTAAAAGAAGAAGTGAATGACAAAATAAAGAAAATAGCAACGTAATTATTGGAAATTAACCTTCTATATCTGCACCATAAACAACTATCATAGTATTCCACTTGTAAAAGTGTGAGCCACTCAGTAAAATTCATATATATAACACGTAACATGAACAAACCAATCTAAATAGTGGAGAGCGAAACCCAAGGGGTTGGTCTAGTGTAAAGCGAACAAAGGTTTGGAATCTCCAGCTTGAGTTCGAACTTCCACGAATGTATTCCTTGGGGCCACCGGCTCTGCTTTGGCATCTCCATGTTTCTCCTATCTTCTAACCATCTCCATCTCCTAGTTGTAATTGCTCTGTCAACGTTAGTCTGCATGGTTGTGGTCGTGTTTTGCTTTGTAAAAAAAGCTATGTTGAGAAAAACTTTTTACAGTGGCGGCTCTAAGATTGTGATCTGAACAATTAAGATTTAGAGTAGTTGCTATTGTTTAGACATGAGATTGTGGTTTTCGTGGTTATTGTAGTTTGTGTGTTTGGAAAATGACTATAATAATGAAGCTTGACGTCACAATGCCTTTACGATAGTTCTTCGGCTTCCAAGGTTTAGTTCTCATTACTGTTATCTTCCTTGTTGGTTGGATGTGAGTCTTCTGTACAAAAGAGACTCGCATTGAGTGCAGCCTTGGGCTGCAGCACAAGTGAAATTTTGAAAAGGGAAAAAAATTAGTAGTTGTTGTAATGATGTAGTCAAAGTCAACCCACTCGAGTAAATGTTGAGAAGCTTTAATACTTCACGTGTTTCACTTAATTTAAGTAGATTATGTTGTATATATCTTTGTAGTTAGTTTCTTGCTTTTGTTGTATGTTTTTGTATGCATTATGAGGGAAGGCTCATTATGGCCTCCTAACTAGGTATATATTTGTTACTTACTAATGAAATTTACTCGTGTCGTCGAGTTTTGTTCATAAAGATTTTATTTATGCGTTATATGTATATTTTAGTCGGATATTATATAGTGCACCGGAGGAAAAAAAAAAGTCCTACCTCCATCTCTGTGTGACTAAAGAATTATATTGTATTTATGATGAAGTGTGTAATATTGGAATTGTGATGTTTTTTTTTAGGCACGTATGGCCTTTTGTTTGTGCTCTTTTCTTCCTTGATGAACTTTTTTCTCGGTCAAAGCCAAACAAAACCGACGGTTTGAATCGGTGGGTTCGGTCAGTTTTCACACCCTAATTGTTTGGATACTCCAAAGAAACAGCATGCAATCCATACTATGCTTGTGTCACAAGTATTAAACAGACCACTCAACAGGTTCTCAAGTATTTGGAGTCATTCATATCCTAATTGAAATCCAGTTCCATTATAAAAGAAAGATCAGTCTTATATCTTATTAGTATTGTACCCGTAAAAACATATATATAAATCGAACAAAACGTGACATATTTTGGAAAAAAAATAAAAAATAAAATAAAATATTACATATAAATAGACTTGGCAATTTCTTGTACGACCCGTCAATCCGACACGAAATGACACAAAAATAACAGGTTTCAGGTCAACATGTTAACTAATCGGGTAGCTATCGGGTCACCCGTTAAGATAACGGGTCGAAACAGATCTACCTGCGGGTAACCCATTAAGAAGGTAATTTTTTAACTACTAAAAAACCTACTACAATAGTTTAACTACTAAAAAACCTACTACAATAGTCATAGAATTTAATCTCACATAAGTGAGATTAAATCCTTACCGTTGGATTTTGATACCCTCTCACTCTATCTCTCTCCCAGACTCCTAGTACCAATTCGATTTCATTTGTCTTCTCTTTGTCTCGACGCTCACTCTCTCTCTCCCATCGCCATCTCTATCTCATCTCGCCGTCCTAGCCCCTACCATGACCACGGGCTTATCTCATCTTGCCGTCCAAGCCCCCACTACTAGGCACCACCGCACTAGTGATGAATCACGACCACCACCATCAACTCCGTCCATAACCCAACTGCAAGGTTGCTAATCAAGATACAAATTCCCAGCTAACATTCATATTTGACCACCAATCCTCTCAAATTATGGTAATTTTTTTAATTTTATGTGACAGTGTGGTATATATGTAGATACTGCATGTTTAGTAATTTAGTACGATGTTTTTCATTTGATTATCTATTGAAGTAAAATATATTTTCTTTAATGGGTAAAATGGGTCGGGTCATATTACCTGTTCATTTTAATGGGTTTGACATGACATGATCCGTTAAGATATTGGGCATGCCGCAAAAACAATACATACACGGCAAACATGACACGATTGCCAGGTCTACGCATAAGATATCAGGTGCGTCTATGTTTATGTCTAACTTTGTGAGTGGTATAGGAAGGGGGGCGGGGGGTCCTCTAAGAAGAATGAGATTCATGGAGACAAATACAATTTCTTTTAAATTCTGGGCATGTGCCTTTCAGTATAAAGTAGTTGGCACTGATCGATGTTATTCCCCTCTACGTACAGCTTAGTGGAGTATAAACGTAAAGCCTCTTTATGCAAAGATAGCTAGATATATGCCATCTCTCTCTCTCTCTCTCCCCAACATCAGCAGCAGCAGTACTACTACTCTGTACCAGTGCACAAACAATCCCTCCTTTTTGAACATCAAGGCTTGTTGTTACTGCTGTACCGAATGATCCCCTCAATCGTCACATTTATATACCTCTTCCCTTCCTCTCTTCCTTCCCTGCCACAATTCCCACCAGTTTTTTAAAACTACCCTTTCTTTCCCTCTCTCTCTCTCTCTCTCTCTCTCACTCTCTCTCGCCATCTTTGATCTTTTCAAACATGGCTTCTCATAATCTCACCACCTTCTTCCTTTCTATCTTCCTTATAATTTACTCGCTTTTTCATCCGTCTCTAGCCGCGATCAGTACAAATCCTAACCAGTCTGAGTTTCTTGTGCTCGTAATAAAGTCTCTTTCAGCTAATTCAGGGAACTCCCTGTCAGATTGGGATGTCACCGGAGGGAAGCCTTACTGCAACTTCTCCGGCGTCACATGCAACAACGAAGGGTATGTTGTCGAGCTTGATATATCCGGTAGGTCTCTCTCCGGAAACTTTCCTGCAGGCATCTGCTCTTACCTGCCTCAGTTGCGCGTTCTCCGTCTTGGACGTAACAATCTCCAGGGTGACTTTCTGGACAGCATCACCAACTGCTCACTCTTGGAAGAGCTTAACATGGATCATTTGTTCCTCAGCCAGACGCTTCCCGATTTCTCACCCTTGAAATCTCTGAGGGTTCTTGACATGTCTTACAATTTGTTCAAAGGCAAGTTCCCCATGTCAGTGTTCAACCTCACCAATCTCGAGGTTCTCAACTTCAACGAAAACGGAGATTTCAACTTGTGGCAACTTCCAGAGGACATCCATCGGCTAACAAAGCTCAAGTCCATGGTCTTGATGACGTGCATGGTTCAAGGAAAGATCCCGGCATCAATAGGAAACATGACTTCTCTTGTTGATCTCGAATTGAGTGGCAATTTCCTGGGTGGCGAAATTCCTGCTGAGATTGGTTTGCTCAAGAATTTGAAACAGTTAGAGCTTTACTACAACCAACTTGTTGGAACTATACCTGAGGAGCTTGGAAATCTCACTGACCTCACAGACTTAGACATGTCAGTCAATAAGCTGACTGGAAAGATTCCGGAATCTATTTGTCGCCTTCCCAAGCTCCAAGTTCTGCAGCTTTACAACAACAGTCTTTCAGGTGAAATCCCAAGTGCCATCGCAGACTCGAAAACACTGACCATGCTATCGCTTTACGACAACTTCCTGACAGGAGAAGTTCCAAGAAATCTGGGGCACTCATCACCAATGATTGTCCTAGACTTGTCCGAGAACCATCTTTCCGGTCCATTGCCAACGGAGGTTTGCAAGGGAGGTAAGTTGCTCTACTTTCTTATGCTGGACAATACGTTATCTGGACAGATACCAGAGAGCTACTCAGAATGCCAGTCGCTTCTTCGATTTCGGCTTAGCTACAATCATCTGGAGGGCTCGATACCTGCAGGACTTCTTAGTCTTCCCCACGTTTCGATCTTTGATTTGGGTTACAACAATATGAGTGGTCAGATTGCAGATACAATTGGAAGAGCTAGAAACTTGTCAGAATTTTTTATACAAAGCAACAGGATTTCAGGTGTTCTACCACCTGCAATCTCTGGAGCAATCAGCCTAGTGAAAATTGACCTCAGTAATAATCTTCTTTCTGGTCCAATTCCTTCTGAAATTGGCAACTTAAAGAAGCTTAACTTACTGATGTTGCAAGGCAACAAGCTCAACTCTTCCATTCCCGATTCACTTTCTTCGCTGAAATCTCTCAATGTTCTTGATGTCTCCAACAACCTCTTGACTGGAAACATCCCAGAGATTCTCAGTGAATTGTTACCAAACTCCATCAACTTCTCAAACAATAAGCTTTCTGGTCCAATTCCTCTCTCATTGATAAAAGGCGGGTTGGTGGAAAGCTTTTCCGGCAACCCAGGCCTCTGTGTTAAAGTTTCATCAGATCAAAATAATTTTCCCATATGTTCACAATCTTTCAACAAAAAGAAGTTGAATTCTTTCTGGGTAGTTACAGTTTCGGTAGTCCTCCTCCTCATTGGAGCTCTGCTGTTCCTAAAGCGCCGATTTGGAAAAGAAAGAGCAGAGGTGGAACATGATGAGACCCTGTCCTCATCATTGTTTTCATATGATGTAAAGAGCTTCCATCGAATAAGCTTCGACCACCGCGAGGTCATTGAAGCCATGGTTGATAAGAACATAGTAGGCCATGGAGGATCAGGGACAGTGTACAAGATTGAGCTGAGCAGCGGGGATGTGATTGCAGTGAAGAGGCTGTGGAGTAGAAAAGCAAAAGATTCTGCAGAAGATCAGCTGTTCATACACAAGGAGTTGAAAACTGAAGTCGAGACACTGGGAAGTATAAGGCACAAAAACATTGTCAAATTGTATTGCTACTTCTCAAGCTTGGACTGCAACCTGTTGGTTTATGAGTATATGCCGAACGGTAACCTTTGGGATGCTCTTCACAAAGGTTGGATCCATCTGGATTGGCCTACTCGTCACAAGATTGCGCTCGGGATTGCGCAGGGTTTGGCATACCTCCACCATGATCTGATGCCTCCAATCATTCACAGAGATATTAAGTCTACCAACATCCTGCTTGATGTCAATAACCAACCCAAGGTTGCAGATTTTGGCATAGCCAAGGTTTTACAAGCAAGAGGAGGGAAAGATTCCACCACCACTGTTATTGCTGGGACTTATGGTTACTTAGCCCCAGGTAACTTCTGATCCAACTTTCTAAAGATTGAATTAAACATTAACAGTTATAGTAAAACTATTATGTATTCTCCAGACCTGACCATAGTCAAGTTGGCTAGAGCAGTGCTCCATCATCAGCACTCAAGTTCGAATCTCCCTCCTCATATTTTAAGTTAGATTAGAATATCACTTGATACAAAAACAAACCATTATGTGTTACTTTTTGCATCAAAGTTGTCTTTGGTAACTGTTGTGTAGCGACTTTTTTATGGTTGCTTTTTTAGGCTAAACAAGTACTATATGCATGACATCTTGATTTACTTTTACCAAGCTGTGTTTTGACTTAAATTATTAACTAATCCAAATGATGTTTAACTAAATGATTAATTTGTTGTGCGTGTGACAGAATATGCATATTCATCGAAAGCAACAACCAAGTGTGACGTCTACAGTTTTGGGGTAGTTTTGATGGAGCTGATAACAGGGAAGAAGCCAGTGGAGGCAGAGTTTGGAGACAACAAGAACATCATATACTGGGTTTCTAACAAAGTGGACACCAAAGAAGGAGCCATGGAGGTGCTCGACAAGCGATTATCGGAGTCATTCAAGGAGGAGATGATCCAGGTTCTTCGCATTGCCGTTCGATGTACCTACAAGGCGCCTTCGCTGCGTCCGAGCATGAAGGAGGTGGTTCAGCTGCTGATTGAAGCTGACCCTTGCAGATTTGATTCATGCAAGTCATCAGCTAAGACCAAAGAAGCGCCAAATGTGACAAAGGTCAAGAACCCTTATGAGTTCTGATTTGCATGGAAGAGTTTGTTCGTTGGGTCCCACAATCCTAGGTTAAGTAGTGTTATATATATATATATATATATATATGATATCAGATAACCATATAAGTTAAGTCCCTCTCAAACTGATTGGGGGACTGGTCATAAAGGTATTAACTAATATCTCTTTAGTTTTTTTTTTTTTTCATGAAGGTGGCTTTGTAGATTCTACATCTCAATCCCTTTATCTACTTTTCTATTTTGTAATTTTGTTTTTGTAAGGACTTGAGGAATTCAGTCACTATAGCTGCTTTTTTTACAGTAACCATAGCTCATCAGCATCCATGTCTCAGAGGGATCAACTAATCAAATCATTCCCTAGCTTTTGTGAATTTTGTTTTTTCCTCTTTATCTTTTGTGCTCTTTTGTATTAGAGTGGGGGGATAAAA
This sequence comes from Gillenia trifoliata, assembly GCA_018257905.1. NCBI lineage: Eukaryota > Viridiplantae > Streptophyta > Magnoliopsida > Rosales > Rosaceae > Gillenia > Gillenia trifoliata. The sequence goes on from CM031087.1 coordinate 19,425,919, forward strand.
AGGCACATATATGTTAGTGAGGAGTGGAGGGTTGTGATTTGTGGGAGAGCCTTCTTTATGAATCAAAAAGTGGGTTCCTGATTCTGATTTTAAAGTTGAGGAGGCATATATGATTCTTGTGTGGAGGGGCCAATTGAGTTAGCAACCCATTGGGGCCGATTGATAGCTAAGCATTTGTTAAAAGACGATATTCTAAACTAGTCTAATTAACGGAAAAGAGATTTGAACTTGAGTGTAAAGAGTGAACACACTGTTCTAACCAACTGACCTAACTCTTATATGCAACATTTATCTCCATTTAAGTTAGGAATAGAGGAGAAGGAAGTAAATCTTTGTATTCTTTTTTGTGTTGTTTCCATCTTTTTCTACATGAACTTGATTGATTTTTGTTGAAATGAGGTGTGTGTGCATGGAAAAGCACCAAGCTTGTTTCACCATATATAGTGAGGCATGAAGCCTCCACTCACAAGGTGGAAAAAGGCTTTAATGATTAAAGGCATTTTAAATGTGACATGATTCTTCCATTTCTCTCAAATTCATTTCATCTAAATATTCTATCACTACCGAGTTTTATGCTGCTCTATAACTAGCTTCATCAATGTTATAGACAACATCATGTTCAACCTAAAATTCATCATTTTTCATTTTCCTCAAGAAAGGGTGGACTTAAATACAAGCTTGGGGTTATGAAAACACAATTCAGTGGATTGTGATTAATTGATTCTCCATTAGAGAAGGATGACCCGTCGATTTAACAGTCACAAAAACTTTCTGATTAATCTATACCTTAATAGAGAAGGATGAATCTGACAATCTAACAACCACGAAAACGTTTGCATTATGTACGAATTTGTACCGTATAAGAAAAATCCAAAAGCGTATCTTAATCATATAATAAAAGAATAGTCTCATAAGAGTTGAGTCATGTCGCATAAGCATTGAGATAGAAAAGCAGTCGGCCATTTGGCGCAAATAAGAGTCATTTGAAAAAAAACAAGTTGTGAGACAAGCATATATACATACATATATATCTATGTATGTGTATATATATCATGATTCATGAAGTACACGTGCGTGTGTTTGCAACGATGTGAGCACACACACTTGCATTGCAGGTATGTCTGCGTCTAACTTTGTGAGTGAGTGAGTGGTGTGCGGGGTCCTCTTAGCGGAATGAGATTCATGGAGACAAGTATTTTTTTTCTTTTGGCATGGTGGAGACTCCATGGAGATCAAAAGCAAGCGACAAGCTTTCAACAGTTTAAAGGAATTAATGGTTCTTCAAATGAAAAGGACAGGGTATCAAGGAAAATGCATAGCTGTAATTTTAAGGAGATCAACTGGTATGGCATGGATATGTTATTACGGTGGCATCCTATACAAATAAAATAAAGAAACGTAAAAAAAAAATTAACATATATCATTGTATTATTGGCACAAGACTCTACCGTGACGGTGTACCCATGCCATAAAAGTCATTCTAGGCAAATATATGATATATGCTCCACAACAAGTACAAGAGGCAAATCACAAAGCAGGCTACAAAATTCTAACTTGATTTCATTTCTACAAACACCTTGCAATCATTCTCATGAGTTACCATCATTGACTTCTTTCCAAATTCCAAAACCCTTTTATGTTCTTACCATGAAATATAAAGGACATAATCATGACTTTTAGCTGCAGATGGTCCTAGAAAACAAAGTTGTCAATGTCTGTTTCGAAATTTTACCTAATTGTACGGCATATGATTGATTATTTGAAGCCATTCCACTGCCTGAAATGAAAAAATTGTAGTAGTTACTACGGCCACCAACTCGTAACCCGACTTTTTAATACCATATTACCATCTGATGTGATTAAAAATAAATGATATTTACGGTGGCTCGAAAAGATAAAGAAAATGAACTACAGCCTCATCGGTTGGGATTACAAAATTGAGTTACGAGTTGCGTTCCTAAAATTATTGGACGAAACAAGTATTGAGAGTAACAAAACTAGCGATGTTTGGCTAACAATTACATTCACAAACATATAGAAACAATACACAATTATAGCAATGATTACAATGTCCACAAATGAAGCACTGATGCACTCAAACAATGGTGGTTTAAATTTAATTGGGTTGAAAATCATACCACGGGAGAACTTTTACATGCATTCCACTTTCACAGTACAAACTGAATCTGGTAGTGCCTTTGGGACTTGATTCATTGACAACTAGATAGATAGTAGCACGGAATAGTAAAGCAACTAAAAAACTCCACACTTCTAAGTATTTTTGTTTTTCACTGATGAATGTTACGAGTGTGTTCAGTACTGTAACCATCGGAAAAGAGAAATGTTGACGCCTTGATTTATGTTGTGGCAATGTCTTGCGAAGTGCACACTAAGAGTATTTTCACCTATTTTGGTGAATTTGGCTCCTAGAGGGTCTTGAGGGAGTTACTTTTCACTTGAATAGTGAACTGCCTTAACAAAGATTAATCTTGTCTTCACCCATTATAAATAGTAAGAGTTTTTCTATTTAAACTCACTACTTATCTAAGTTCACCCCATTTTCTATCTACACCATTCTAAAAAAGTTAGAATTTAAATCTTATCTAAGTACACCTCATTTGTTCCCAAATTACCCATAAACACTAAAACACCACACCCACCTACACATCACACCCCAACCAAAAACAAAAAAAACTGCTTTCTAACCAAAGGCCAAACCCACTACAAAAAAACAGATTGTAAATATAAAATCGAAAAAAAAGAGGTAAAGTTTCGTACCTTGTTTGATGATTTTGAAACGATTATTTGACTCTCCATACTTGTATTTAGCTAAAGTATGTGGAAAAAATTATGAACTTGGCTGGGAAAAGATGAAACGATATAAATTTTTTGTATAATAAAATATTAGAATTTGTGTTGTTGTAGATATAAATTTTTTTTTAAGTTTTAAGCAATATGTCCTATTTTGTCTTTTCACCTAATCAAAAATCAAAAGAAAAATAAAATTAATTAGTGAGGTGAACTTAGATGAGTAGTGGGGTTTAAATAGAAATACTCTAAATAGTAATAGACGTGGCAGTTACCATTCACAATGATTATTTTATTTTTCATGTATGATTCAATTATTTAATAGTTATTCAATGGATGAGATTAATTTTAAAGAAGTTTATATGATTGTGTCATGTGTCCATATATTATTTTCTGTGAATAGTATTATTTGTGGTGAATATTGTTTTTGGGATTTTTCAAAGTCCGTTTTAAGATTAGGACACCTTTTCAAAAAAGAAACGACGATACAACATATGTATGCATAGAGATGAATTTCGGCATTTTAACTTAGTTTAGAGTGTCAAAAAAAAAAAACTTTTAATATACTTATGCATATTTCGGATACTTTTATAACTCATATTGTTGATTTCTTATAATAGTTTTGGAATTTTGGTGTGCGGATGAAAAAAATGGATAGTGCAAAATTTATAGGCAAGCAAACAAAAAATAACAATTTACTTTTATTTGAAAAGAAAAAAAATTGATTTTTTTCTTCTGATTTTTTACGATTTTTTTTAAAATTTTATTTCACCAAGAAATTGAGGGTCGTTGGATTAAAATAACAATTGGAATCGGACGACCAAAAGCTTGCCACGTGGGTTGGACTAGATGTTAGGATGTGCATTTGACAGTTGTGGCGGGCCCCACGTAGTGATTTCTGGGGTTCTGCGCGTGGTTGATGTCAACGAGATTGGGTTGGGCTTGGATCCAGATTTGCCATGCCTCCACATCGGACTCCAAAAATTGGGGACTGCTAAAAATTGGCGAGAGTGGTTTTGGCACTTCTCCCTCGCAAAAGGGGATGGGTGGAAATGCTTTAAAGCATATATGCAAAAAAAAAGGATCCCACCCTAATATAATCAATGTTGACTCACATAGTTTGGTTTAGTCAAATCAGTTAAAGCAGTGTCATTCTCTACATTTATGGTCAGATTTTCATTTTCGTAGTTTAAATCAATTTAGTATAAACTATCACTTTATAATAATGATAATAATAATGAAATGTCCACTTAGCGAGATAGTTGCTCGAACGGAGTGGTAACACTTAGAAGTTTGATCACATGATCAAGCATATTTAGGGATATCTATGAGATTTAGGGGGCCCTATGCGAAATTTTTAAAGAGGCTTTCCTTAAGATAATCTTTCAAAAAAAAAATAGGACAATGTATTCATACTAGAAAATAATAATTTAAATTTGAAACAAACTTTAAAGCTCACACTTTACAATGAGATCAAGAAATACTCAAACCTACCAATTCCATCTTAATATATGTTAACTAGTCAATATATTAACTTAATCGAAGTCTACATCACTCTAACTACTTAGTATATGTTAACTAGTGATTTGGGAATTTTTCTTCAATTGGCATGAAATTATGAACTAAGGTTAAATTGTGAGTGTATGGAAAACGGAATAGTGTTGGAGATAAAAGGGGGAGGAGGCAAAGACAATTGACAAACAAGTTTGATTTGTAATTGTACTTGCAGGCTACAATATTTTATTATTATTTGTTTTAATACAACGATATTATTTATACTAAAGGAAGGGGAAGACCTTCCACTTATAAATAGAGAAGAATACTACTAAATCGTAATACTAACTACTAGGTGACCACTAAGCTATTATTATTTTGCTAGATAAATCATAAAAGTGGAAGAACATTTACAGTTTTCAGAAACCGATGTGTATTTTATTGTTGTTCAGGATCGTATGTATATGCAGAGTGGATGACAAAAAGAACAAGAATGAAGAATACAAAAAGACGGTGAAATACATGAATCAACTCCTCCACCTCTGCAAGCAGAAGAATGGCTGCTATATCATTGCATGGAGTAGCGGCGTAAGTAAATTTAACTTTATTGGGTCAGTCCTTTATTCCTATCTAACAAACTCTTCTTTATCTATGTTTCCTGCAACAAAGTACGATGGTTGGAAAACTTATATGATAAACTTTATAGGCCCAAGCATGGTCTACCACCAATCTCACCAATATTGTTCCAACTTAATCATCTATTGCTAGGTGTTGGGTTTTATCACAAAAGGCTTTGGTGATATTAGGGGTGAAATATCTTATATATAAGTTATATTATAGTTTGTCATATACCCGATGTGGGACTCTATTCTCCAACATTATAGGTGTACATGCAATGCAATGTTCCTCGAGTGCCTTGCAACTGAAGTCAATAGTAATACAACTGAAGACACAACAATCGATTTCGCAACATATACGCGTCTTCCCGTTGAAGAAAAATATGTATATTGTTAAAAGGAGATCACTAAACTCAATCTTGAGTGATTGAGTTGTAAGGAATGTGTAGGAACTTGATTTTTCTGAGTGGCTTTTTGAGTAAGGTGACTTTGTTTTTTCTTTTCTGTTACAAACCAGGTTTTTTTGGAGCGTTAATAAATTTCATCTTTGTGAAAAATCATATTCTCAGCCTGTAGTGAAGGCCACAAACATCAAACCATACACAGCACTAGTTTTCCAAGCAACGTGTTGGTAGCAACATTGTAAATCCTTTTGATTGTTTGTTGTGTTCTCGAAAATGATAACAATTAGGTGGCAAGGGGGTATTGGTGTGAAATACTTTCGCTGCTTTCATTTCAGTTGTTCTTAGTGCTTACTCTTCCCTGCATATATTCGAAATCTAATTACTTTCACGAAAGATATATTTGAATAAGTCAAAACCCTTCTTGAGAGAGACGATATAAACCTCTCTCCTTGAAGAATGGTGCCCACTTAATCTTCCATTTCCTCATTATCTGACACCACTTAATAAATGTTACTGAAATTTCATATCAATTTTATTATTACTTTTTCATAACTAAATACATATACAATCCGTAGCTTATAAGGAAACAAATAAAACAGAATATATACAAAACCCTACCTTCCTAATAAAGGGCTCCTAGTATTTACCCTATTTACATTCCCTTTCTTTCGTCTAAACTTTGACTCACATCTACACTCCCCCTCAAGTTGGTGCATATATATCACACATGCCCAACTTGACAAGTGAGTCATCAAATTTACGACTACATACAGCATGAGTAAGAACATTTGCAAGTTGTTCCTCCTAATTCACAAACGGTATAGACACAATCTTCTTCTCAAGCTTCTCTTTAATGAAATGCCGATCAACCTCCACATGTTTTGTCCTGTCATGCTGCACCGGATTATCAGCTATATCTCTTGCTGACTTGTTATCACAATATAGCTTCATGGTTTCCTTTGACTTAACCCCAAGACTCCAGAGAAGTTTTCGAAGCCAAAGGATTTCACAAATGCCGTGGGCCATGCCCCTATACTCGGCTTCAGCTGAAGACCGTGATACCACCTTCTGTTTTTTACTTCGCCATGTAACCAAGTTCCCTCCTACAAAAGTGAAATATCCGGAAGTAGATCTTCTATCACTCACATTTCCTGCCCAATCAGCATCCGTGAACCCCTCAATTATCAAATGCCTGTGCTTCCTGTACAACATTCCTTTTCCTGGTGCAGACTTCAAATATGCTAGGATACGCATAACAACAGTCATATGATCTACACTCGGTGAATGCATAAACTGACTCACCACACTTACTGCATATGCAATATCTGGACGTGTATGAGCTAAATAAATTAGTCTCCCTACAAGTCTCTGATATCTCTCTTTATCAACAGGCTTCTGATCTGGATCCAAATGTAGATGATGCTTTTCAACAATAGGAGTGTCTGCCGGCTTACACCCCAGCATACCAGTTTCCTTTAATAAATCCAACACATACTTACGTTGCGACAAGAAAATACCTCTTGAAGAGCGAGCAACTTCAACCCCAAGGACATACTTCAAGTCTCCTAGGTTTTTCATTTCAAACTCGGCTTCCAAATTATTCTGCAACTTCGAAATCTCATCATGGTCATCTCCAGTAATAATCATGTCATCTACATAGATGATTAAGGCATCACTTTACCTTTTCTCCGTTTAACAAACAATGTATGATCAGAATGACTCTGATGATACCCATTCTTCTTCATAACTTGGGTAAACCTGTCAAACCACGCACGAGGCGATTGCTTAAGTCCATAGAGTGACTTACGCAACCGACATACTCCGGTATTTCCATAAGCACTATACCCAGGAGGGAAATCCATATACACTTCTTCCTCCAAATTTCCATGGAGAAAAGCATTTTTCACATCAAACTGTTTTAATGGCCAGTCCATATTTGCAGCTAAAGAAATCAGAACACGTACCGTATTCATCTTGGCAACTGGAGAAAAGGTTTCTTGATAATCTACACCATATGTTTGAGTGTATCCTTTAGCCACCAACCTTGCTTTGTACCTGTCTATCGACCCATCGGCTTTGCATTTAATTGTAAACACCCAACGACATCCAACGGTTTTTTTTCCTTTAGGTAAACACGTCACCTCCCATGTATTGTTCTTTTGTAACGCCAACATCTCCTCATCCATTGCTTGAGCCCACTTTGGATCCTTTAGAGCTTCCTCCACTCGAGTTGGTACTTTAATTGAATCCATATTGTTCACCAAGGTTTGGTGTTCTGGTGCAAGACCACCACATGAGACATAGTTGGCTATTGGATACTTCACCTTTCCTTCCGGAGAGAATCTATCAGGTGGCACACCTCGATTTTGTCTTGGTGGCAACCTATACACATTCACATTATCACTTGTGTTAATTACATAATCATCCACGATACTTACCTCAGGTATATTCAGAGAAGATTCATTGGACAGCACTTTGGAGTTAGAGAGAGGGGAAAGCACATTAACAGATTCGGTTTGTGTCTGCTGCAGCTGTCTACTGGGCTCGGCAGAACACTCGGCAGTCTGCTGGATAGGTGCGGCAGACCCTTGTCTCGACTGCTCAGACACGGCAGTTTCCTTTGCTTCATATACTTGCTCAGACACGGCAGTTTCATTTGCTTCATATACTTGCTCAGACACGGCAGAACCCTGAACCTCAACATTAGCACATCGGTCAGAAAGTACAACAGCACATTCGGTGCTGCATGAACCTGTGTCTTCTCCTAGATCCAACCACTCCAGATCACCAATAGTGTTCTCCCCCTGGTGATCTGAAGATAAACGCACAGAAGGATAAAAAAACTCCAGTTCAGAAAAAGTCACATCCATGGTGACATACATATGCTTAGTCTCAGGGTGATAACACTTGTAGCCTTTTTGATGAGGTGAGAAACCCACAAACACACACCGGAGAGCACACGGATCCAACTTGGTGCGATGAATTTTCTGAATATGCACATAAGCGACACACCCAAATACTCGAGGAGTGAGAGTATGAGTCGACGCTATTGGAGCATGTTGAGCGAGGACTTGAAGAGGTGTCTGAAAGTTCAGAACCCGAGAGGGCATACGGTTAATCACATAGACCGCATAAGTAACAGCTTCAGGCCAAAACATCTTAGGGACTGAGGCTCCAAGCAGAAGAGCACGTGTGGTTTCTAAGATGTGGCGGTTTTTCCGTTCAGCAACCCCATTCTGTTGTGGGGTATAAGGACAAGTCGTTTCATGGAGAATGCCACGATCACGAAGAAACTCGGACAACTCACAAGCAATGTACTCACCACCATTGTCAGACCGTAGTACTTTAATCACATATGAATATTGAGTCTGGATCATCTGAGAGAAAGACCGAAAGACTAGACCAACATCACTCTTATTTTTCAACACATATAGCCATGTCATACGAGTGCAATCATCAACAAATGTAACAAACCATTTAATTCCCGAAGGAAGAACAACTGGAGATGGCCCCCAAACATCAGAGTGCACAAGTTCAAACGGCACAGACCTTTTATTCATACTAGAAGGAAACGAAGCACGATGGCTTTTAGCAAGAATACATACTTCACAATGTAAGTCTGATTCATTTATTCTACTAAATAAAGTAGGCAACATAAGCCGTAAATATCCAAATGATGCATGCCCTAACCGACGATGCAATAACCATACTTCTTGCAAACTACTAGCATGTGGCGCTTGAACCGCATTAGCCCTGCCTGAAACGACGTCATCAACATAGTACAACCCCTCTCTCTTAGTGCCACGCCCAATTATCTCCTTGGTCTGAATATCCTGAAGTAGACAAAAGGACGGATACCTTAGAACAACACAATCCAATTGTTCAGTGACTTGTGGTATTGATAATAAGTGATAGGACAATGATGGAACAAATAAGCAACGATGTAAAGGAAGAGATGAGGAGAGTTGCACAGTGCCAGCGCCACACACGGGGACAAGAGTCCCATTAGCAGTCGCTATGCTTTTCCTGTGAGACATTGTCATATATTGAAACAAAGTTTTATCATACGTCATATGATCGGTTGCACCAGAATCAAGAATCCAACCTGTATGTTGATCACTTTCGGAGGCTAAGAGAACACGCCCCACAATACCTGTATTGGAGGATGAATCACCAGGAGTAGCACGACTTAACAAAGTGTGACTAGGATCCCCAGAGCTAGCCCCGGCCTCTTGAGCAGTTGGTGTAGTCGCTGCAAGAGAGGCACAACCTCCATTGGATCCGACTGTTCCACGGTCCTTTGCCCGCAATTTCTTCTTAAGTTCTGGAAACCAATCAGGTACACCATGCTTGGTAAAGCATGTATCTTCAGTATGGCGAGTTTGACCACAAAAAGTGCACTTCAAATCATCTTTGTTTTCTCGGGTAAAGGGACGAGAATTGAAAGAATGATTAGAAGAATTGTTAGGACGGGAAGTTGCAGGTGGCCGAGAGACCATGGCCATGGACGGTCCCCCTTGGTTGTTATTCCCACCCATCATGGTGGCATGTCGTTGTGTTTCACGCCTAACAACTGAAAAAACTTCCTCGACAGATGGTAACGGTTGAGTACGTAGAATATCGCTACGTACTTTATCAAAAATATCATCCAAGCCCGCCAAAAAAGCATACACACGATCAATTTGAATTTCGTCTCGAAGCGTCTTAAGATCAGCAGCACATGCCATCTTAATTGGTCTCCGTTGATCCAGCTCCTGCCAAACGGACTTGAGGTCAGCATAATACACACCAACCGACCGGCCTTCTTGACGAAGCCTGAACGACTTAACCTTCAATTCATAAATTTGAGAAATATCTGAACCATCATAATAAGTCCAAGCCACCTCCTCCCAAACTTCTTTAGCAGTACGCAGGTGAATAAAAAATCCCATGATAGCAGGTTCCATGGAATTAATCAACCACCCTTTTACTATGGCATTCCCGGTCTCCCATGTCTCATACTCAGCACTGTCCTCAGCAGGTTCCTTGGTACTTCCTGTCACGAAGCCTTTTCGACCACGTCCAGCAATATGCATCTCCAATACCTTGGACCAAAGAGGGTAATTGGATCCATTCAACTTCACAGTGTTGGGCACAGCAAATGCATCGTTCTGAATAACAACGGGACTCAATACCTGATTGTTAAGTGGTTTACAGGAACCACCCTCCAACTTCAAGATTGAATCACCTTCAGCCATCTCGACTTACACACGGAAAGGGCACCGACAATTTGATGATATTACTCACGGCAGCAGCAGAAAGCTTCCACGTCTGTAGCAAACTGCGCTGCAATACGGTACACACAGCAGCGGCGGTAGTTTCTAAGGTTACAAGGCTCCGATACCAAAAAGAATGTTACTGAAATTTCATATCAATTTTATTATTACTTCTTCATAACTAAATACATATACAATCCGTAGCTTATAAGGAAACAAATAAAACAGAATATATACAAAACCCTACCTTCCTAATAAAGGACTCCTAGTATTTACCCTATTTACATTCCCTTTCTTTCGTCTAAACTTTGACTCACATCTACATTAATAACTGATTGCTCTGCAACAATTCGACTTGATCCTTAACTTTGAATCAGCTAGCTCTTTTTGCCTATTAAATTAAATTCCCCCAAGTAACATATAGGCATAGATTGCTTTGTTTGACTTTCCTCTGCACTCAACCTACCCAAAAATATCTCCGATATTATCAAAATATCTCTCGATATATCCGTAAAATGGGGTTACCAATAATCGATAGGGGTGAGGCAATATTTATACATGATATCTTGGAAAATCTTTATTTTGGTGATATTAAGGAGTGCCCGCGTAAATTGAACATGCAATGACTAACCACACCAGTTAAAAACTATCAAAGACATCTTCAAATAATTGAAAATTGAGTGTAGATTTATGTGTGAAAAATGAGTAGAAAATGAGAAAACGAAAAAAAAAAAAAGAACAATTTTAAGTGTGTGAATACCTCATGAACTATATCTTTTTATAAGTTGTGAAGAAACAAACTATCATACCAAATTTGATAATTAAGAGAGTGAAAGTTTATAGTGTGAAGATAGGTGTAATTTGAAATTGAAAGGCAATAAAAACAATTGTCTCAACTATCATGCAACGTGCATGGTAGTTGAGACAATTGTAGAAATTTCAAATGGAATTTTTACAAGCTTCTATTATTTAATATTTTAAACTAATATCTTCATCGATATTGATATATTTATCGACATTTCTCTAAATTTAAACTACCGATATATCTACCAAAACTAAAACTTCAATCCTTGCATATAGGTTAATTAAAATAACAATTCTCTTAAAATCGTGAACATCAATTTTTGTACTTGGATAAGAGAAGAACATTCAATATGAGAATTAAAGTAATCGACGACGAATTAGAAAAGGAAAAAAAAAACACTGTTCCAAGCACACAATATGGAAGAAGATGATGCTCACAACGGCATATCCTTCTCATCCTGCTCTTGCTGTACAACCCACTCTATGAACATAGCTGCACAAAGAAGGAAACGTACAAGACGGTAGTCACAAAGATGAACAAATTAATCAGATTAAAGTAGAAAAATACATGCACAAGCGATAAAATAAGGCATACAAGTTGGCAACATTTTATGTCTGAATGCCAATGGTAGGACAGGTGAATACACGAATATATTGCAACAGTGAGAGTTTCAGTGATTAGTTACCTTGTAAGGTCACGAGGACACGCATAATATACAACTGTTTGAACGCCAATGACATCCAAGTCCCTGCAGAAAATGAACCGATTCATTAATTTCTATACAGCAACATATGTATAGTTTGTACAAAGTCAAGATGTAGGGGAAGAAAAGATTTTAACAGATTAATAAAGAAGAAAAATTAGCTCAACTAGCAAGATATCCAACAGGTGTCGACAATCTTCTTTACCATTTGACTAACCAATTACACAAATAACCCAGAAAACCAAATTGTTTGTACAGGCACACAAGTTACACATCTAGGCGCTGGACTCGAGTAACGTTTCCATGAAGCTCAGCAGCTTTAAACCCAGTTAACCCGAATAATATCTTCAACCTATATGCAGCCTGTTTTGTGCCACTGCCAGAGAAAATAAACAACCATTACACAGAAGTAGTTAACTAACAAAAGATATCAGCCAATATGAGGAAGGGAACTTGGTTTGAGGAGATACTACAAACCTGAATATGATCACTCTGGAAGTGAACGTCTTTGAACATAATGCAAGTAGAGAACTGCTTCCTGATTTACTTCACGCATTCGTCGTATCCTAACCACTCTACATGACATCCAAAGTGACAACAGACAAAAAGGTGATTTAATTCATACATAAACATGTTTTCAACGTACTCGTACTCATGTTATATATAGAGTCAGATGCTGCTACTGGTAATGATAAAAATTATACAAAGAAAATTGGAGTAATGGGTCACTGGCCGTTTCGCAGATGGGCCGGCCGAGAGGCGTAGTGGTTGGTCAGAGAAAGCTTGACAAGCTCATCAACTTCTTCAGTCATCTTATCTGAAAATAGCATGGTTTGTCTCTCCTCTTGGGGCATATACGAATCTGCATAAAAACTTATGCTTAGAGATTGTTTAGTACGTAATTAAAAGAAAATTATTATCTAAGGCTTACGCAATCAGAAATATCTCAATCCTTTACATGCTTGGACAAACTTCAGCACTAAATCCAACCTCCAAAAGGCGATCTGCCTCGTCAAGAATTTGAAATATCTGGCATTGTTCTCAAGTCTGCTTCTTGTGCCTGATAAAAAAATGGCATCACTAGCTTGGATATTTTCGGAAAAAGGAAACGGGAGAAAAAATTTATAAAAAATAATTGACTGGAAATCATTATGTAACAAGGAACACAGATGCGCAATGGAATGACACCATACCCAAATGAAAAGAATTTGTCCATTAATTAATTCCTCCAAAAATTTACAAAACCCAAGTATTTAGACCAATATTGGAAAAAACTACCTCTAATATCCCTCTTAATAAATCCACCTCTCTAAACAAATTGAAATTGGATATATAAAAGAAAAACAGAACAAACACCCATAAATCAAAGATTTAAACACAAATCGAAATTGATAGTTATTTCCAGATGAAGTAATCCGAGAATCCTCCATTGGTTGCTATATTTATTATTTCCTCTTTCTTACTCCCTGCAGGTACAGACCAAACTCAAAAGAAGAAAAAATTCAAAAAGTACAGAACAATCATATAAAATCCCATATACCTAATCTAGAAAGTGTAATGCCAAGTGGCTTGTAGCTCAATTGGTTAAGAGCAGTCGCCCTTGCATCCGAGCTTTCATGTTCGAATTGCTCTTCCCGTAGTTTAGTGTAGATTATGTTAGTGTTTGATTCTGGATTGATATTGATTGTCGATTCGATTACTCAAAGGAAAAATGAGGAAAAAGTTAGCATGAAGAAGGATCAACAAAATATCTTTCTTTTTCTATATTCTTCTGCAGTGTGTAGCAGGAATATCGGGAGCAATCAATAAAACCGTTAGAGGAGTGAGAGCTACTTCACTCACTCACACACAGCTGTCAAAAATACATCTGAGCCATTCAAATCATCTATCCTATAAGATAGTTTCACACACAAGTAATCTAGAGCATCCATTTGGATTGTAATCCAAGGGCTCTAATTAATACACAACTTAAACTAAAAAAAAACAAAATATGTTTCAGCTAAAATACTTAAACACCAACACTCCCTTCTAAGTTTTTAGCTGAAATCACTCCCAAGGCTTTCCTCAAATACTCAAATCGATCCCTTGCCAGAGCTTTTGTGAATATATCAGCAACTTGTTCGTCAGTTTTGCAGTAGATCAGATCAATTTCTCCATTCTGTAATGCATCTCTGATGAAATGGAACCTTCTGTTGATGTGTCTGGTCTTGTGATGAGCAACCAGATTCTTTGAGATTGCTATAGCCGAGGTATTATCACATAGTATCTGAGTAGGCTTCACTTGTTCCTCTCCAAAATCAAATAAAATAAATCTTAACCAGATGGCTTGAGCAGTTGCTTCTGCAGCACTGACATACTCAGCCTCTGCAGTAGACAATGCTACACTGCTTTGTTTAATTGAGGCCCAAGAAAACATTCCTGAACCAAAACTGAAAGCATAACCTGAAGTGCTTTTCATGTCATCCTCACTTCCTGCCCAATCGTTGTCACAGTAGCCAATGAGCACAGCATCTTTACCCTTTTCATATGCAATTCCATAGTCCAGAGTTCCTTGGATATACCTTAGTACCCTCTTTGTAGTTCCAAAGTGCTTTCTGGTTGGATTGTGCATGAATCGAGCTAGCAGACTTGAAGCAAACATGATATCAGGTCTTGTAGCTGTTAAATATAACAGACTTCCTACGATCTGTCTATACAGGCTTTCATCAGCCATTTCACTTCCATCTTCCTTGCTTAACCTTTCATTTGCTGCAAGTGAAGTTGCAACAAATTTGCACTCCTTCAATCCAAATTTCTCCAACAAGGTCCTTGCATATTTCTTTTAGTGCAAAAAAATGCAACTTTCTGCTTGAATAACACCAAGTCCCAAGAAATGATGCAATAGTCCCAAGTCAGACATTTCATACTTTCTCATCATCTTAGCTTTAAACTCATCCATTAATGCAGAAGAACTCCCTGTGTATATAATGTCATCAACATACAAAGAAACAATGAGAATTCCTGCCTCAGTTGCTTTGATGTAAAGGGTTGCCTCACTTGGGCTTCTGTGAAAACCAGAACTGCAGAAATATGAATCAATCTCCTTGTACCAGGCCATTGGCTCCTATTTCAAACCATACAAGGCCTTATTTAGCTTGTAAACCTTGTCCTCCTTGCCTTTAATCACAAAACCAAGTGGTTAATCTACATAAACTTCTTCTGTAAGCACTCCATTCAAAAATGCAGATTTTACATCAAGCTGGAACAGCTTCCATCCTTTCTGTGCAGCAAGTCCAATCAAGGTTCTAATAGTATCAAGCCTTGCTACAGGGGCAAATGTCTCATTGAAATCAACTCTAGGTTTCTGAGAGTATCCCTTAGCAACCAACCTTGCCTTATTCTTCTGTATAGACCCATCTAGATTCAATTTTGTTTTGTAGATCCACTTGACACCAACTACTGGTTTATCAAATGGTCTGTCCACAAGCTCCCAAGTGCAGTTCTTCTCTATCATACCAATTTCTGCCTCCATTGCCTTCTGCCACGATTCATCTTGTGCTGCTTCCTCATAATTCTCAGGCTCAACAATGCACAAATTGCATCTTGCATACACATCTGTCAAGCTTTTGAACTTCAAAAGAGTGTGATCGAAATCTTGAAGACCTGTGTGATCTTGCATTGGAACTATCCTCTAGCCATTCTCAATTGACTCACAAGTTTCAGTTGCAGATTCATCATTTACAATGCATCTGTCACTTGAGCTCCCTTTTTTTTCTTGTTCAAACATTCTCACCTCAGGTAGTGGTACACTAATGGTCTTCTCAGATTGAGATTTCCAATCCTAGCAAGTGTTTTCATCAACTATCACATCCCTTGACACAATTACTTTCTTTGAGACAAGGTCATAAAGTCTATAACCTTTCTCACATGTACCATATCCCAAGAATATGCATTTTGTGCTGCTTTCATCTAGCTTTTGTCTAAGCTGACTTGGAACGTGAGCATAACATATAGAACCAAAGACCTTCAAGTGTTTGATTCCTGGCTTCCTTCCACTATATACCTCGAAAGGAGTCTTCTTATCAAGGGACTTAGTGGGACATCTATTCAAAATGTACACTGCTGTGTTAACAGCTTCTGCCCAGAAATCAAATGGAACACACTTCTCAATCATCATACATTTTGCCATTTCCACTATGGTTCTATTCTTCCTCTCAGCCACACCATTTTGTTGTGGTGTATAGGCTACAATTAGTTGTCTTTCCATGCCCATTTCTTCATAAAACCCTATGAATTCAGCTGATGTATACTCTCATCCTCTGTCACTTCTTAACTTTTTCAACTTATAACCACTCTGCAATTCAATTGTAGCCTTGAATTTCTTGAAAATACCAAACACCTCAGACTTGTTTCTCAGGAAATAGACCTAACACATTCAAGTGCAGTCATCTATAAAGGTAAGAAAATACCTATTCCCTGCCACAATTGCAGTTTGCATAGGTCCACAGATGTCTGAGTGAATAAGTTCTAGAGGAAGAGATGTTTTCCATGATGCTTCCTTTGGAAATGCATCTCTGCAGTGCTTCCCAAAAGCACATCCTTCACATATCTCATATGTCATCTTGAGTTCAGGCAGTCCCAGCACCATATCATGATCTTTGAGTTGCTTTAGACTACTAAGATTCAAATGTCCTAGTCGCCTATGCCAAATTGTAGAAGACTGACATACACTAGCTTTTAGTGCAATCTGCATCTCAGGTTGAAATTTCAAAGGAAAGCTTCTATTTCCCTTCATTGGTATTTTAGCAACTAAGTTTGACATAGTGCTTTCATCATATATCTTAGCTGTGGTACCTCCAAATACCACAAAATAACCATGTTCCATCATCTGCCCAACACTAAGCAAATTTTCTTGCAACCTTGGAACCAGCATCACTTCCTTGATATATCTTCTTCCCATTTTGGTTTCAACCACCAAGCTTCCTATTCCTGTGACTTCAACAAGTTGACCAGTGCCCATTTCAACCTTTGCAGTTACAGTTCTATCAATATCAATCAGCAAATCCTCCCTTCCAGTCATATGGTTGCTACACCCACTGTACATACCAGATATCTTCACATTTCTTCACAGTAGCATTATTGCAGACATAAAACATTGTAGGAGTGTCCTTGACTTGATTTACAAAATTTGCATGCTGAATTACTTTCTTTCCATGGCAATCTTTTGCAAAATGCCCCAGCTTATGACAGTTATGACATCTAGGCTTATCTTTGAACCAACATTCACCAAACTGCAGCTTATCACAGTATATACAGGGATTCTTACTTCCTTTAGAGACACCTGCAGCTTTTTCAGCTTGATTTGCAGGTTTATTATCACCCTTCTTCCACTTTGACTTCCAATTCTTCTGTGATTTGAACCCCTGATTTCCATTATATTTATGTTGCTTTGGAGTGATATTGAGACCAACAAATGCCTTCTCAGTTAGAGGCTCATCATGCCTACCAATTCGTTGTTCATATCCCTTTAGAATAACAACATCTTGTACATCCACAGTGTCCAGATCTTTAGTATTCTCAATGACAGAGGCAATACTGTCATATGATCTAGGCAGGCTTATCAACAGCTTTTGAACAATCCTTTGATTACTAATTTCTTCTCCATAACTTCTCATTTGACTAATCAGATCAAATAGTCTAACTAAGTATACAAAGAAAACTTCATTCTCACCCATTCGAGTATATTCAAAGTCACGACGCAGGCCTTGAAGTTTCACAGCTCGTACCTGTTTATCTCCCACAAATTCTTGCTTTAGGACATTCCAAGCTATGTGTGCAATCACCGTCTTGCTCGTCACTTATTTCAGACAATAATAATTCCAAACCCATACTCCTGATGTTAGGGTTGTGAGGGTCAAACACTAAGTACTTTTTTAATGTACCCTTTTGCTGCTGCTGCTTTAAGTACATGTCAACCATTGCCTTCCACTAAAGCTGAGCAGCTTCAGCAACATCCCTATCTCCTACATAATGCACAATGGACTGTGGAAGCATAGCATCCCACTTTATTATGCCGACCCGCCACTTACATTGTCTCATCCTTCAATTGCTCTAATCGCATCCTCCAAATATATCTTTTCTTCACAGCGCCTTAGCTTTTCATTGTACTTTTGACTCCTCAAGTACTTATTCAAGGGCAAAACCTCCTCCTTGAGCCGCTTCCACTCCTTTGAATGATCTGATTCTTGCGGGAAAAGCCTCCTCGAAATGTTTTCACGTACCAAAATGGCTCGGGCACGGTGGTCGTCTGAGGTGCATATCTGTGCAGTCCGGGTCACAAAAAGATTCTCAAAAGCATCATTGTCATCGCCTTTGTCTCGTTCATTCGCAGAGGATCATATATATATAGTGAATATTCGCATCTTTAAACCTTGATAAGACGACCTTTATGAGGAGATAAAGGCAGGGATCACCGTAGGCAAGGAGGAGCAAGGCAAAGCCATCACATCAGAACCCCCGAAAAAAGCTGTTGCTGCTGCTGGAGGAGGAATTAATATTGTAGGAGGAGGACTAAAAAGAGCAACAAATGAGGGGGTGCAGGTGCCACCAGCAACAGCAGCTAGTACTAATTGTGGTGCCATCTTGATTATATTGATTTTACCTTTTCCGAGATTGACAAGGTTTTGGGGGCGCCATCTTGATCTTGATCTTGCTGCTGCTAATTCCCTCTTCAAATACACTTGATGCGGCGGAGGCGGCTCTGTATTCATTCGAATCATCGTCGACTCTCTAAACTTGAAATTTAAGTGACTGTTTATATATAGGGGAGTGACTAGTGAGTAGTATCAAATGGAATGAATAATATGATAACTGTTCGACGTATAAATTCACACTGGCGCTTAGTTGTAGGCCTGGAAATTTATATGAACACGAATTGGGAGCTTGCGAGCGTGCCACTACTAGGTACCGCTAGTAGACGGTGTGTATGTGTGTTTTGAGATTGCGCTATTTAACTTCTAACCAAAAGATTGTGCCTTTAAGTGTGAGAGGCTCAACTTAGGTTCTTTGTTTGCCTTGCCTGTTAAGGACTTTAATTGTTATGTAGATATATATAACAAAATCAAGATGGTTGGAATATGAATTGAATATAAACTGGTTATATTCAATTGGAATGCTTTAATAGTAAAGACAATATAAGCAATAAATAAAGAAAATATAACTTGCACCAAAGTAAACATATATAAATTGAATTGAAAGTTTACAAGTAAGTAAATACAGTAAGTAAATAAAGCTGTAAACATCAACCAAAGTATGGTTGGATTGCATATAAGGCCATCGGATTGGCTTTTATGCTCATCGGATTGGAGATAAGGCCATCGGATTGGCTTCTCTACAAGTTTGTCTCTTTGAGAAAAAGAGAGTAGCCTAAAGGAGATTCTTTCTCAGGCTTAAATCAATACCACAAAGAGAAGTGGTAGAGCTAATTCTAAGATCGGGGTTTCCTGATCTAAAAGCTTTAACACATGGCGCTGAAGCTTTGTGAATGGTTGTTAAAGCCTTATGTAGGCTTATGAAAGCTTGTTGTTGGGTTGTATAAACTGATGAATGCCACTTCTTGGCTTTCAAGAGAGGGGTTTTTCCCTTTGGTAGTTTGAAAGGTTGGCTTTCCTTAGAACATGTATGTTCTGATTTTTGGTTGTTTGAGTGTCCTTAGCTCTCTGTCTTCGTAGCTCTTATATAGGCAATTGTGAAAGCAAAGCCACTTGATGCATTCCACCGTCTTAATTCCACTTGCACAAAGAGAGATAACATTAATTAACTATCCACTTGTAGACACCCAAAATATCTTGGTGTAAGTTTGGCTTAATTTCACAATAACCCCCACATAGTCCCATAATTTGGCTTCAGACCCAAATGAGTGGAAACATGACAAATTTGAGTGTAAACAATAACATGGCCCACAAAATCTTAACACCACTTTGAACTCTATTGAAGCCTACGAAAATAACAAAGAATTGACATTGAAATTGAAGCCTATGCTGTGTTAAGATGATGGCCCACTCGCCAGATTAAATCATGCAAATAGTGAGAAAATTCTCCACCCACCAGGTTTCGAACCTGGCACTGGCACATCATAAACCAACAAAAACAAAGAGTGCTAAGAGCAATTCCACCCGTTGAGGGAGGGTAAGGGCAAGAGCATTAACTTGCCCTTACTATTCATTCTGAAAGGTAATTGCTTTTGTGTAACTCCACCCATTGGGCAAGGGCAATGGCAATGGCAAATATATATATATATATATATATATATATTTTATGCTTTATTGGCTTTATCCGTTACGTGTTATTATACTCTTAGATTTTTTATGAGATTTTCAATTACTCTCGTCACGACACGTATCATTATCTATTGATAATATTCGCTCAGATTCTTGACCATTCACGTAGTATCACATGTCATTATTCAATCTTTTGAATTCCTCATACTTCTCCATAAAAAAATAATTTTTTTTCTTATGTTTTTTTTTTAATTCTATCGGCTGAATTCATTCTGACCGTTTGAACTTTTTATTGTTAAATCTAACGCACTAGAACGAGCCACATGGCAAAACAGTAAGTAATTTACCGTTGGAAATCCAATGGCCATAACAGAGCCACGTCATAGAGCTGTTGGGCTCTTCTGTTATCATCAGCTCCACTCTCCATTTCTGCGCGTGTGTTGCACGAGCCAGCTACAAAAAAAGAAGCCAACGTGGGTGACGTCATGCTAATGTCAGCCACGCCAGCAGACAAAAAGGCAAACAAATCTTACTCGAGCATTAGATAGGGCGTGAGTTGACCACCACTTGACCTTTTAATTTTGAGCCGTTGGAGTTGTTTTTAATTTTTTATTGAAGGGCATCTTAGCAGCCATTGCCCTTGCCTTTGAGGCACCGGTGGAGTTGCTCTAAACCAACTCCGCTTGTGCCATGTTGTCGTCCTAAAGTTTTGAGAACCAAAGTGAAATCACCAATGCATTTTTAAGGGATCAATTTTGTATTTAACTCTAAAAGGGATCAATTTTGCAATTAACTCTAAAACTGAAAAGTTAGTTATTGGACTCGTGGACCTAAAGCCTAGCTTAGCATAGCATTGGGCCTTTTTTAAGTGACCGAAGACCGGCCTTCAGCTTTAGTATTTTTCGAAGAATTCTGATTTTTTATAATGTAAATTTGGTTTTTTTTTTTTTTCCAAATTCTTTTTCTTTTCTCTTTTGATACAACAATAAATTTGTACTAAAAGTGAGGGGCTTGAATTAAGTGACACAATGTGTCAGTCATAACAAATTGGTATCAAACTCACCATCTATGATATTCAAACGTAAAACTTCTTACTTACAAATGAAAAATAACATCATTATATTGTAATATTAAGACCAAATTCTATTTGTATGAGTTTGAAAAAGCACCAAACTTATTACGTCACAATGTGCAACACAAAACACACATTAAAACAAAATTGTTCAAAAACTTTTTAATTTCATTAAGAACAATGACACATTATGAAATTCTAAATTGTGATAGAAAGTATCCTGCAGACTATAAGCAATTCAAGTCAATGCAGTCGATTTCTTCTTCTTTAGCATTGGTAATTGTATTTAATTTGTTTAACTATAATATGATTTCTTATCATTTTCTAGTTGTTAGGGTAAAGTAATGACTAATTCAATCGCCCTAACATTCTTCTGAGTTCTAGTATTGTCAAAAGGGAGATGGTAAGTTTGATAATTGCACATTGTTTTTCTCTTTTTTCACATTCTTCTATATTTTTTATCATTCAATTGAATAAATTAAAATAAATATAATCAAACAAGTGATGAGAAGAAAAAGTGTGTTGTTATCATTCTCCTTGTCAAAATCGTCCCACTGTATGCAGAACAAATAACGTTAACCCGACGAAAAACACAATTGAGGTTGATGCCTAATACAAATTAGGGGGCAACTCTTGCTTAGTATAAAACAAACACACTTGTAAATTTGAAAATAATTGCCGGTCTTAATGTGGATTAACACTCATTTCATTTGCAATGATGCTCATCTCTTTTTTTCCCATTCATTACTGTTTTTACCTAATAAGAAATGGCAAAGCAAACAAAACAAAAAGGATCGCAAAAGAATGGGGTGGCAGATCACTCTCTTTGTCGGCTTGTATGTCTTAATAGTTAATTCCATTTAATCCTCGAGCCGTTGGAGTTTCTAAAAATGAGATGTCTCTCTTTGGTGAGATTTGGATTTGGATTAATGCATGGCCATAGGGTAGGTAGATGGGTTTTGGGACACTTAGGGTTGTTTGTTATTGGGACTTCTTTCTCAATGGTTTCAATTTCAACCGGAACGGGTTGGCATAGTGAAAAGCGAACAAAGATCTAGAATCTCTAATTTAAGTTTAAATTTCCACGAATGTATTTTTTGGGGTCATCAATTCTATTTTAGAATACCATTTGATCCGGAGTCAAAAAGTACCATATTACCTCATAGAGAGGAGAGTTAGTCTGTCATTAATGTGTGATGAAATATCTCCTATATTCAAAAAAACAAACACAAATTCTAGAAAAAATTTATGTAAAATAAGTTCACCGTCATGTGTTATTTTTAACCAATAATATATTAGATCAAGATACCACAATATTAATGAACACGTTTATGTACGTTGTTATTGTGACGGTAGTAACGGTAGGGCACAACAAACTTGATCAACTTTAATAATTTGTTGACTGATCCTCCTGCCAATTTGCCATGCAATTACAAAGTACTCTGGACGGCTGTGGCCTATGTTATTACTACCATTTATTAACAATTAAACACTGGATTAATTACAGCCATCTACCGCCTTTGCATCTGACATCCTTATCCTTATATTATATTAAATATCTATATTTGAAACAAACAGAAATCAGAAACGTAAAAAGTAAAAACAGATCAAATGGATGTTTTGGGACAACAATTCTGTGGGGCTTCTAACTTCTTCTGTGGGGCTTCTAACTTTTGACTTGTGTTTGGGTTGGCCCACGAGTTTTGCCTGTCAGTTGGGTGGATTGAGAGAGAAGATTGGTGTTTGGTTATGGGAATAACAGTGTTTGGTTTCAAGAATAATGGGTCTTTAAAATTACACGTGGTTTCATCTCATTGGGCCATGTCAAAGGTCAGTAAAATTTAAATACTAAGCAGTGAGTACCTAAGTATTGTCCTAATAAAAAATGTCACAAAAATTAGAAAATATGATGGTGCTTATTGGATTTCGAGGGGTTGTAAAAACCTTCCAAGTAAGTCTAGTAAGATATTAATTTTGTTTTAAAAACGAATCAAAACGACGCACAACTGAATTAAATAAAAAATTATTTAGTGTTGGTGACTGAGATGATTAGTCTAGGTCACCTTGATAGACCCTTTTTTCCCTCACTGTCTAATGAAGCTTCTTAATATATTCTTGAAAAAAAAAATGAAGCTTCAAAGTCATATGTTTCTTAACTAAATCAAGAAACAAAAGAAAAACAAAAAATGTGTAGCAGTTTAGTAACCAATTTTTTTCAGTTTTATTTATTTTTTTAAATTAAAAACTTGTTTGATAAACTAAAAATAAAATAATTACCAAACAAATTTAAAGCATGAAAATTTAAAAAAGAAAAGATATATAGATGCAAAAGAATTTGGAAATGAGTATGAGATTTTCTCCTATTGTAGATCTCTAAAATTAAGACATAAAAATGGAATAATATTAGGGAACTATTATTGGCCCTTCGAAAAGTCATTCTGCACTCAAACTATGTGAAAATAAAAGAGAAAAAATACACTTAAATTGAATGCATAATGACTTTTTTAAAATATCAATAACGTCACCCTAATATTTTTCCAATCATATATTGTCAACCTTTCGATCCAACTCAACTAAGAACACTCAAAAATTGAGGTACAAAACATATAATTGAGTGCATCTGTCCAAACTACACTAAAAGATGAAAATACTACATCATATTTATGATGCATGGACAAGATAAACGATAATTGTAGGAAAAAACAACAACCTCCAAATATAGGTAAATGAATGTGACAATTCATATATATTTATAGATGGCCGACTAATCTCTCTCCATCAATTCATGCATTAGTGTATTTTTGGTTCTCGGGATAAATGGTATGCCAAATTAGAGTCGATGGTCTTAAAATTACATCTAATTAGTTCGAACTCAAATTGTGAGTTCTAAACCTTTGCTCACATTCCACTAAACCAACTCTTGGAATTCATATATTTATTTGTATACGTGAGGGTGGTTTGGCAATTGGCATTCATTGTTTCAGTGGGTCACTTGGTGTCCTGCACTTTAACTCCCACCATTTTATAAACTAAACTAAAATTCAAGAAAGAATAATAAGGTTAAATATGAAGAAAAAAAAAAGTCAGATCTAAAATGACATGGGTGCATTGCAATTTTATAACAAGGTGTATTTATAACCATTGAATCGTATTAAATGCCAATCTGCAAAAACAACTTTTGGGTACATCGAATTAGACATTCTTTGTCAATGAAAAGTTAGAAGGTCACGATTTTGACATCGATGCAGTCTTCTGGAACAAAGTCTCTTTCGATCTGTTACAAATATATGAAATTTGTTCGTTTGGAAAACTTAGGGTGGAGAATGGAGATGAAAATTGAGAGAGTGGTGGATATTCATGGTCTCTCAGCCGAGTAATGGCACACTTGCAACTATACTCCACAAAGAGGGTTTTCTTGTAGACCTAAGGGGTTCTTGATTACTACTAAAAATATCTCAAATATCTCGAATATCACTGGAGTGGACGTATGCATGTTTAGTTGTCTTTGTATTTTTGGGTGTGCATGCATGTGTTTGCGTGGTGATTTTGCTATTGCTTTGCGGTTTGGTTGATTCGCGTGTGTTGCCGGACTCCATCGATAACAAGATCTATGGGGACATTTGTAGAACCAACCAGTATCAAATCTACCATGCATGTTGGGCAACGATAACCATTCATGTTTGGAAAACAGTGCGTGTTTGTGATGGCGGATTACGAATCACACACAACCTTCACCGAGAATGAGAAGTTTACGCTCCGATAAGACGGATGAAGAACGTCATGATCCAACAGAGTCTAAGCGAGTCATAAGGAGCAAACTATTATTACTTGGTTGAGGTATAGTTTAAACAAAATATTATTATTTTATTTGGTTATCCTTAAGAAAAGTTGTATGGATACAAAAGAACTACATAATAGTGAAGCATGCAAATTTCCCAAATGTAACAATGGAAAAAGAGAAACACCTAATCTCTTAAAGCATATTTCATGCCAAGAAGCTGTAAACATACTTGAGAAGTTAGAAGCACTTTGACTTCGACAAGAAGGTGTCAATGTTGACAAGGTATTACGTACCCCCAAACTCAAAGACGTGACATCAACTCTAAAAAATAAAGCATTGTCCTAAACAACTTTAGAGATAAATATTTTAGTTTATCTTAAACTTTTAGTTGTCACATTGCATATTTTTGTACTTATAAACAATTATTACTATATATGTAAAGGCAAGTTTTCTTAAGACGGAGGAAAAATTATAACTTATTACAATGTGAGAGTTTATTTCTATTTACAACTAGCTCAAGCTGTGACCAAAAAACTGTATGACTATAAAAAGGTTATTTCTTTATAGAGTAGCATTATAAAGAAGTTTTATTGCATATGAATATCGAGTCACTGTACGAGTTGTGAAGCTTTTGTTGCTTATTGATTATTCATATCAACAGTTTATCATCTTTTCATTTATGTATGATTTTCTTTTAGATTTGAGTTAATCAATAGTCAACTTTTCTTTAGACCGAATTTTTAGGAAAATCTTGGGCGGTACGTACTATTGAATGGTATAGTCATTGAATGATCTCAGATTGATTTGCGGTGGGCCCCAAATGAATTTTAAACCATTCAACAGTGCATACTATTCAAATATACGTCCTATTGAAGTTTGACCCTGAATTTTTGTCGACTTTACCTTAGACTATTCATTATTCATACCACCAATTTTTTAACTTTAGATTAAATTTACTTTGGCTCCATCTGACAAAGTTCACCAAAAGCGCAATGGGCAAATTGCAACGAAATCATTTAAATCAAGGGAAGAAATAGAATTAGAGAAAACCAAAAAAAAAAAACATTTTGGGGGATGGATTATAATGAGGGATGAGAAAAAAAAAAGTGATTGAGTACTTAAAAACTAAGCATAACTCATACTAAGTCACCTCAAGAGACTTATTATTCACTACTACGAAAATTAGAAACAATGAGAGGGGATGGAGGAGACTTGCTCTTCCTCCTCCTCTTTGGAAGCTGTGATTTTTTCTCTCCTATTAATTAATAGTCAATTATTTTCTGAATTGAATTTTGGTTGTGTTGTCATACATTATCCATTGTATCAACAAATTTATCATCTACACAGTTCGCGTTAATTAAAAGTCATGTTTTTTTATGTTTTTTTTAATCAATAATTGTCGTTCATGAGATTTAAATTTAAGAACAAATAGAGATTAGGTGCCAATTAGGTCACGATGGTCATTCATTAGTAGCCAATATTTCTTTTGACTATAATCTTTGGATTCATGTTACTAATCAATATTCTTGTAGGTTGAATGGTCGTTTGATAACTATTTCGTTGTTTAATATATGTTTTCACTTTTTTTTTAAATTGAAAACTTGTTTGATAATTATTTTTTAAGTTTCACTTAAAAAAAAACTGAAAGCTACTTTTTTAAGTGATCAAATTTTGGCTTTCAAGTTTTCTTTTGGAGAAATTACACGTAGAATCAAATTATCTATATATATATAAAGGTAGCACCCAAAAATAGTAAAATATTCAAAATACCATAAATTGCCCTTCATGAACTCTAAAAATTACAATAGAATTAAAATTTTAAAACTTCAAAGAAAAAAAGGAATAACAAAAACAAAAACCCCCACTTTTGTAGGTGGTTTATGGTTAACTTCCATTTTCTTTTAGAATAATTTTGTGATAAAATATATATAAAAAAATACTTAATTCCTAAATCTTTTTTTTTTTGGGTAGAAAATCATAAAAAAGAAAAAAAGACTTAATTTAACATACGAAGGCCAAGCGTGTGGCAAGAGGCTAGTAAAACTATATTTTAGAGACAGACTAAGTTTTTGAATTATTTTAGTGAGAGACAAAACTTATCTATATGGCAGGTGATGTCATGATTGTTTTTCAGTTACTGGTGCATTTACAATTTTGCCCATCATTTCTCTCTCCTCCTTTCTTCTTCGTCCTTTTCATCTCTCTTTTTCTCTCTCACCTTCTTTCTTCTTCTTCGTCCTTTTCTTCTTTCTCTCTCTTCTTCTTCGTCATTTTGAAACTGATATTCCAGAATTGCTAGAATTTTGAAATTAATCTTACAGAAGAGCATAAATTTTTAAACTGATCTTGCAAAATTACTGAAATTTTGAAATTGATCTTGCAGAAATGCAGAAACATTGTGAAACTGATCTTGCAGAAGTGTTGGAATTTTGAAATTGATTTTGAAGAAGTGCAGGAATTTTGAAACTGATCTTGCAAAATTGCACGAATTTTGAAACTGATCTAGCAGAAGTGCTAAAAAATTTGAAACTAATCTTTCGTAAGTGTAGAAATTTTGAAACTAATCTTACAAAATTGCTAGAATTTTTAAACTAATCTCGTAGAAATTAGTTTTTACGGATTTAAAATTAATTTGAAGTTTTTATAGATGGTGTTAGTTTGTAGTTTTGCCTTGGTTAAGTAACAAGTCTATTGGAGGCATGGGTGGAATTTTAAAATTTTAGTTTGCTTGTTTTTGGATAGGTTTGTTGGAGTTTGGGCTTTTATCTCTCTTTAAAATGATTTAAAACTAGTGGAGTTCTATGAAATAGATTTTGTGTTTTTGTCTCTATAGGTAAAATTCCTTTTTATTTTCAATCTTCATTTTTTCAAAAAACTAAACTCTGAAAAATAGGTACTAAATAAGTTTTAAAATGCAAAGTGAACCTAAAGATTAAAAATTGAAATAGTTGTCACATGGTATTATCATAGTTATTTATTACTAGTATGAACATGTTTATCATCTTTGGAATTGATTTAATTAATAAAAAATCCTTCTTTTGGTTCAACTTCTTTTTGGTTAAATGAAATCTATCATTTCGTGTGAAAAATTATCTTATCACATCAAAAGAAAAAAGAAGAAAAAGAAGAAAAGAAGACAAAAGGGCTAGTGTTTGTAAGGAGAAAAGGAACGAAGAGAAAGTTGAAAATGGCACTTCACCGGCCTCCCCAAATCCAAAAAGCGTAATGCCTGCCAAAACATAAAAACTACCTCCCCCCAACCAATCAAATTTGCCATTATAGACCACCAACAAGAACCCACCCCCCTTCTCTCTCTCTCCCTCCCAAAACCCCACAACAAAACCCAGAGGGAAAATAGCTTTTATAAAAGACTCAGAGAGAAGGAGAAAGGAGAGAGAAGGAGAGAGAGAGAGAGAGTTGTCTGTGCTCGCTTTGCTTGCAATGGCTGTGAAAGACAGGTCGTCCTTCTCCTTTTCTCCCACTGTGTGCAGTGACCCAGTTGCCCCTGAGGTTGAGGTACCTTCTCACCATGCTTTTGTATTTCGAGGGACATTTTCGTGCATTCACAGACTGAGAGCACTACAATGTAGCTCTTTCTCTCTGTAAAACGACGAAAAATCCCACCTTTATTGGTTGGGAAAAGGCAAACAGGATGGAGCCAGGCAAATTTCATATATATTTTCTTAAAAAAGCAAAAAGTCAAAAAATATCATACCCTCTTATTTATTTTTATGGGTTTGCTTTGTGGGGGTTTTTCTAAATTTATTTGGGAAGTGAAAGGTCCTTGAAATTTTAGAGGCGGAGGAGGAGCATACTGTTCGTCATCTTTCATGGGTACTGAAATGTCAAGGAGAAGACTCTCTTAATGTGATGATGTATGTGTAATTTCCCCCAAATTTTCCATACATTGAGTTAATCTTATAAAAAATATAGCGGTATAGTTTATGTGGTGTTCCTCTTTGTGCTATTTTTTTTTTTTAATTTCTTTTCATTTTATTTGCTCAGCAATTTAATCATATGAAAATTATTTGGATGTCTGTGTGTTGCTTGTTGAAGTGAATAAGGGCTTTGATGATTGCAAAGCAGCCTGCTTGATTAAGAAATTATTGTCTGTCTTTCTGTCTTCATGGACCATTTGATTTGAATCGGTGATCTTTCTTTTTCACTGGTCTATTTACAGATGTGTGGAAAGTTGGTAAAGTAGTGCACTTAATCAATGCATTTTTTTTACTGTGTAGTTTTCTTAAGCTACAGATTAGCTGCTGGACGTTTGTGTTTTAAGTTATGAAAACACGATTCAAAACGTGAAGGATCGATGAAGCGTGTCCAGGATAAATTGTAACTTGTGTTGTCCAGCTGCCTTGGCGATTTCTTGTTATTGCGTCTCATGAGGCGTGCAATTTGTGTGTCTTTGCTGTCTGAAATCAGTAATGGTTGGTGAAGGATATGTTAGGTTTTTGTCACCTCAACATTTTCGTTCTTTTGCCCTTCTCTATTGAGTCAAGGTTGTCCACCGTAGAGGTTATAGATGTCCGTAAAGTCCAAAATACATGGTTGAAACTCGCTCTAGGGTGGAAGGGATTTACGAAATCATGTTGAAATAAGAATCAAAGTTTGGTTTATGATTCTCTGTTACAGTTCTACGCATTCTGCGTTTTGAATCTTGCTTCGGATTGTCAATTTTGTAAACTGTTTGTTGGTATAAGTAGTGTCCTTTGTCGTAGATTGTGCAAAAATTTTCCGTCCTCATGTCTATCCATCAGCCAAGCAACTTCCAGACTTCGTCCTAACAGCTCTCGAACCAATTTCTACCCATGGCATGACCGAAACTTCATCAGAGTCATACTTCAGCTGTCTTCTTGTTTGACATGCAGTCTGCTTAAATGTCTTCTGCATATATTCTCCCAGTTGCCGATTGATTCGGCTACCTATTTAATTTAGATTCTTTTATAATGCAGAATTTGCATAACCGCTTTATAGTTTAACAACAGAGATTGTCTTTTGAGATCATGTCCATCAATCTTTAAGTTCTAGTTTAATTATCTTCGGTATGATCTCTGGTTACTCGATATAAAGTATTGAGTTTGTGAGTAATTTTCTGCTAAGCTTCATGTAATTCACCTCCCATAAATTACTCTAATTTCGCCTTAGTTTACAGTACAGTTGTAGCAGTTCCTGTCAAGTATTTACGACACAGTTATCTTTGCTAATCCGATGGGGCTCTAGCGCTGCTTGTCGAATATTTGGATAAGCATTACGAATTGCTTGTTGAGCATATCGTTTAGAGAAGAATAGAGTATAAGTATACTTCGTACGGCCAAATGTTTGTTGGATTGGTGACCTTTTTATTCGAATGATCATGAAATTATTAAATCCCGCGTTCCTGTATGATTGGATAACGTTTACATACATACGACATACATGTTCAATTGAGAAGACAAGATGGCTGACCTTGGCCTGCTTAGAAGTTGAGATCCTTCAACAGGCTTTGATCAGCAAGGTCTTTGATTTAATACTCCGCATTGCCACATTCTTTTGGCATCATTTCTGACTTGTAGCTGCAGAGCTCAATGGATCTGGGTTTCTGTAGTTTGTGTTTGTTTGTTTGCTTGTTTGCTTCTGCTTCGTCTTCGTCTTCATTTTCGGGTTTCCATTTGAGCACATTTTACATGTCTTTGTGTTTTGATGATGTTCTGGTTTGTAACCTTCGATAGCGAAACAAATTATATTTTAATGTTCAGGAATTGAGGGGATGCAACTTGTGGATGAATCATGCATATATTATGAAACGTTGAAAGCTTAAATTAAGGGCGATGATTTTGACACTCCCGTTTTATCCATTTGCACTCTCTTATCTCGTTCTTTGCTAATTCCCTAACAAAAGGAGAACGAAAGGACAAAAACAAAGAGATGAGTTCCACTGGACGAAAAACGGGTGAAAATCTCACCCTTAATATACTAAAGTTCACCTACAAAGTTCATCGTCCGGTTACTGAACTGTCGTCTATTCTTGGACGAAAAATGGATCCTTACCAAGTTCATTGCGTATGGCATACATTGGCAGTATGGCCTCAAGATTGAATTTTTTTTACCATAAGATTTGAACTTTCGTCTATGAGATTTAAATCAAGAAATGATAAATACAAACAATTTTTAGCGTCTCACACACGATGCTTTTGTTTGATTTATCCATTCGATAGCAAAAAATGAAGAGATATGTGAGAAGCTACAAAATATGTGAAAATCACAAAATACCGCTAACCAAATGGTTGGGCTATTGGCGACCTGGTCCTAAGTATTGTGTAGACCAACAATTCGATGGGTCTAGTCTGCATATGGGCCTCTGACATGCATTATTATTGAGCCTCAACATTCGATTTCTTTCTTCTCGTATAAAAGCAACGTTGTTACAACCCCCGCACAATTTTTTTTGTATGACTCAACTGTTGAGATTTGACTAATCGAGATTTATTAAATCTCAAGCATTCACTTACATTATGTTTGGACGACAGAAAAAATTTTGAAATTTGGACAAAAGTCAAAATTTATAAATTGACATGCACTAATTGACACACCCCCGACCAGGATATCCCGAAGGGTACCGAAATCGAGGCATGCTGGCCGACACCCCGGAGGGTGATGAAAGCCAGCGTGCCTCGATTTCGTTATGATATTCTGGTCGGGGTGTGTCAGATTGGTATCAGAGCCACTCTGCCGTTCAGTACGGATGTGCCGGCGAGGACTCCGGGTTCCCCTTAAGTGGGGTGGATGTGATATCCCACATCGACCAACGGAGAGGGGGTGATGTGCCTTATTTGTACATACCCACTCCCATTTTGTCACATCCCGGACCGACACCGCCGTAGCACAATATTGTCCGCTTTGGGCCACACCCTCACGGTTTTGTTTCTGGGAACTCACGAGCAACTTCCCAGTGGGTCACCAATCATGGGATTGCTCTAGCCCAAACTCGCTTAACTTTGGAGTTCCAATGGAATCCGAAGCCAGTGAGCTCCCAAAAGGGACGCCGACACATCCGTACCGAACAGCAGAGTGGCTCTGTTACCATTCTGTCACACCCTGACCAGGATATCCCGAAGGGTACCGAAATCGAGGTGTGACAGAATGGAATCAGAATCACTATGCCGTTCGGTACGGATGTGCTGGCGAGGACGACGGGTTCCCCTTAAGTAGGGTGGATTGTGATATCCCACATCGACCAACCGAGAGGGGGTGATGTGCCTTATTTGTACATACCCACCTCCATTTAGCATGAGGCCTTTTGGGAGCTCACTGACTTCGGATTCCATTAGAACTCCGAAGTTAAGCGAGTTTGCGCTAGAGCAATCCCATGATGGGTGACCTACTGGGAAGTTGCTCGTGAATTCCCAGAAACAAAACCGTGAGGGTGTGACCCAAAGCGAACAATATCGTGCTACGGCAGAGTCGGTCTGGGATGTGACACTAATTTCCTTGTTTAGATTCATAAACATAGAAATTTAGACTTTCCGTGTAAAAAAAAACTTGAAATTTTGGAACCTCTGATTCCCAAATGTAAATTCCATATAAATAGTTGTCATTTTCAAATTTCCACGAGTGAGAGTTTAAAAACAAGAAATACAAAAAACTCAACCATGAGTAACCAACACCACCGCATGTCACTACCACATACGATTGTCACACCTACCGCTGTCGCCGCCACCTACCATCATCACCACTACCACCTCCACCATCACCCACCATAATCACCATCACCATTGCCACCATCACGTACTATTGTTGCCGCCACCACCTACCATCATTATCACCACCGCCTCCACCACCACCCACCATATTCATCAGCATCACCTTTGATGCCGCCGCCACCCCACAATATCATTACCGCAACCACCACGACCACCGCCAGCACATATTGTTGTCGACACCGTCACCACTGCCAGCACATATTGTTGTCGACACCGTCACCACCGCCATCACCAATGACGTTGCCCCCACCATCATCATCACCATCGCCACAACCACCACTAGCAAATTTCCACCACCACTACCACTAGAAAATCACCGAACAATCTGTCGGGGTAGGTTTGGATGTGGAGTGTTGAGAGGAACTTGTTGGTGGCGATAATTGGGGTGTGTGGTGGTGGCTCGGATAGGTGTGAGTTGAGTTTTTTTTTTTTTTGAAAGAAACGATAGCTTCATTAGAAAATAGCAGAGGACCAGTGCAAAACCTCTAAAAAGAGGGGTCTAGTTTAAACATTCTTATAACAAAAAATCGGCAATGAGATCCAGTGAATCCTCAAGCCAAATACAACAGTTATCACAGTGAAGAGTAAAACACGCTAGACGGTAAGCGATGCCATTTGCTTGCTGAAGTACGTGGGTAGAATATCCTCCAGTGATTGTGGACAACAAGAATTTGGAGTCTTCGACAATAGGTCCAACATGAGACATATTGAGGGCACCATCTGAAAGGTGTGAGTTGGGTTTAGAGTTGCTATGGTGAGAGAACAAAGCAGGAAATTTAGAAACATATTAAAAAAGAATGAATTCCAGATTGCATGCTAGTTCTGAAGTCCAATTACCACCTATCATCAAAGAGTCCAATTTCTTCAGAATGAGGAATTAAATTTCTAAATTTGTGTGGATTGCACCTCTTTTATGATTTTTCGGTATTTAATAAATATAGGAGTATTTTGTAATTAAAATCCAATTTCTTATTTTTATTTCGATTACGGGTAAGTAAACATGCTATTAATGAATTCTTCACTTAATTGGCATTGAAAATAAATTTAGCTACAATGAGAGACCAATCAACAATTAGCATTTGTTGCTAAGACTATTCAGTTAGGGTGATGGAGCACCCAACTAAATAATTTGATATGAACTTGCATAGGACATGACCACTTAACACAATCAATTATAAATGTATGGTGAGGACAAAAATATATTAATCTTTTCAAAGATGAAGTAAACCTTACTTCTATACAAATTAAATCTTAATTAGAAAATTATTTTGATGAAAACAATTATTCAACCAAATACATGATTGATTATAATTATGTCCCAAAGAAATATAATAATTTGGTATAGTCGGATTTGTTACAAAATTATAAGAAATTTGATTTAGTACGCCTAAAATATAGGATTATCTTCTACTGTGGGGTCCAGTCCAGTGCATCATGGTGGAAGCAAAAACAAGCCAAACTGACACCACCCCACTTGCCCACCACTAATTACTTTAAATTATCTTTTTTTGCCCTTTTCTTTTTGGCCAGATCTAAATTTGAAATTTATTGGTGAAAAATATCTAAATTTGAAAATTTTAACGGTCTAGTAGTTAAGGGGCAGCCAGGGTGTCCAATGATTCACCTTTCGCTCCTCTCAGAGCTGGCAAACCCTAGTTTTAACCCGACTCCACGGTCAACATTTAACCCCGGTTAGATTTCCCCCACTTTATAATCCAGACCTAGACCTCCCACATTTTCCAATCCAATCCAATCCCACTACCCATATCCTAAGGCGTCTTGGTAAACGCCGCCATCCTCCTCCTTCTCCTTCCTCCTTCCAGTCGGAACCCTAACCTTAACCCTCAACTCCCGCCAAAATGAGAGAGTGCATTTCGATCCACATCGGGCAAGCCGGAATCCAAGTCGGTAACGCCTGCTGGGAGCTCTACTGCCTCGAGCACGGCATTGGCCCCGATGGCCAGATGCCCAGCGACAAGACCGTCGGCCGCGGTGATGACGCCTTCAACACCTTCTTCTCCGAGACCGGTGCCGGCAAGCACGTCCCCCGCGCCATCTTCGTCGATCTGGAGCCCACCGTCATCGACGAGGTCCGCACCGGTACCTACCGCCAGCTCTTCCACCCTGAGCAGCTCATTTCCGGCAAGGAAGACGCCGCCAACAACTTCGCCCGTGGTCACTACACCATCGGCAAAGAGATCGTAGATCTCTGCCTCGACCGCATCAGGAAGCTCGCTGACAACTGCACCGGGCTCCAAGGGTTCTTAGTCTTCAATGCCGTGGGTGGCGGTACCGGATCGGGTCTCGGGTCGTTGCTTCTGGAGCGGCTTTCGGTTGATTACGGAAAGAAATCCAAGCTGGGATTCACCGTGTACCCTTCTCCTCAGGTTTCTACATCTGTTGTGGAGCCGTACAACAGTGTTCTCTCCACCCATTCTCTGCTGGAGCACACCGATGTGTCTGTGTTGCTCGACAATGAGGCCATCTACGACATCTGCCGTAGGTCCCTCGACATCGAGCGTCCCACCTACACCAATCTGAATCGCCTCGTCTCTCAGGTATTTCATCAAACACCTTACCTGCATAACTACTGGTTATATTTCGTTAAACACCTTATGTGCATAACCACTGATTCTGATTGGTTAGGATTTGATGGCTGATGGGTTGTGAATTTTTGTGGGTTTTCAGGTCATTTCTTCGCTGACAGCCTCGTTGAGGTTCGACGGAGCTCTGAATGTGGATGTGACTGAGTTCCAGACTAACTTGGTTCCATACCCCAGGATCCACTTCATGCTTTCCTCTTATGCTCCGGTGATCTCCGCCGAGAAGGCGTACCATGAGCAGCTCTCGGTGGCTGAGATCACCAACAGTGCATTCGAGCCTGCTTCCATGATGGCCAAGTGCGATCCCCGCCATGGCAAGTACATGGCCTGCTGCTTGATGTACCGAGGTGATGTCGTTCCCAAGGATGTGAATGCCGCTGTGGCCACCATCAAGACCAAGAGGACAATCCAGTTTGTGGATTGGTGCCCTACTGGGTTCAAGTGCGGTATCAACTACCAGCCACCAACTGTTGTTCCGGGCGGTGACCTTGCCAAGGTGCAGAGGGCTGTTTGCATGATCTCCAACTCCACCAGTGTTGCTGAGGTGTTTTCCCGCATTGATCACAAGTTTGATCTGATGTACGCCAAGCGTGCTTTCGTGCATTGGTACGTGGGTGAGGGCATGGAGGAAGGAGAGTTCTCAGAGGCTCGTGAGGATCTTGCTGCTCTGGAGAAGGATTATGAGGAGGTTGGCGCCGAGTCTGCCGAGGGAGATGATGGTGATGAGGGAGATGACTACTGATTCCCGACCTTTGTGCTTTTATGGGTTTTCGTTTTCGTATTTGCTATGTTTCGTTTCAAATGTTATGAACTGATGGTTGTTTGTGGGTGGCGTAGCTATGCATCGTCATAGCACATTGCACATTTCTAAGTCAGAATGCAATCTATCTTATCTTTCTTGCTGGGTTTTTCTGAATACAATCTTTAACTCAGAATAATATTCGTATATGAAAAACCGAAAATCGATCTCAAACAAGAACTCGATATTATTCACATTGCGGTGCAAAGGTTTTGGCCGAGTTACCTTCGCCAACATCAAAAAAATGTAACGATTAGAATTTTCGGTTCTTTACATACTGCAATTCGAAGCATTCCATCCCGGCATTAGGCCAAATGACATCTCAGAGACGGCCTAATTTTGCAACTAGGCGGTTCTCTATTTCAAGTCTCTTCTTCGCCACCAACCCATACTTCGGAACTAGATGTATGTCGGGAATCGCTGCAAGTTTGCTCTTGAGGGACGTGTTCTCCGACTTGTGCTCATACAGGCATTTGAAGGGCACAAAACTGCCTTTGTTGTTGCATAGCCAACCATGAGCAGCCCTCAAGGCAGCTCCAAGAGAAGCTGAATCTGTAAAAAGGTTAGAGAATGAAGAGAACTAATGAGTTGCGGTCTCTCGATCAAGCAAAAGTTATATTTGGCGAAATGCTTACCCGGCCTTTGAACTGTGTAAACCTCACACCCAAAAACACAAGCTGCGATGCCCAGGATGGGGCGATTTACGGACGCACCCCCAGTGGCTATTAATCGTTTTGGAGGAGAAGGCATTCCAAATCTTTCTGCATGACCTCGCATTGACACAAACTGGCCCTCTATTACAGCCCGAACCTGCAAAATTTGTAAATTCGCCTTTCTCAGGGAGAGTTAATGTAGGGTATCCTCCAGCTATGTGAACAATTTCCATTTAAAAAGTACAAACCTCAGAAGCACTGTCAAATTCCTTCTCTACTTCACGTTCATTCACGCCCTCCAAAGTTTCACCATTGAAATTTTCAAGAACGTAGCGATGAAAACCAACTAAAGGCATAAAATTCAGAGCTTATCATTTGCTGCTTACTTCTATGATTGAATTATAGAACAAAGTAGTTGAAATGTAGTTGGATATCCAGGCACTATAGAAATTAGAATCATCGATCAGTTAACGGGTATTGTTGATTAAGAACCAACCCAGAAAAGAAGGCAATTCAACTGCTACTAATTATGGACAACCCTCAGAGAGTCGGTGAGAGAGATTACGAGTATAAATGGAGAAAATGACTAAGAAAAAAGTCCAACCTGGAAGCGGGGGAAGAATTTCATGCTCCTTGTAGTAGAAACCCAGCTTTCCACCTATAGCAGAAACCAAAATATGAAATAAAGGAAAGACAACAACAATTCCAAAAAGAAACTAGTTCAGACAAGACACGTACTAACCATTTAGAGGTAATGTATTCGAAAGCTCTTGAGTGAATCTATCCCAGCTGCTTTCCGTGTAGCGGTTGCGAATATCTACGATCAAGATTGAGGTCATACTAGGAAACTAGAAAAATATCTCAATTAGAACCCATAAAAATGTGTCAGCGCACAGTTGTACCTTCACGAGTTAGTGACCCATTCTTGTAACACAACATTACCATGTACCCTTTTGTGTCAACAGGGTTAGGGAAAACATGTCCTTCTAAGCTAGGTTGAAGATCATCAGTAATCCCGATGAGCTGAGCAACAGATGCAAGTAAATTAGAACACAAGATATCAGTGAGAATCCAGAGAAAGAGTAACTTCAATAGTAAATTATGTAGAAGAAACCATTGAGATTCTGGTCATGACTCGTGCAACATTCAATATTATGATAATTCGCAATACCTCTGTTAGCATTTTAATTCGTTACGCTAAGGGCCTGCTAGGTAACATTTTATTTTTCACTTCTTTAAATTAAGGAGAGGAGTATGAGAGATAGAAGACAGACACGGTATATGGGGAAAGATGGTAAGAAGGGGGGAGAAAAAGCTTTAAAATGCTACACAACATGAAAACTGCAAAACTATTTAGTAAAAGCAATTTTTAATAGTTCATTTTTTTGTTTCATACATTTTCCTTTATTTCTCTCTTCTTCTTGCCATATGTTCTCAAACTTTAATTAGTTTTTCCTTTTGCCTCCTTTTCCCTCGTTTCTCCCATATTCTTCTCCACCTTTAGCTAAAAAGTGAAAACTAAAAGCTAATATCGAAATGTAACACAAAGGAGGCCCCAAATAACATTTTCTATTTTTTTGAGCTCTATCTGTTTTCCTTTTCTTTCTCACATGTTTTGACTCTCATTTCTCTCCTCTCCTCATTCA
This sequence comes from Gillenia trifoliata, assembly GCA_018257905.1. Lineage (NCBI taxonomy): Eukaryota > Viridiplantae > Streptophyta > Magnoliopsida > Rosales > Rosaceae > Gillenia > Gillenia trifoliata. The sequence goes on from CM031087.1 coordinate 19,464,562, forward strand.
GTTAATTGGAAAAGATAGCAGAAAATAGAAATGGTATCAAGAAGATCCTAAGAAGTTAATATCAACTTACAGTGTCACTTGTGCCAAGACTGATTGCTAGATCCCCCGGGGTACTTAGGGTTAAACCTGCACGTCCAAAATGCTTACATTTCATAAGTTAAGAAAATAAAAACTAAATCATATGACAGCCTCCTCCCAATATGAAAGGATAAACTATCATCGAAAATTTAGAAATATTAGCAACATAATAAGTGATTTAAAAGAATTCAGTTATGGAAATTAGAAAATCAGGCACCTGCCACACTGTTGGGGTTGTCTCCTGACCACAGAATAACCAAACAATTCTTGTTGAAGCGAAATCTGGAAAAAAATTCGAAATTTCTTCTCTGTTACGGAAATGTTTTCAGACAGAAAGTATACATGAAACTACAGTGGCAGCAGACTAAAATCATGACCATGATAGCATAACTCCGTTCAATACGAACAAGTTTTATAATGTCAAACTTCCACAATCATCCACATTTTCAGGCTTATTATTTGAAAAGTTATACATGATACAACTAGCACACGACTTTATCACTCCCTGTTTGATATTTAAAATCTTTGTATCACTTTGTAATATCATAGTTATTTTTTTTCCTTTTGAATGAGTAGAACTTGGATATTATAAATTAAGTTCATTTTGAAAAGGGAGAAACTATACTATGCAGGTTTTTAGCCTTTCAAGTTTCAAGTACCATGTAAATTCCTAAACTCTAAACCCTAAACAACAGTGCATATCAAATTGGAAAAACATATAAGATCATGAAAGTGGACAGCGCAAACAACGGTTGTTTACATCCTGGTTTCAGAGGTGCATTCTATTTCTCAAGAATACTATCACATCAGTCCATTTGAATTGCTATTTATATAATTAGTTCACCCTAATTCACGATTATGTTAACATTTTTTTCTTTTGTGGTGCACCCTAGTTTATTTTGTCCCTCATGAAAATTCTAACACATCATATAATGATCAATGTCAAGAGAACGCTACAAGAGTAGATTGAAAAACGATCTAATTGTAAACGACCATCACAAACACTATTTAACCCCTCCCCCCAACCCGCACAAAATAAAATTGAAATTAACTGCCACTGACCGGTCCACAAAATAGGGAGCAATGTGGCTAGCAACAGAATGGGCAGGAGCTATCTTTCCAAGTTTTTCCTCCAGACCAGGGGCAGTGGCCTTCAATAAACATGAAGCACTGAGATATTAATCAAACTGGAAATGCTAAACTGATTACAAGACTCTAAAGCACCACTCCAAAAAGTTGAGAAGAAACTTAACATCAATCAGAGAAATAATTAACCAGAAAAAATTACTCTTAAAATATGACAAACCTCTAAAAGTATATTAGACCAGACCCTTTTCTTTATATCCATCAAGTTCATCCCTGCACCGTCAGACTCATCAATACAAGCATATTTCCCTATCAGAAGAGACGCCATAAACGAACTAACAAGGGAGATCCTCTCAGTGTTTTTGTAAGCTTCAGGACTGGTCTCAAATATCTTCTTAATCTGTGGGCCTGTGAATCTTTCATAACCGCGTGAACCTGTAAGTTGGGATAACTCTAATGCTCCACCAGCAGCCTTCTCTAACTCTCTACACTGTGCCGTGGTGCTGCTGTCCATCCATACCGGGGATTCATTCATGGAAAAGGCTCCTTTAAACTGATCCACCAATGGCTTCTTGGGGTCCAATGATGACAATATCAAAGAACTGCCATTCTTCCAATAGACACTGCCATGTTGCTGTCCACTGCCGGAAACAGCAGCAATTTTCCCAAAATCCAAATTTGCACTGGAAAGTTTACTTAGCACAAGATCTAGAGCTTCCACCCACATCAAGGTGGGTGAAACAATTCTCCCATTAACCGAGGGGTCTCGGTAAACTCCATCTTTAGTTTTGTAATGGGGCAAATCAGTGTCAAATTGGACAAGCTCTGTAATCACAATGTTGAGATTGGAGTCTAGCACAGTTGCCTTCAGAGACCTTGAAGCAGAAACCAATAAATTAACAAGGAAAAATCAAGTTTTACCCAATTCAGAATACAGAGCATCCAGAGAATCATATTACCATATGAAATTTAACTTCGCAGTAAAACAATGAGAACCCACAACCATTACCAAGGAAAAATCAAGTTTTACCCATTAACAAGGAATAATCAAGTTTTACCCAATTCAGATTACAGAGAAAACTAATTAACTTCACTGTGAAAGGATCATGGAATGCACAAAACAATGAGAACCCACAACCATTAACAAGTAACAATCAAGTTTTACCCAATTCAGAATACAGATAATACTAATTAACTCCACTGTGGATGGATCATGGAATGCAGTAAAACAATGAGAACCCACATCCATAAGCAGGTAAAATTGGGAATTTGTGATGTGGGTAAGTCTATTTTTCTGAGGAGCATCAAAGAAAGATACGAAATTGGAGGGAGAAAGAGTGAGGGAATGGTAACTTACTGGGTAGAACTGTCAAATCCAAGAAAATATGAATCCTTGGGGAGAGAGTAATCCGCCATTGGAGCAACCAAAACCAAGTGCGATGAATTCAGTTGGAAGAAAATTGGAAGGCTTGATTATTGTATGTATACCAAAGTTGGTGACGAGTGAAACGGAAATTGGTTGATATGAGATTGTATTGGATTAAAGACTGGATTTTGGATAAGGATGAAAAGGGGGATGGAATTTGATGTAACAAATGGATTGAGTTGCTGACACAAATCCCGGGTAAGCAAAAATTAGAGTAGGAAGGATCACTGCAACGGAAAATTAGGCGGAGGCAGGTATATTGAACGATATTGGTTACTACTATCGCATGCTTTTTTCGATACGATAATTAGACTTAATACGATATTGGTTACTACTATCGCATGCTTTTATCGATACAATAACTAGTAACTTAATACGATATTGGTTACTACAATGTAATCTCGTGAGCTGAATCGTTTATTTTTTGTAAAAATTCATCCAAATTAGAAATTATTTATTCCTTTAATTATTTTTGAGAATGTTTTATTATTTATCGATAACACTGTATTCTCTTATTTATCATATCATAGTAAGATTACTTAGCGACTTCCGATTTTAAAAGAAATTTTTGCATGAAATCTACACTTAAGAGCAGAGCTAAATAAGTTACTCACTAAATAGTGCTTAAACGCTTGTGCATTAATAAATATATATATATATATATATGGAGATAGATCCATGGCACCACAAAATGGACACAAATAAAACTCCATTTGGAAGGGAAAAATAAAAGTTATATTCCATTCGAAGAAAAACAAACGAAATACTCTATTTGGATAAAGAATGAAAAGCGAAATACTATGTTACGCTTTAATAAAAAAGGGTATTGGTACCATTCAATTTAACCGTTGGTAGTGTAATGCAATCACGTCCGAGTACGATATCCTTCATATCTTTATAATATAATATGATTATAGTAAGGTAATAGTTAAATAACACAGTATGACATTGTCATTACTATAACAAGGTTGGTGGTTATGTTCAATATGAGATTATACTTGGCGGTGATTGCATTACACTACCAACGTTCAAATTGAGAGTGCTTTCGAAAATTTTGAAAAAATCGAGTTCAAAGTGTAACATAAACGACATAAAGAAGAAAAGATATTAAGAAGCAGCAGACCTTGTTAATGATGTTTATGAACACAAATCTTTTCCAACAAAAAAATCACATGAATCTCACTCTTTTATGATTTAGTTTATGTTATAAAGTATGAACCTATTAAATATATTTTTTGAATCTATATATATTATTTTAATTACCGTATCCTTGCCATATTGTATCTTTGTTTTTTTGCGTATCTTTGTTTTTTTGAAATTTATTGTATCGCCGTAACTTGTCATGTCAGATACTCCCACTTGTATCCGTATCAGTGTAACATAATGGTGAAGTCTCTGTTGCTTTCAGAACCAACTCAAACACTGCTTTTTTTCAATGTGAAACAAATTTAGTGTAGATTAATGTAAAATATCGCTTCTATTAAAAAAGAAAACGGTTGTTTTGTTGAATTATTGAAGTTGATTATGCATTCATGTTATATGCACACAGGATCTACTATCGATGCATTCACAAGTTCAATAACGACTGCCAAGCAACCAAACAAGTGCAAAAATTCAGAATTTTGTTTACTTTAGAGCTGCGCTATCCATCGCCTATTCACAATTCAAAGTACATTGATGATGATATCAAAGTGTCACGACAAGATGAACAAGAGCAAATGGCAAAAGGATAATAACTGCAACAAAATCTTATTAAATACACGATCTGCAAGTTCCGTTCCCGATCGCCTGCTTAAATACACGATCCTTTTGACCGGAACTGGATCCGAAGCAAAATGACAGAATCTAACTAGCCTAGAATATGGGAAATGTTTACACCTCTACTTTTCTTAAAACTCACCACAAGCAACCTCGCTTGTATACTACGATATTATGGTCCACGGGCTCGTGGCATTCCTGGAAACTTCACATTGAGCCACACAATGGCACAACTTCTACCCGTAAACTGAGTTCTAAAGCTGATAATTTACAACAGCCGATGTCTTCAAGCATTTGCCCGTCCTCAATGTGGAGGGCATGATGCCGCCATTCCTCTCTTGGTCTTTTGAATTTTGATTGGAGGGAGGGCGATAACCAGATCAAGACGGGCTAGAGAAGAAGCTGCATTTGCTAGCGACAGCCGTTACCGAAATAGGTCTGGGAAAGACCACATGATGAATCTTGCAAAAATGTCGGACTCCAAAAACTCAATATGAGCAGCCCTTCCGATGAAGGTGTTCAAGTTCTTTCCATACGAAGAGGTATCAAAGTTGATGTCACAGCGCATGAACACTCGATTCTCAGACCGAGGGGCCCGTATCTGGTCCAAGCAATCATTCAGCATTTCCAGAAACAATTTTCCCTTCCTTGAGAAATCCAATGAAGCAGCCTGGCACATATCGATTCTAGCAGAATGGTAGGGAACATAACCATCCTGCAAAACACAATTAATAATATTATGGGTATCAAAGAAAAACATGACAAATTATTAAAAAAACTTTTTTCCTGTTACAAGAAAAAATTGTTCGCTCTCTCCATTGGAACAACATAGATTTATTGATGGTTGAAGCATGAGGATAAAAGTCTGCAGGTTGTGGATGGATGACAACCTGTAGACTTTTATCGTAGTTCACCAAGGTTTGCAACAGAACGAACTACAAAAAAGGGTTTTTTTTTTTTTAAGGTCCTAGTTCACCAAGGTTCATAAGAGTACTGCTCACATGAATGACGACTGAATGAGCACATTGAATTTTAATTAGTTCGGCAGTTGGATAAAAGTCTACAGGTTGTGGATCGATGACAAACTCTTTTCTTTTTGGTCAGGATGACAAACAAGTCAGATGGTGATGGATTCTTAAGAGATCATGAGTGCTCAAACTTAGTGGCTCATGTGAGAATTTAAGATCAGTGATAGACCAATTGCATGCTCACATTTAACTTGATGGCAAACAGCAGAGAGAAGCAACAAAAACAATGTGTAAGGTATGTTTAATACTTCAATTAAGTAAACTAGGTTATGAAAGCCCCAGGGAAGAGAGATCAAGATACCTGTGGTGAAGATAACAGGACTATGTGCTTGAAATTCTCAAGTGTCTTCTTCTGCAAAAAGAATTACTTTAGAACATCAGCAAATAAACACATCACATCTGTCACCATTCTTTCATAAACCAAGTTATAATTATAAAAAAAAAAGTCATATTTGCTTCAACTTTGAATAACAGAAAAATGTATCAAGTATTCAATACTATTATTAAACTTTAAAAGAAAAGAAAAGGCCATTATAGATATCATGATTTGATTACATTTCCCAAGATGATGAGCAGTTATCAGGCAAACACCTGATGGCTGAGCTAAATGCATTAAACAAAGGAATTCTCAGTACCTTACACAGCTTGTAAAAGAACGTATTTTGAAGATCTGGATCATCGGTGAAGGTAAGCTGATGAATGCACTGTGTGTTCTTGAGCTTCTTCAAGAGCCACAGCCCAGAGTTGAATAAAGAGTTTGAACTGTATAGATACCCCAAGTGTGGGCCCGATATAGAAAGATATATGTACAGGTATCTTAGGAATGGCTCCATAATGCTATCTGCAAAAACAATGGCCAATATCTTACACCAACTGCATATACTGGGAAAACAAGACATCAATAGTTTGATACCTGTTAGTGCCGTTCTTATGATAACATTCCCAATAGAATGTCCCACAAAGCTAAGCTTAATATCAGCTATGCTTCCGGATCTCGAAACTTTATCCATTTTCTTCTTGAGGAAAGAAACCACTTCCTGGGCCAACCTTTGTCCCATTTCTCTGAAGTCACCAGATGTTTTGTCTTCATTTGCCTCTGACATTAGAAACTCTACCTTGGGATCTATCAATAGCCATTGATTTCGAATAAGCCGTAAATCCAGGTGATGCCCCTGTAGTGTGAGAATTGTAATAAGCATCCACTAATCTATCTGAAATAACAATGCAGTATATAAAGTACAAATGAATAGACTTATGAAGCTGTTCCATCAACTAAACTGGTATGAAGTTGTAAACCTGCAGCATAAAACATGAATGACGAACAAATGAATATTTTAACCCATAAATCAATACCATTTAACTCCCTTTAAGAAGAAATACATACAATGACTAACACAAATGATCACTACGTATACAAAGTATTTTGAACCTCCATAAACATAAGTTATTACAAATAGCTAGCAAGGTTTAACCTAAATTCAAACTGATACCTTGACAAGTTCAAAATTGTTAATATTTCTACTTAAAAAAACACTGAAAAAGTCTGTCACACAATGATAATACTGGTGGGGAGCAAGGAAAGAACAGAGAAAACGATGAAATATTAAAAAAATTAAGGGAAGCTATAAGAGAACAAAACTAGCCTGAAACCCATGCACAAAGACGACAAGCTTTAAAACACGGCCTTTCTTTGGTGAGATATAGTCAGATTTCTTGTTTATGGAGTCGGAGCCAGATCCACTGAGTAAGCCAGGTGAGTTAATCACGTCCAAGTTTCTCAAGTACGAATTTTCACTAGTTGTACGCCTAGGCGCATTCAACACACGCTCCACAATGACAATAGGAATGCTTGATGGATCTCCAAATATATGCATGTCTTGAATTGACTGATTGTTAATCTGCATTGAAAAATCTGATTTAGAAAAAAATTCCAAGAGGACAGACAATACATCACTTCATCTGAAAGCAATGACTCACCTTCATTTGCGCAATACTTCGCCGATGAAGCTCAGCACGGGTAGCAGCAGTCTGGGCAGGCTGTACAGAACACAAGTCAGATCCATTAAAGATGCATTGAAGAATCTAAATTTGGCTCATAACTGAACTCTGCACAAGGAACATTGAACACCCCCTTGACATTTCTTAAAACATGTTGGACAATTTTTCTTTCGTCACTAATAAATCATGTGGAATACTTACATCATCGGTTAATTTCCACATAGTTGAAACTCTTTTATGGGCGCCATTGTGGGAAGACTCTTCACCCCCACTACTATTTAGAAAATGATGTGGCATCTCAACCTTAGAGTAAACCATCCATATTGACCATTCAGCTCTTCTATCCTTAGCCCACGTGTCACGCAAGTATTCCAGTATCTTTGTTTTGTTAAACCTGCAATGAATAAATATCACCATACAAACAAGTAGAAGATCTGGAAATTAGATCAGAGTAGCTAGTCTTCCTTTTATTTATTGTGGGTACGAATAGAAGATTAATCAAGGTTATATTGACAATAACACCTTATTGGTATTGCATGTCCGTCAATTAAAGAAACGGGCATCCGCTCTAGAAGAACCCTCATATGGGGGCCCTTTTACTCTTAGAGACGATGCCTGTTTCGGTATACATAGATGATAAATATATATGGTACCTGTGGTTTGCTACAAATGTCAAAGTCAAATTCAGTCATGTGGTTTCAAATTCAATTTTCTCAAGTTCTCAACTAGGCCATTTTTGTCAAATTTCTTAATTCTGTCATCGAACTAACAAAACCACAGGTATGATGGTCTTTTCAAGCAGTCTGATCAGGGGGGGGGTGTTGCGGCATTGGAGGGGGTTGGGTGGGAGCTGGGGTGAGACTGATTTGGGAGGTGTGTGGGAGGAGTGGTGGCTGGGGTGTGGTCGGGTCGGGATAGATCAGGGGCAGTGAGATGGGGGTTCTGGGCTGGCTGCAGGGGGGGAGAGATCAGAGTTGGTGTTCCAGGTGGATTGAAAAGACTAAATATCCTTATTTTGACTAAAATTGACAACAAATCCCATGTAACCACAAAGACCATATTTACAAAATGGAAACCACATTACTAATTTGACAATTATAGCAAACCACAGGTCCATTTATAAATTTTGGACAGACACTCACATATATATCATGTACAATTGAAAATCTATACAAAAAACATTGAAGTGTACACGTCTATGATTGGGACCGTCATCAAGTATTGCATCATTTCAACTTTAAAAAAAAAAAACCAATAAAAACCCCATAAAAAAGTAATAACATTATCAAATGTAAGCGAACCTGTGGAACTTCAAAAAAGTGTTCCATAAATATAAAACTTGATCACCCAACGAATGAAAAGAATTCTGAAGGGCACCCCTCGATAAGGGGCGTACCAATTCACCACTTCCAAACTCTGATGTGCCATTTACTTTCTGTTCAAAAACAGATAAAGTAAGGAAAAATACTAACCTTAAAGAATAGAAATTCCAAAAAAAAAAAGGATAAAAACATTGTGCTGTATGAAGTAAGTAAGGACCTCGAGACCATTTTGTGGCTTGCCTTGTCCTGAAACTTTGTCATCTCCTGCAACCAAATTTTCTTGCAGGAAATCAAACTTTGTGTCATCTATTTTAGATATAAAATCAGTCAAATCAATTGCTTGGTCAATAGCCTTGCTAAGTTTCTGGAGCTCTTCAAGCAGTATGTCACGAGCATTTAACAATGATTTAGCAAGAATAATGTCATTCACATCTGCAGCAGCCGCCTGTGTTGATGCCTAGTCAATCACAAATTTTAAACTGTAAGTATATCATAGAACAGCCTCTGAAGAAAAGAGCAAATAAAACATAAAAAATAGATTAAGCATACTCAAAACCTTTCATGTCCCATGTTAAGTGCAGATGTGCTAGCAATATGTCCAGATACATGTCATTTATAGTTCAAAAGCATAGCAAATTCTGAAAAATACCATCTATATTTTATATTGTGCTCAGCACCCTTTATTTTCAAGGTACTTCTCCACGTAAGTTTGAAACCTTCTAGTGCTAGGGACTTAAGAAAGATGTTTGGTTAAAGGGAACTGATATCGCCAATGAAACTTCAGTTCTCTTTCTAAAATCCAATGTTTTCAAAAGCAAAGAGTGGAGGCATGAGGCATTCAGACGTAAGCTTTTTGAGTATTAAATTATTATATAATATAAGAATATAAAACAATGAAAACAGTATTAATTGTCATTCAAGCATAACGATCAATCCTTGAATGGTGCCATACCTCAAGGGTTAGCCATGCCTCGCCTTTCAAACCACTACTAAGTCTTACGTATCACAGAAGGGTTTTTTTTTTTCATTCAATCACCCTTTTCCTATATGCATGGTTTGGTTAGTACCTATTTGGTGAGAACAGCAGCCAAGATCTTTTTCTCAACCTTGAACAAAGTTTAGATTTTATTTTTCTACATTGATATCACTTTGCAGACAATAGATGTGTACTTTTCTAATTTCCAAAACAGGTTATTTGTAAATCCATATCATAATCATATTGTAATTACATATTAGCGCTTCTCAGATCATGCAATCCCAAAAAAGTAGATATAGCCTGTAAACTAGTCAAGTCTGCTCAGTGAATTTGTTTAGTCTTCTTGCATCAAACAAAAAGTCATTAATTGACATTTATATTATATGATGTGGATCCTAATATAATGTGAAGGACTTCAAATGAATGGTATCCTGATCTAGAATGAAGCAATTTCAAATGAATGTTTATGATAATTTATATAATAAGCAAACGCTAAGGATATTAGTAAGAAAAAAAGCCCCAAGGATATTGAATAACTTATGGACAGTGAAAGTAATTTAAATTGTTGTAACTAAGGAAATGACTCATAAAGTTCTCTATTATGAAAATACAAAATCAATGCTACTATAAAGTCAATTCCTTAAAATTGCAATGTGTATACAAAAGCATATCCATAGGTCCCACAACCATGCAGAACTTCGTGTGCATACATGTGCCCAATCGTACGATGTTTGTGTGTTCTGGTATTCTGTGAAGGCCCTTGGGAAGTGCATGTGTATGCACAAGTTACTGATACTGTCATTAAGTATGTGAAAGAGAGAAGGAAAGATGACAAACAAAGCATAGGAACACACTGCTAAACGAGATAAAAGATTCAAGAGTGAATACTGTCAAGCTTCCCAAGGGCGAAAAAGGATCTAGTAGAATTTAATGGGTAACAACGTACTTGATTTGACCCAGAAAGACCTTCTCCACCAACATCTTCAGCAGTGGAAGAATCACTGAAATAATTCAAAATCCCGAGTTAATTTTACAAATAAATTTTGCACAAGAATCAATTTCCAATATCGCAAGAAGAGTACTAATCCCCAAAATGAATGCCAAACTACTTTATAGACTAGAATATGTGACAAACCTGGGTACCTTCGATGGGTGTGTATAAGAGACAGCTTTCAGTAGACTGATGTGTACACTAACATCAACAAGCACCGCATGGAATGCATCAAAATGAACAGGGCAATATGAATGCAAACCCAGAAGAGCTTTAGAAGGAATTCGAAATTCATGGACAGCAGCAGGGCTAGCATCTAGAGAAGCCTGCAAGTCAGACCTGCAATTATACAATATAATTACCAACTCCAATTTCCATTGCAAACTTAATCATGTAAGAAAAGAAAAAAATATGAACCATGTCAACTCACCTATTTCCCAATATGGGGGCATGCAGAAGCTCAAACTTCAAAATAATAGGAGATGAGGATATACCCTGAAAAGTATACACTATAATGAATACTTTATATAAACATTTGTACATTCTACTGGCCAAAACAAAATATATAACACTCAAGTTATAATACATACTTACCCAACAAAGATATTCTTGAAAAGTAATCTAATTTCTTTCGCAAAACAGTATTTTTTTATATTTTTAAGAATTTGACCTGCTTGCCTCTGAGATAGTAAGAATGCAAATGGGACCTTTCAGCATTCAAAGGAAAAAGATAAGGCCAAAAAAAGTTCAGGCTAGTTGCCAATGTTGTGATGAATGTAGGTAGCCAACCCAGATACCAAACATGTTATGAGGGCTACTATCTTCAACAAAATCCTTATATGTCACAAAATGTGTGCAAACACGCATAGATGCACACAGAGAGGGAGAAGGAGAGAGATTATATTACCTCATGTCCAGCAAGAGATAGATTGAACGATATCATGATTGATAAAAAAACGTCCTGCCTAGCATATTTGATACGAAACGGCTGAGTTGAGAAGCTGTTGTCTGTATCATCAATCCTCCATACTCCATATACATCATCAGAACCCAGATCAGGAGCTGCCAGTCAAACAATTTAATTATCACTAAGCTCTTGCCTCTTTAGTTTATGAACAGAGCATTACTTAAATGCCACAAGCTTATTGAAATTTTTATTTTACTGAAGCAAAACATATCTCTGTGCCTAAAAACAAGGTATAAAACACATATAATCATGTAATTATTAAAAAAGTGGTCCACCCAGTGGTCACTATTTATTTTTTTTAATTTGTCAGAAGAGACATTTTATCGCAAACAAATGGAATAAAACTACAAAACGGATGCAGGGGTCGAGGGGACCACTACAAAAACTGAGAAACCAAAACGAAGAGAACAAACTAGAAGGCTCTCCCACAATGGGGAACAAAGAAAGAAACTGAGGGTAGATTCTTCTTTACTCTATTAACTGTTTTATCTTTGTTCGAGGGTTATTTCTAAACCATGAGGATATCCAATGATATGTGGGCAAAAATAGTTGGACCCAGGTAGGTCATGTAAAGTTTTGACTCTACACTGTCTATCATTTGAAATATGAACCAAAGAAAGAATAACACTACAAAACAAACAATGAAAACCTAGCTCTTAGACAGCAGCAACCAACTTGTGATAAATTGAGAAAATTTAAAAGGAGAATCTATTGACCATTGAATATATACACTTTGATTAGTTGATGGAAAAGGGGCTTGTCAAAAATTCTAGGGCAATTTTAGATAATTCAAGACCTAGGTTTCAAATTTTACTTAAAAACTATCATTGCAACATATAACAATGTAAGAAAATCATGCTGCATTTCAACATTTTGGCTTAACCCATAAGTAACTTAGCAAAAGCTCTTATACCCTCAGAGCCGCGCCCCATATTGATATACTTACAACGTGCAAGCAAGGTACTTCACATAAATTTATGATTGTACTTTACACTAGAAGAGTGATCAAGTAGAAAGCAGTCAGAACAACTCCAAAGAAAGTAAGTTACCTTCATATTGCACAACTCTTGCTGGAGTCCCCACAGAAGTATACTCACTGTCCTCCCATCTCATTGTAATCTTAATTTGGTACCATCTAAACAAGCAAAACACAGAAAAGTTAACAAATTCCCATAAATTCAACTAATCAAAAACAATCTCAAGCAAGTTCAAAATACACCAATTAACAGCAAGCGGTGGATTGCCCGGGTATTTAGGGCCTTCCTCTAAAACCCACTGCGGCCCGGGTTCAAACCATACACAGAAATGTAGATAGAAACAAACATACCCCTGCTGGAAAAGGTCGAGATTGTGAAATCTGTGAATGTAAATAGCAATCTCTTGAACGGCGTCCAACATAGCCACCGGCTTAATCTTAGCCGGGGGGGGCTTGGCATCTGACAACCGCTTTGCTGATGATGAAGATTTATAGTTCAGACCCACAAGCCATCCTAAATGCCGAAACATGCGTAACCCCAATCCACAAAATTTGCATCCCTAATCCTCAAACACTTCCGATTTCAGCTCCAACTTCCCGCCCTAATCCTCATCAAATATCATCGTCTCAGAAGCTCCATTTCATGGCGGAATTGACCCGATTGGGTTGAAATTGACCCGGTTGTGCTGCCGACGAAGAAATGTGACAGTGTGACTGCGACAATTGGCAATGTTGAGAGGATTGTCTGCTGGCAGCTAGGGTTCGTAGAATTTGGGATTCATCATTTGTAGTCAGAGAAAAAAGTCAGAGAAGGGAAGAAAACATCACGGACCTCATCAACGTGCAATGCGCTAATTTTGTTTGTGCTATTTTACAATTTTGTCCTTGCCGACCAAACCCATATGTCTATCAAAATTTGGGATTTCTGTCATCTTCCGTCAATTTTCAGTGGGAAATTAGCCGTCATAACTAATAGGGGTGTATTTTCGACCATAAAGACTAAGGGTGAGTTTGGGTTGATGTGCTTTAAAAAAAAGGCTTATAAAATAATAAAAGTAGTTTTTAAAAGTAATTTCTATGCTGTTTTTAAAAGTTAATGTTTTAATGCTATAACTTTTAAAATAAGCAGTATATTTTATTTTTACCAAACACTTTTTATTTGCTTAACTTTAAAGTGAAGCGGTGTTTAATGAAAAAAAAAAAACAATATCAAACCGGGCCTAATAGTGGTGTATTTAATTGGAATTTTAATTTTTTTTACAAATTTAGAAATATTTAATTAGAATTTAAATAAGTTTATAATATTTCAAGTGTATTTAATTAGGAATTGATTTTAAAGGATTTTAAAAAGTTGAGAAATTCAAGACAATTAAAGAGATTTCACAGTGCATTTTAAGCATAAACAAATCTCACCTCACCTCTCTTAAAAATTTGAGGGAATTCACTCAAAATCTTACATGAAGGACACGTTTGAAAATGTTTTTTAAATGACTTAAAGTAATTTTGGTAAACTTTTTTTTTTGTTCTAAAAGCATTTTAAGTGATTTTCTAGTATTCACTTACATTTTTACTAAAAATTGATTTTAAAAACACTTTCATCAAAAGTGATTTCAATCATTTTAAGCACTTTCAAACGAGCCTAAAATCTCTAGAACTCAATTAAACTTCATCAAAATCCTTGAATTTATAAATTAATTAAAATTTCTCAAAATCCTTTTTTTTTTCTAACCTCAAAATTTCAATTGAATACACTCTAAAATAAAACAAACGGTGCTAAAATAAAAACTAGGTTGGTCGTTGCTAGGATAGAAATATTTGATCCGTGAAAAGATTGAAAGGCACTTCTCTTATAAGGGGTCATATCCATAGTTTGAAATATCGCACGACATCGCGCGTTTTGTCGCGTAACGGAACCAATTTCGCGACATCGCGTAAAATTTTCACGGAAGTCTCAAAAAACGTACGCGATAATTACCCGATGAAAACGTTATTTGTAACTTTTTTTAAAAAAAAAAAATTTTGCCCAAAAGGACAAATCCCTAGTTTGGGTAGTGACAATGATGATAGTTTGCTTGGTGATAATAATCTTGATGAGGATGATGATTTAAATGAGTAAAGTTTAGTTTTTCTCTTTGTAATGGGTTTATGAATATTTTGTAACTTTTTGAATGATCTTTAACATAAGATCTTCATTATGTTTGGCATATTTGGATTTTTATTCAAGTGTTTTGTGTTGTTGAACTAGAACAATATGTATTTTGATAGTTTATTATGCATTAATGTGAAATTATATGTGTTTTGGTGCAAGTATATATATATATATGTTTATTCAATGTTCATTACTATTTTACACTATGTAAGTCTCAAATAGCTTACACGAAACCGCTACATAGCGCGACATTACATAGCGAAACTTTCCACGCGACGCGATTTCAAACCTTGGTCATATCAACGCAAACTACACGAGCGACAAACATATATTAAAAAACAATCGAACTATTCTCTCTCGCCATCACTCTCATTCCTTGCTAGAGAACAGGCGATTCAACCAATCAGTATCACACAAGCCACTACCTTTCACCACTCCCCGAGCCCTCACCTTCTTCAGCTTCAATTTCATCTCTTGTTCTCATTTATGTGCTTGATCCGAAGCCCCACTGCAAGTCTCTAGGTATTCTCTCTCCGAATTGGTACAGTTTTATGGGTTTTTTTTTTTTCTGATTCAATGTTTTATTTTTCTAATGTTACAATTAATTTTCTTTTTCTCTTTCAATAATTCAGCTCTTTATTTCTATCAAATCCCAATTTCATTCAACTCCTCAAGTTAGGGTTTTGGAGTTGGGTAAGTTCACTATTTGTGGTCTCCTATATTTTACATTTGCCTTGTTATGAATTTTTTAGTTTAGTATAGGGTTTAGGATTTTGTATTACTAATTTGTCACTATTTTGTGTCATAAGTTGCAAATTTCACATTACACCAACAAAATCTTGAAAATGGGTTTTGATTTTGGTTTCATAGAATGCATTTGATTGTGGTTTGGGCATTTTGGGTCTGTTAAAAAAAATTGGGGGTTTATGGTTTGGTTTAAAGAGTCATGTGGTTGCATGTTCAATGTAGGTGTAGGTGTTGTGACTCGTGAGTCATGATGCGGGGGAGACTATGGGTTTGTAGGATTAGGAAATTACGAATGGGAAAACAAAGGTCCCAATTCAGTATAGGTTTCAGGGAGGCGTAACTAGAGGGTTGAAGACTTTTGGGTCTCATTTGATTCAAGCTCTATAACGATGAAAAAGGTAGATTCAAATTTCGTAAGTTTACATTCACAGATTTGTGCCCAATGGCTCATAAATTTACATTCATTAAGTCTATAATTTGAAACAAGGAACCATTTATCTTCACCACCTTCTCATTAAATCTTGTTAGAGTTGAGTTGAGGGAGTTGTATTTTGGATCTAAAATAACGAGTTGTTGAAAAGTCTATTTTCTATGTTTTTTGTTGTGTTCCTACATTTTCTCAGCTACTAATTACAATTCTCTTGTTTATTATTTAATTTATCTTTTACTGGTTGTTTTTGGAAGAAAATGTAGGCTCTTGTTTGCTGAATTGGATGCTAGTAGGATACTAGTTTTGCTGAATTAGATGCTAACATGACTTGATCGTACTTTATTGTTGGTTTGAATTAATAGATTCGTGTTGGGTGTGTAAGTACTAGTTGTGAATGTAATTATCACATAAGCAATTTGATCCTATTTGCAAGCTTCATAGCTTGATATTAGATTTCTACTTTGATTTGGCTTGTAATTCAGGTAAATGCATATTGTTTAATGTCATTAACGTTAACTGAAACTTTTAAAATTTGCAAGGAAATCATGGTCCGCGACATTGAGCTCGTAGCTCTAGTGGATAAAATAGTATCTACCCCTGTAACATGTAAGTCTAACTACATCAATTGCATTAAGCACCTAAGAGTGAAACTGAGCACCAACCATTTGAAGACCTTTGAGGAGAGTTGTTTTGGTCATTTGCTAGGAATAGTTGCACTTCAATTTAGTGGGACACTTGTACACTCGATCATAATGAGAGCTATAAAGGATAAGGTAGGCAGTGAGTCAATGTCCTTCATCATTGGGGATAAGCTCATACAGTTTAACAAGAAACAATTATGCACAATCAAAGGCCTCCGATTCAAAGATTTTCCGACAGTAGAGAGCGATAATATGGAAAGTAGGATTACAACCAAATAATTTAACAATGAAAAAAAGGTGAAAATGAAGATGTTGGAATAGGCTTTCCCGAGTTAGAGTTTATAGTTATGTCAAAGCTAGGCCAAGTGTTCTAATGTTAGGAAGGTAAAAGAGTTGGACAAAGTTTATCTAAATTGTCTCTTCATTAAGTATGTGCCGAACGGCTTGCATTACAAAAACGCGCCGAAGGCCAAAACATTAATTATAATAATTTTTTATTGTTTAAAAAGAGTGGTAGTTTCTCTTAATATTCCATGTCGTTTCCAAGCAATCGATCAATATTATGAATTAACTCAATACACATCTATCAAACTGAAGAAAAAAAATACATATCTCAGATTAACGATTGTGACTCTGGCCTGGTTGGATTAGATCGGCATTTTGGGTGACATAAGGTGAATGTGAATACAACCGTACATTATTCCAAAATTCGACAGGAACGTGCCAACGTGGTCCCTCTCAGAAAATAAAAACAAAATCAAGTAAAAATGAGATGAAATTAGAAAATAAAATAAAATAAATGAAAAGCTACATGCAAGAATATAATGGAGTGACAGCAGTAACTTGTGTTCGATCATTGCATGGACGATGGCGAAAATGAGGTGTGCATGTGACATCATATCTTAGTCACATTAATCCTCATCACTAATATTTGTTTGAGAGGGACTTTGACAATTCTCTGTGTCACTCGTTATATTCTTGGTTCACTCCAGATGCATTTTAAGCTCTTAACGTAACTCTACATCTTATATTCATTCTCTTTTTTATTCATTCATTTTCTCCCACTATAAAATTTTATATATGCATCAAGACCAACTTTGATATTGATCGGTCTAGAGTTTAGGTCAATGAGATGTTCTTATGAACTAACAAAACATAGCATTGATTGATTTGTTTAACAAACGGATCTTTCTTTTCCTATATGCAAGCACCAATCTTAATTGAATTGAGGGTTTCATTTTCATCCAGTTTATATACTTACTTTCTAATTAAACATATATTTATTTTTAGAAAAACAATGTCACGTTTAATGCAAACACTATTAAAGAACTTCGCATTAACTTATAATAAGGAGTAGGATTATTGCCAATTGGTTCTCGGCCTCGACTAATTCTTTTGTTATAGCTCCTCCAACCTCAATCGAATAGCATTTCTTATGTCGTAACCACTTCCGGCCTCCATTACTTTTCGTGTGATTATTACTCTCAAGTCGTCTTCACATGTACTTTGTATAAGTTTGGTGCTTTGCACTCCCATGAAATTAACAAACCTATTGTTATTCTTTCAATCTTCTATCATTGTTATCATGCTCTAGGTCAACCATGCTTGTCGATAACCATGCCATGCCGTCTAATGATCATATCCTAATTTGATAAAGATAGTGGGGCGGATAGAAAGAAGATAAGATGGGTCGTCATGGGTGGCTTACAAGTTACAAGGGATCATGTCGCACTTTCCTGAGGAAGCCACCCTCAACCTCAACCTGCGAGGTGGGTTTTTTCGGACATCCGAAACTGATTGTTTTAACCTTGATTGTTAATTAGTTGACTTTAGAAACTTGTAGTGGCTAAAATGAAAAAAAGAAGAAGAGAAATCTAGATAATATATTATTTAGACAGAATTCTGAAAGAGTGTTGTAAATATATTTACTTATGAGTGTAATTATGTAAATTAAAAGTAAGATTAAAAATGAACTAAGTGCATGTACTATTGTAATTCTTGAAGAACAAGTAAACTCTATCTTAGACCATAATATATGTATAGTTATTTTTGAAAGCTACAAGTAGACCATAATATTATGCATTTATGCAGAAAGCTTACTCAAAATGCCGTCTACATTTGAAACGTCAGTCCAGATTCCGTCCGTAAGTAGCTCGAGTGGGTAGCTGATGGAGGTGATGGATGAGTATTTTTTGCAGAAGGAGGTTTGTGGATGGAGAGTGACGGCGAATGGGGTTGTATCGTTTGAAATAAAGGAGAAGATATGATTTAGGGTGCCAATCAAGCCTTCTAAGGCTTTATATTATTTAGGGTCTGATTTTTCAAAAACAAATAATTTTTAAAACTTATATTTCAATTAATATAATTAAATAAGGCTTTATACTATTTAGGGTCTGATTTTTCAAAAACAAATCATTTTTAAAACTTATATTTCAATTAATATAATTAAATATGGCAACAATTAATTATTTGTACCCATAAGAAGCCGCTCAAATTTTGATGAAAATTAAAACTGAGGATGGGGGGAAATGAATGTTGACCCCGAACATGTATTTTAAAAATACAACAAACAAATTTTCTTAGGTATCAAATGTTTGTCTTTTTGCGCCCTCTTCGAGCACGAAAACCTCATACGTGCCCTTTGGACATGAAAATAAAAATATATATTTTAAACCTGCATAATTGTAATCTTAGGCACAATTTCACATATTCGTGCCCTACGGTGTCAAATTTTTGTCTTTTTGCGCCCTTCTTTAGCATGAAAACCTCATATGTGCCCTTTGAACTTGAAAATAAAAATATAAATTTTATACCTGCATAATTGTAATCTTAGGCACAATTTAACATATGCGTGCCCTATGAGGTCAAATTTTTGTCTTTTTGCGCCCTTCTTGAGCACGAAAACCTCATGCGTGCCCTTTGAACTTGAAAATAGAAATATAAATTTTATACCAGTATAATTGTAATCTTAGGCACAATTTAATATATGTGTGCCCTATGAGGTCAAATTTTTGTCTTTTTGTGCCCTCCTTGAGCACGAAAACCTCATACGTGCCCTTTGGACATGATAAAAAATAGTAATGTTATCAGTAGTGCCAAAAATTCGTAATTATTTGTACTTCCCTGAAACAGACCCCTACCCTGCAAGACAATACAAGACAAGTTATTTTGCAACGAAACAGATAAATACGTGCAAGACAATACAAATACAGTGGACCAAAAAAAATAAACAAAGATTCATACTAGTATGAAAAGACAAATCTATGTGGGCACCTATACAAATACGTGCCCATTAATATTGAATTTTGCAACGAAACAGATAAACGTGGCCAATGATTAGCATAAGGTATGTAAAATTAAACATATTGATTTATACAACCCAGCCAAATTGCCATAAGTTAAAAAAAAAAAAGTCGTTTGAATTAACAGACACCCTACCTTTAGTAGTTTATTTGAAGAAAAAAAGGTCATTGAAAGTAGATTATTATTCCACTCGTAATTGAATATATAACATACACTACTACTGCATACATAGTTATGGCGAAAGCACAATATGACCAATAACACATTAAATAAAGTGGACCAAAAAAAATAAACAAAGATTCATACTAGTAGTAGTTACTTGGATCAATGCTTACCATCTCCATCACATTAGAAGTACCAATGGACTAATTCTTAGATCCAAATTGACGTTGGTACTTTGCAAACCAATTATTGAAATCATTTTTATCCCATGCCCCAAATTTGTTGGATAGCCCTGCTTAGTCATTATCACCACCTCCATAAAAATGACCGGTGCTTATATTAGACTCAATTGAGTCTGATATCAATGATGTGCATGTTTCAGTGTCACTTGACACACATATGACTGTTTCGTTAGCCTTTTCTTCTTCTTTTTTATGCATATTTGGTTGATTTCGGGTGTGGAGATCTGACATCTCTGTTCTTCACTGGTTTAGGCGGACTATCTTCAATCAAAATTACATCTCTTTTTGTTGTAGCCACTTCGATCTTGCCAGTCCCTGGGCTCGAACCAACAGAAGATCTTGCCTTTGGAGCATTTCTCCCGAACAAGTTTTTAGCAACCTTTTTCCTTGACTCCATTACAATTTCTAATTGTGTGAGACACAAAATGGTTGTAGACATGTAAATTTCGACGAAAATAAATGTTCATCAACAAATAAAATTTTGACTCGCCAGAGCTTACGTGGCACATACCATGGATCCCATAAATTGGACACATGGGATATGACTTATCAAAATTGGATGAGTTGTCAAGAGTGACACGTGTCATCATCATCATCTGAAATCTTCGTCAAACAAATCAAATCAATTACAAAAGGGGACAAATTAAACCTAATTTGATCAAATTATATCAATTAGGGTTTAATTTTCTAATTAAAGATTCTTATTTAATTAAGAGCTAAATTAAATAATTAGCTCAAATTAAATCAAATCAGAAAACCAATCCCACAAATTATGAGATTTAGATTGAGAATTCTAAACTAAGACCCAATCTCTTGCCTATAAATACTATGCTCATTCTCAAGAAAGTGGACTTCAGGGAAAGGAAGCAAGTCTAAGCCTTTGAAGAAAATCAGAAAGCTCTCTGGCCAAGGCAAACACCGAAACACTTGTGTTCTTTATTAAGATCGTGGAGAAGCAACAAGCACAACAAATACACGTGTCGATTCATCCACCACCAAAACCGAAGACCACCCACCACGTGAAACTCCTCGTGGTCCCATTTTATTCAAGATCAACCTCGATGACCCTTGAAGAAATCACAAGCCTGATTCAAGATCAAGTGTTCACCACCCTTGAATTGAATTCTACTTTGGAGATCGAATCAGAGAAATATTCTTGTAAAAGAGTAAACCATAAAGATTGTAACCCTAAACATTTATTAATACAAATTTATTTTGTACACGTGAAATTTCATGTTTACTATGGTATAAGCAGTTCTCAAACGAATGATCTCTTTTATAAAACCAGAAAGCCACAAAAGATTTTTGTGCCTAAACAATTTTAATAATATAATAATACAAGGTCACAAACACATATGTTGCATCCCATTTTTTCATGACACATCTCGATCCTGACACGCCAGGTATCGGAAAGTGCTAGCCGAC
The DNA here is from genome assembly GCA_018257905.1 of Gillenia trifoliata. Taxonomy (NCBI): domain Eukaryota; kingdom Viridiplantae; phylum Streptophyta; class Magnoliopsida; order Rosales; family Rosaceae; genus Gillenia; species Gillenia trifoliata. The sequence goes on from CM031087.1 coordinate 19,486,267, forward strand.
ACGTGTTAAGTGACGAAAGCCAATTATGCATGTGCATGAGAAAAAGTGAATAGATTTAGAGTTGGAAACGGAAGTAAGAGTGCGGTGATGGGTAAAACCCATTATTACAGGTGCATAACAGTCAGAGCATAGTAAATAGTGCAGAAAATATAAACATTCACATCCTCGTGAGGATGGATAAGCATAAATTAACTAAAAGTAGGAACAAATCCTACATAGTTTGGAGAAACTGTCAGAACCACCAACCACAGCTGAAGTAAGCCCTCGTATCACTGGTAAACAAATTTGTCACTAGTTCCTGGAGGGGCGCAAAACATAAAAGAGTGAGTGGGTCAAAAAGTAAAATTTGATAAAACCTTTGTTTTCAAGAGCTTACTATGCCCTCGCTGTAAAACATGTATAGTTTTTGAAAAATACGTTATACTCTCCGGTATGATCCTCAAAATACAACAAGTAGTAAGACGGGTACTCCCCAAAAATCAATGGTAAAACCATAATGGATTGCTTGAAAACAAAATTGAATGCTCAAATCACGGGTGCTCCCCGAAAATTAGACTGATTGCTCATCCATATGTAAACACACAAGACCAAGTAGATAAGCTACGAGGACAGGCTAGGTATATGAGAAATACGCTGAGTACTACAATGACGCGAGTCTAACGCTAATCGTTGTGCGCAAAACACATCACACATAAGTTCGAGTTGCCTAATGCAACCTACAATAGGCTAGTACCTACAATGGATCCAAAGTTGCGTAGCGGTACTGGGTATGATACCTCCAAACGTCAAGGCTAGTCCTGGTCATATGACTGAGTACTGATACCTGGGTGTTCTACATCTACTGATGAGCAACAATATATAAAAATGTATGGCAAATATAATACGGGTGTTCTACCTTCAACAACCATATATATTATATAAGTCATGCTAACAATTTAAAGAGAGCGTTGAAAAACCATACATAATAATATATTTATCAAAACAAAGACCCACTCACTCACCTATAAGTAACCAGGTCGTAACCCCCCTGTCCTGGGTAGCCCCAGTAGTCCTCTAGATAAGTCTCACCTATATGAGATATCACTAATATAATGATTAAACTCAAAAGGTCACTAATTAAACTAATTTATAAAACCTATCCCTTGTTTGCTCAACACGAAGGTCCGAAACACTCCAAAAAAATACCATAAGTACTGCCCCAAGGTAGTACCCATCGTCACGAGTCGCCTCGCGTCGACGGAAGTTGAAAATAATGCCTCACACGCCCTCACGCGCGGCCCACTCGCGGCTCACGCCCTGGGTCAAACCGCCAGTCAATTAACGGCGTCAGTTGACGTCGTTAGATTTAACGGAAGATTTTAGTATCTTCGTTAAATCTAACAAAATATTCCTAACGGCGTTAAAGGAATATACCTGAGAATATTCTCAATTTGGACTGGTTGCTGACATCGCAAGCCGGTTTGGACCAGTTTCAGGCCGGTCTGAACCAGTCGCCGCTGCAACTCGAGCCGGTCGCTGTCGCTGTCGCCGCGGCCAAAAAACTGGCCGATTTCTGGAAAATTTTCAAACGTTCATAACTTCTTCATTTCTTGGCCAAATTTCACGTTCTTTATGTCAAAATGAAGCTAGAGATGAGTAGAATGACGATATACTTTTGGTTTGGCTGAATAAGCTCGGGAATTGGCCTGTTTTTCCCCCAAAGTGTCGCGGCTACTGTAGCTTCGTCGATCTACATTAAAACTCAACCAAATCAAGCAAATGACATATGAAAATTCATCTACTCAAAGAGAGGAATCCAAAGGTAGTAGTTAGAAACCTCACCTCGGTCTAGAATGGCGAGAAAATCGCCGAGAAGGTTCAGTTCTTCCGTGTGCTTTTTTCGTCAAATGGTTAAGGGTTTGGACAAATGGTTTGCACTGTTGAGCCCCAGGCGTCAAGACGAAGAGGGTGGTGACTTTAGATCGCCTCGGTTCGACTGGTTTTCGACGACGTGCACTATGCACATATGGTGAGAAAGAGAGAGAGAGAAATGAAAATACAGAAAAATTATAATAATGAAAAAAGTGATGGGGGAAGAGGGAGGAAAGTGAGATATTTTAGGTTTTGGGGGTATTGTGCACCCACCAAAACAGTAAAATTACACGGTCCCGTGTACAAAATAACACGCACGTGTTCAAAATATCCCTCGGGGATTATTTTATAACAAAATTTTTACGGGATGTTACATTTCAAGATTCTATCAATTACATGAGCACAATTAATTGTGCCCAATGAATAAAATGAGGAAATTATATTTTTCCATTTCTTTTTCACAGGTTTTAGACTATACATCTGTTTCTTTTCAGTGCTTTGACTAATGCACACATCAGCATTTTTAATCTATTTAAATTACATGTCATTTTTGTGTTTTTTCTGAAATAAAGATTAAATTTATTTTTTTAGTTATTGGATAACTATGTGTTTCCTTATCTGATAGTTATTTATTAATTTATTGGCAGCAAATGATTTAATTAATCACCAAATAATATATGTTTAAACATTTTCTATGATGATGGACGTCTTGATTTTTTTATCTTGGTCTGGTATGTATGATTTAGGACTTATTGTTGATTGGCACGTTTAACTTTAGTTTTTGATATGTATAATTTAGTAAATATTGTGGATTGGTACATTTATGTTAAGTTGTGGTACATTTGATTTTATACATATTGTTGATTGGTACGTTTAATTCCTTATCTATTTTAAAAAGTTAATTTTGTGTTAGTAGGCATGTACTTTAAAGTACTACTTGAAGTGACATGTGTAGTACAGGTAAATAAATTGGGTCGGTAAGTTTTAATTTTGCATTGGTCTGTTTTCATTTGGCATCAATATATATGTTTTCATTTAGCGTTGATATGTTTTTATTTGGTTTCAGTACATTTTTATCTGTGATTAAATCTCCTAGTTTTTAGGCAATTAGTTGTTAGTTAGGAGACTTCACTAAATCCAATATCATACGTATAATTTTGCATATAAAAATGACTTAATTGATTAGAACAAGTATTTTAATAAAAAATTTGAAAGAAATGGATGTTTAATCAATAAAAATGGTCAACGAGGCATCTAAATTGAAAAGTTTTGCATGTACCCCACACTCGATTGAATAACTGATTTTTTGTGCCCACAACTAGCAGAGCACGTATATTTAGCTTTTGTGCCCTACTTAGGCACAAAAGTAGTGTGCCGGTAAGATGGAGGGCACAATTATTTGTTAATTGCGGCCAATATCGTTTGAGAAGGCATAATTAATGAAATTGTGCCCTTCTCATTGTGCCCTTAGGCCAACATTCTTGTAGTGATTTACTTACAAGTGTAATTATGTAAATTAGAAGTAGGATTAAAAATGAACTAAGTTCATGTACTATTGTAATTCTTGTAGAACAAGTAAACTCTATGTTAGGTTAGTATAAATAAAAGCACTACGCAAGAGGAAAAACACACATCACAAATTTTTATAGCCCCTCTCTCTCTCTAAACTTTCCCTACAACACACAGTTAAATTTTGTGAAATCAAGCCCTAAACCCTAATAAACAACTATATATACCGTCAACCAGTGGCGGATCCACCTTGTGGCAAAGGGCTGCCCACCCAGAGCAAAAAATTGTAGGCCACTGAATTCATTTTTGCCCACCCAGAACGCAGAAAATCTGGGTTCTCTGTGTTTGGCCACCTAGTGGCCATGGTAGCTCGAGGAGTCCTCTGTGTTTGCTGGGCAGCGGCGGCAATCTGGGTTAGCGAGGAAGAAGAAGTGAATGGTGTCGTTTTTTTAAAAAACCCTGGACCAAAACGGCGTCGTTTTGGTCCCTTGTTAAAAAAAAAAAAAACATGCAGCTTATGCTGCTTCTTTCAAGAAAACGACATGTCATTTTTTTAATACTCAGATCTCTAATTGGAACCTTGTCAGTCATCCCGTATGCAGTAGTGCAGCAACCCAACCAACCACTACCAGCGCCCCCAATCCATTTTCACTCAAACCCTTATTTTCACCTTAAATTCATCATTCACTCAAATTTTTTCATCTCCACTTCCTTCCTCAATCTCTCCGGCGCCACTATCTCTAAGACCCGCTCACCAAAAAGACAATTTAGGCAAATTTTATCCCCAATACTTCTCTATCAAACATATTTTGGAGCTTCAAGATCAACTTCGAATATATATTCAAGATGTGCGTATGAGTAATGAGTTTGCTCAATTGGAAGGAATTGGTGATCTTGCAAAAAAAATGGTGGAGACATGGAGACATAAAACACATAATCATGTGTATAAGCTTATTACATTGGCTTTAGTGTTACCGGTTGCAACTGTTTCAGTGGAGAGAGCTTTTTCTGCTATGAAAATTATCAAAAGTCCCCTTCGCAACAAAATGGGAGATCAATGGTTGAGTGATAGCTTGCTTGTTTACATTGAGAAAGATGTTTTTGCTTGTATTGATAACGAAACCATCATGAAACGTTTTCATGATATGAAAACTCGTCGTGGACGTTTAGTTTGAATGATAATTGTATTGTTTAACTTTTAAAAAGTTATCTATTTGATGCTTTTATATTTCGCCCACCCAAGAAAAAATTCCTGAATCCGCCACTATCGTCAACTGGGTCAAGCATTGCATGGACCGACCACGCATGCAAGTTTACTCGTTTTTTGTTCATCAATTATTCTGTTGTCTCTTCTCTGTCCGCCCAGCATCTTCCATTCACACATGCAGCTAGCTGGCAAGCTATATACTGAGATTTTTTGCACCCCTCATATTTCGGGTATATATTATGCCTAACATTAAGGCCCAAATTGCTGTTAATGTTTCGGTTGAAGCGTTGTTCAAGGATGCTACTAACTACAAAGCTACTCCTTTTTTCTTTTTCTTGCCGTGGGTAAATCTAGTTCACGTGTCATCGAATTAGTACTAGCTAGCTGATAAGATTTAAACGTTAAAACTACTATTGGATTTCAAAAATGCTGTAATCTTCCTGAAGCTGTTGTGAAATAAATTTACTCTTTGCTAGTTAATTGTCCCTCAAGGTCGGGGACCAGATTTGCTGATCTGATACAATATTGCATCCTTATCTGCATGCAAAATATACATGTTAAACCCCACGTCACGTTTTAAACAAATTTTGTCTCTCATTAATTACTAATTATATAGAGTCTGAAAACGTCATTTTCTTGCATATATCTGCCATATTAGCACACCTAAGTCGCAAATGAAGCTAATTAATACATAAAAAGGTGCATCGATAAGCTTCCAAAACCTTAACCATACTAGGACATGTTATCCAAAATCAAAGGAAACTAGGAAAGCCAAAAACATACCTTGACCTGCATCTCGATCGCTTACAAAATTCTTTTTTTCCACTAGTTTTGAACCGCTATTCCAACATGGATGAATCAAGTAATAACGTGATCAAATTAAAAATGAAAAAAATGATGCATTCAGAAGGGTAGAAGGGAAGAAATAAAAGATTTTCATGATTGAGTTTGAGAATAAACACATGTCAAAATTCCAGCCATTCCAATAAGCATATTGCTGACAAGAACACTTCCGTTTAGCTTTTCTTTTCCCTGACAAAGAGGAGTACTAGTCCCTTAAAATAAGTACAATGCTTTGTTCAAGCACCACCATCAATGGAAAAAATGCACATTATTCTCTACTAATTAATTTTGCCTTCCAAGGATCGATGAGAATGAGAATCTTGCTTTCTACAAAATTCTAGTCCTTCTATTAATTAACATATGTTTGACCAACCAACAAAAGAGAAGGAAAAAGAACCCATCGAAAAATCCTCCTCCTTTTCAAGCATGCATGCCTGGCATTGATTTATATATTTAGAAGCCGTAAGTCACTTCACACGGCGCCAACCATTTATTTGGATATACTCCACAATTTCATAATTCAAACTATTTATTTTTCTTGATTCTCATTTATATATAGATTATTTTTGCAAAAATTCACTCAAATCAGAAAATGTTAAACCTTTTAATTATTATTGTGAAATTTCATGTTTATCAACAACATCATGTTTGTTTATTTATCATGTCGCAATAAGATAACTAAGCATCTTCCAATTTAAGTAAAATTTTGCAAGTATGATCTTTAAGTGATAAGCTAAAAAATGTTGGTTTAGATTATAATATAACTACCATTTAATCCAACGGTCAAATGATTTCGGATTTGGGCAATTTTTGGTAGAGATAATTTTTGAGGGAAGACCTAAAAGATGGACCGTTGGATCGTCGAAATACGATGTGGAGTAAGCCCTACAAAGGACTTGAGGGATCCCTCAACATAATGTTGACACACTTTGTAATTGAGGTAGACCTTACCATTGTATGTGGAACTCTCGTGTACTATACAGAGTGCCAGTAAACGTGTTATTAATTTATGTCCAAATATTGTGAAACCTCTTATCAAAATTTCACAGGGTGCACGTGAAATCTTTTATCATATAACCTAACATACATGTTACATAATAAAATGGATATGTATATATATATACACACACACACACATATATATACACTGATCAATTAGTTAACTTGTATATTGTTTGAATCTATAGTGTGTAAAATGAACATTCAAATTAGCAAAATTTAGAACTACTTTTTACATTAAATGAGATTTTGAGGGATTTTGAGGGATTTTAAAAGAGTTTAAAAACTAGTAGTATTTAATTATGATTTTGAATGAATCTAAGAAAATTTAGAGGATTTTAAAGAAGTTTATAAAAGTCTATATAAATCTTGGTGTATTCAAGAACGGCGAAGTCTATAAAAGTATGAGTTTATTTAATCATGATTTGATTTTAAAAAGTTTAAAAAGTGAAGGATTTTGAGGGATCTTGAGAGATTTCATAGGGTAGTTTAGACTTTAAAAAATCATGCCTTTCTCAAAATTTTGAAAGAACTCACTCAAAATTCACATAACGTCTATGAGTCCATTAAAACTCGATCAAACTTCATGAATTTTAACTTTTTAAAAATTTAACCACTACTCGAGTACGCAAAGGGTTTGAAGGTAATTAATCAATATGCGAGCAATCCCAAGTGCCTGTATTATTCAATTTTAAAAAGTGAGACTAAAGTTTTTAGTGTGTAGCAAACAAAAGTTAGTTGTTCGAATTTTCCCTAATTAATAACTAATATGGAACAATATAATGTGCTTAGTGTTATAATTAGCTTATCTTTGAAGATGCATGATGAAAATAGTCGGCAGCTGCAGGGCCAGCATACATCTTATAATCATAACAATTCAATGGAGGTCAATGAAATATGTTGTCGAATACAAAAAGGATAGCATGTGCTAAACAAAACAATTCCGTGTTAGTTTCAAAGTCTTGATGTAGAATGGTGGACTCTCTCAGACCAACCCCAGTCACAAGTATGTGAGATATATGAGATTACACAAATGCAGAGGGAGAGAGTTAAAAAATTTAAACTGAACGGATTCACCATCATATAATGTCTCTTGTCTAATAATGCATTGTCATGTGCAAGTGTTTCACTACATGACAATGTATTATTGAATCAAAACGCCACGTAATGATGAACTCGTTTCATATAAGTTGTTCTCAAGAGAAAAAGAGAGATTTCTCACACTAACTTTCAAAATCCACAATCAATGGGTGTCATTCTAACCCTCCAAATGGATGGACCAAATCCAAAAACACCACCATGTGGGGACCTTAATTTGAGCTTACCACCATCAATGGTGCACAAGCACAATAAACCCTAATAATTTGGACAAGAGCCCTACTATTATAGCCATTTTGTTTCCTTTATGAAAAAGTCAGAGAGACTCACATTTATCTATCGTATTAGTATATTATTTAATGTGATAAGTAATGTATAAATTTTATATTAATTAATAAATTTATCTTATTAAATATCGATTGTATGCATTATTTATCACATAAAATAACAGTAATATAATATAAATATGTGATCTCTCTATCATTATTTTTTACCTTATTTGCATTTTAAAGTAATATTTGGCTCATTACCATTTTGACCACACATGCTTTGCACAAGTCTTTCATTTTGACTTTCGTCCTCACCCTTCATTGTGTAGTATTTTACCTCCCCCAATCACCTTTTTAATGTCCCCCCTCCCCCCTTCCTTTTCACTGATCCATATATACTCTCCTCACTCCCCATTTCTCTCTATCACCCCCCAAGTACCAAACCCTTTAGGTGTTCAAGTACCATTTCTCTCTCAACTTCCCCACAACCAAAACCTAAGAGCTAGAAATCGAGAGAGAGAGAGTGAGAGAGATGGCAGGCCAGTTTCAGAAGACTAGCATGTACATAGAGCACAACCCTGCAATAATCGAAAACGGTGACTTTCGCAAGAACGTGGACGACGATGGCCGTCCCAAAAGAACTGGTACGTATACACAATTGTCGTCCAAGAGATTTGAATTCAGAATCTCGTTGAACTGTTTTATATGAAATATATACATGTATTCACATACATATTTATGCGATTTTGTGAACTTGAAGGGACATGGGTGACTGCTAGTGCACATATCATAACGGCTGTGATAGGGTCCGGGGTGTTGTCTCTGGCATGGGCAATAGCTCAGTTGGGATGGGTTGCAGGGCCTGCTGTTCTCATGGCCTTCTCTTTCATCACCTACTTCACCTCCACTCTGCTCGCTGACTGTTACAGGTCTCCCGACCCTGTCAGCGGCAAAAGAAACTACACCTACATGGATGTCGTACGAGCAAATCTAGGTAATATATATACATATTATCCTCTTATTTACGTAAATTTTATTTTATATTATTATTAATTAATGGTTGCGTAATTAATCTGGGGATTTTTGTTGGGTTTTGGTTGAGCAGGAGGCAGAAAAGTGCAGCTGTGTGGATTGGCTCAGTATGGAAATCTGATTGGTGTTACTATCGGTTACACAATTACTGCATCCATCAGCATGGTGTAAGTAGCCGCTGCCGCTCGATCGCATATATATTCAACATATGACTTCTACTTTTTTGACTTAGTATTTATGTAATAAGGAATTATTTCTATTTAACTTTTTCAACAATACTCGACTAGATTCACAGAATTTGTTCACCAAATCAGCTCACTAACCTATCTATCTATGTGTTGTTATAATCAACTCATCAGATTCCTTGTCAATATATATATATATATATATATATATATATAAAATAAACTCGTGCTTCATAATTTGTTCATGAGATGATATATCTGTATATATCTCTATTTTAATTGTTAGTATTGAATGAGACAGTAGTCTTCATATTTGGACTATACACATAATCGTAATTTAGCACAGTTTTGTGAATAAATAATAGTGAGTGAAATTTTGTTTAGTTAAATTGGCTCAAGACATATGCTTTTTTTTTTAGCACTCAAGTTCGAATTTACGTTCCTATATTTAAATTAATTTAGTATTAAATATTGATGGAATACAATATGTGTATATATATACCCCTTCTTAGTATGAATTTAGGTCTACAGTAGCAAAATTAGGGTGATAAGACTTGATAAGACCCCTCCAGAGACTATATATTCACCGTATAAAACTGGGTCCAACTTCAGTGGTACGTACCATTGAATGGTACGTACTGTTGAATGGCTAAGATTCATTTGCGGCCCACTGCAAATTAATCTGAACCATTCAATAGTCGTACTATTGAATGGTACGTACCACTCAAGATTTTTCCTATAAAACTCTTGTATTTTAGAATAAAAGAGGAACAGTGAAGTATATAAAAAGTCATATATGGTCAATATTGATACTTACGACGGTTCTGTACCTATCCCGTTTATTCTACAGTAAAACAGAATTTTTGCTTAACTTTTTTTCTCTTTGTTCAAGTGAATTTAACTTTGACGTTTTGTAATCATGCAGGGCGGTGAAGAGGTCGAATTGTTTTCACAAGCATGGTCATCATGTGAAGTGTCACACATCTAATAACCCGTTTATGATAATCTTTGCTTGCATCCAACTGTTTCTCAGCCAAATACAAAACTTTCACAAGCTCTCGTGGCTCTCAATACTTGCAGCCGTCATGTCCTTTGCCTATTCTTCAATTGGCCTTGGCCTCTCCGTAGCAAAAGTTATAGGTAAATATTTAACCCTAAATCCCTAATATGTATATAAATCTAATGTGTGTGTGTGTGTGTGTGTGTATATATAAATATATAAATAGAAAATAAAACTTGTTTGGTTCCAATAATATATGTATCTATCTGTTGATATAAAATTATTGAATGGAAAATGAATTAGATGGACCACATGCAAGAACCACCTTAACCGGAGGTACAGTTGGGATAGATGTGTCGGCCTCTGAGAAAGTTTGGAAGACATTCCAAGCCATTGGAGACATTGCCTTTGCTTATGCTTACTCTACCGTTCTTGTGGAAATACAGGCAAGTCACTAATTAGTAATTACGGTCTATATATCTTCACCTTATCATCGTAATATTACATGAACGTTGCATATCCATACACACATATATAAACCTAATCTATAAACCCTACCATATTGTGTCGACTAGAAGTAAGATTCACCTGTTTTACGAAAAATTTACTTTTATTAAAAATGTGATCAGTTTTAATTATGTAAGATATGTGATCAGTAATACTAGACAGACAAAATTTTAACTACATACGCATACTAACAATCTTTGGTACAACATGTTTATTAATACTACTTATGCATCACTAGATATTTGTTTTGGTCTTAAAAAACTTTTAAGTATAACTGTTACATTTATATTATAAATATTACTAATTTACGTGTTACATATCCTCCAAACATAATCTCAATTAGCAAGCCATTTTGCTAATTGTTTACCTTGAAGCGCAAATGAACAAAACAATACGAACACGCGGCTTGCTAGGGCGTGTACGTTTGTCATATATCAATGATTTAGGTATATATCTCACATGCATGCAGCTTGGCTTGTTTTGTCGTTGCCACAAAATCGAAACAAATATTTTGGCTCCATATTCATATACTTGCAACTTGATATGTGTGCCTGATTAAATGTCGGGGTGACACAACTGTGCTGGTTTTTCATATATATACCTATAAAAGATTTAAGATAGGGTCGATATATGAGTCGAGATGTAGGTCGAAATTAAATATGCTCATTTCAACCTTATCTCAACTCATATCCCGACTTAATTTATGATTGATGTTTCACAGTTTAAGTATTTTAACTTTCCAATCATTTTAAAAATTGAAAATACAGGTAAATCTGATATACATTGATACGAGCCACCTATATTAGAGACGGTAAATAAATGTGCCAGTTTGGCTTGTCAGTTAGTGGATACATATATAAAACCCTTTAAAGCATAGAGTGTGTGGCTTTCTGCATGGATCTTTCTTGATAAGTTATTCAATAATTAAGCAAGTTCCAAACTAATTTTTATCCGAAGTTTAGCCACAAAAAAACGTACATGTGGTCCGATAACCAAAAGTGATAACGACCTAAAGTGAGAAACTGTTTTGGAATGAAAGTGGCCCGATAACCTCTCAATTCTAACAAAAAGACGATTAATAAAAGTTACAGAAGATTTTGTTTTCGCATCACCAAAATGGAATATATTTTGGAAGCTTTACATTGTAGTGTTTGTCTTCTTGCATCTGAATCTCTTTTTTATAAATTAGAGTACTTTAAAATATCATCTAATAAATAAAAAATGTTTAAGCCTTTATGGTTGATTTCCTTGTATGTGAAATAAGATAGTATAAAATGTCATTTTGTAAGAAAATGAAAAGTTAAAACATGTTAATTTCTTCTGATCTATATATAGCATGTCACGTACAACTAAAGAGGAGATTTATGCAAACTCGTTTTCTCTTTCTTTAAGCTCATTTTTGTTTGTCTTTTAACTCATCTTTAATTTATTTAATCTAAAAATCATAAATATTTAGAAATACACTCTATGCCAAAATCAGATATCTACTAAAAGCATGTCTTTTAATTTTGTTATTAAGGAATATATATGTTCATTTTTTTTTATTGAAATATATGTGTTCATTTTTTTTTATTGAAATATATTTGTTTATTAGCTGCTGTCAAATAGGCTTTATTTCTCTTTTCACCGTACAGCCCACTTTATATAAGATTCCAAGAGGACCATGGTGGTCCACAAAGGCAAAATTTGGGCCACCGAATAAGTTGGACCTTACACAAAAAAAAAAGAAAAAGAAATGAAATTCTTTCTACTTTTCTTGTCGTCCATCCTTTTTTGTTGTTATTGTATGGTAGAGGTCAGTGTCATTTGTCACGTCTTTCTCCTCCTCTCCTCTTCTGTGAATAAGAATCACTTATATAAAACAAGTTCACAATCATATGATATTTTTTGTCTAATAATACATTGTTCTATGAAATTTTTTTTCCATATGACAATGCATTATTGGATCAGAACACCACGTGACGGTGAACTCATTTCATGTAAGTTACCCTCCCTATAAATTATAAATGTGAATGCATTGCGGATTCGCCAAATCTCCTGAAACGTCTTTTTTTTTTTTTTTTTTGATTGGTTCTGGCATGTCCTGAAACGTCTTTATTTCTTTTTGTTTTGATTGCTTTTGGGGAAAAATCTTGAGTGGTACGTACCATTCAATGGTACGACTATTGAATGGTTTCAGATTAATTTGCAGTGGGCCCCAAATGAATCTTAGCCATTTAACAGCACGTACCATTCAATGGTACGTACCACTGAAGTTGGACCCTGGTTTTGGCATGATTAATTGTTTCTTTGGTTTTCGGATCGTCTACATTAATACACACTGATACGAGTTTTATGCAAAATTTAACTATTATATTTCTGGACCACTCCCTATATATAATACTTAACTATTTTGATTTTCAAGACACTCGTGGTACATACCATAAAAGAAATATTAGTTTCGTCATGGCCATACCTATAATTAATAAGGGCTTATTATAAATTACTTTTGAATTGATTAAAAATGCTTTATGATAATAAAAAAAAGGTTTCTTAGTGCGTTTGATAGAATAACTTAATACATTTTTGTGGTTGAATTTTTAATAAAATAGGTGATATATTTATAATAAAAAACACTTCTAACAGAAGTAGTTACCCACCCAAAGAGTCTGAAACAAGGGGTAGGTGATCAAAGTGATTTGCTAGACAAGTCATTTTCTCGTAACCTTACAGAAAAGTTGATGTGTACTTATATATTAAGGGAAATGATAAACACAAATTGGCTTCTCACACACATGTTTAGTTCCGGCCGTTGTTTATGCTTAATTTATCTAATCTGATGTCAAAAATAAAAAAGTGTGCATGAGAAGCTAAAAGGGGTGTGTGAAAAATAATCTCCCTGTATTAATTACTATAGACACTATTGAAAGTAAAAAATTACAGGTTAAAATAATTATGGCTGTGGCTCATGGATTTGGCTTAATTGCAGGACACACTGAAATCACCCCCGGCAGAGAACAAAGCCATGAAGAGGGCAACTAGCATTGGCATTGCAACCACCACAGTGTTCTATGTTCTGTGCGGATGCGTTGGTTATGCAGCGTTTGGGAACGATGCACCGGGAAATTTTCTCACCGGTTTCGGATTCTATGAACCCTTTTGGCTAGTCGACATCGCCAACGTCTGCATCGCCATCCACCTAATCGGTGCTTACCAGGTAATTAACCCTTTCGGATTCTATTAATCATTACTATGTTGGGTACCATCATCTAGTAGAGGTGGAATAATTTACCTGCCTATGCAACTATACATCTGAATGAATTATACCTGTATTAGAGAGATGGTACACAATACGCCCGCCAGTTGAGACGGTATAAATAACAATCAATACTCTTACCTTTTCTTATACGAATACAAGACCGCGTGCATGACACGATCAACTTCTTCAGGTCTTCGCCCAGCCCATATTCGGGTTTGTTGAAAGCAGTTGCGCCAAACGGTGGCCGGAAAGCAAGTTCATAAACAGCGAGTACCCCATTAACATTCCGTTTTGCAGTCAATTCTGTGTCAACTCCTTCAGATTGGTGTGGAGGACTGCATATGTGGTGATGACCGCAATCCTAGCCATGCTGTTCCCATTCTTTAACGACTTCCTGGGATTGCTCGGAGCAGCCTCGTTCTGGCCGTTGACAGTCTACTTCCCGATAGAGATGTACATTGCAAGGACGAAAATGCCCAAGTTCACTTTCACATGGACATGGATGAAGATTTTGAGCTGGGTGTGCTTGGTAATTTCGCTTGTTGCAGCTGCTGCATCCATTCAAGGTCTGGCGACGGATGTCAAGAAATACAAGCCCTTCCACACCGAGCAATAGTACTCCTTTTTCACTATTTATATAACACACACATATATATATATATATATTGAATAGCGTGTGATTAATTGTTTCCAGCAAAACCCTATTAGTCATAAAGTATGTAATTTTAATTATCTCCTAAAGTTTGAAGCTATCAAACTGGGTCAAGGTTGCAATGTACTTCTCAAAGAAGAGAAAAAGTAAATGCAATTAATCCTTGATTATGCTAATATGCAGAGTTGGAAAAGAAAAGAGAAGGAATGTGGATTAGGGAAACCAAATTCGAGAACAAACGTTTTCGTAAATGTGTATCCTTAAGCTAACAAAGATGGTACTAAACGATAACATAACACCCCCTCCCTCCTGTTACTCTTAAATCGTTTATGAAGGCCTTTCGGTTGGGCAAGTCGAACTTCCCTCATTTCCGGTGGAAGGGAATCGAACCCTTGACCTAGCCTTATCCTAATTCTTTTTCCCACTTCTCCTCACAGGCTTACCGCTAACCCCAGGGGCTTGTATATGGCGGAACTTCAACAGGTAAACAAAACTGAGCTAGTTTCTCTGTAAAGGGCAACGACGGATGAGTCTGATGGGTCAACAAGTAACACTCCTGATTTATACTTCCTATAAAAAAAGTTTTCCATTGGATTAAGAAGGTAAAGGAAGAAAGCGGGTTGGAGTGCGAATTCCTTATCCTCAAATCAGCTCTTTCCAGGGGTTGTTGTCCTTAAGTGATTTAATCGTAGGAGTTAAATCTTAATATAATTCGAAAATAACAAGAGCAGCAAATCCAAGAAAACATAAATGTGTATACATAACATAAAAAAATGTTATCCCGAACAGTCAAACTCATCAGACAATATTTAAGCACAAAATAAAAGAAAACTGTTAAGGAACGCTAATCGCTGTTATTGTCAACACAGATCCAAGGTTAGAACATGTAACAACTTGCCTCTGTAAATAATATCAAATTTTGATCATAGCACAATGAAGGTTATAGATTCTATGTTGTATGTTGCAATCTATAGTCCGGGGGAAAAAGAAACCGATTATAAAAGACAGCATACAAACCTGAACCTTAACTAAAAACTGTTCTAATCAAGACATTTACTTCAAAACAAGGTAACCAAATGTTTGCCAAACACAGTAAATATCTGAACTCATCTAAAGCACTATTCAGATATTAACATTAAAGTCATTAATCGGAGTTCTACTGAAAAAGTATAGTTGAGCATGTACTAGGAAGTAAATAGTAAAGGCATGTTTCTTTGCTCAGACACATGAAGAAATGAATCGAAGACACAGTTGTGATGCTTTATGAAATTTTTTATTTCCTTTCGGAAAAAGAAAAAAATTTGAGAGATCAGACTGGATGTACCTAAATTTGACATGGTGAGGTTATCTAACATTTTATATAAAAGTTTAACACATGCTCAGATACACAAGACAGGTTAGAATGTGATATTAGAACTTCCTCGGAACTTACTACAACCTCATTATCCAAGCCAGTCTTTTCTTCAACTTTCATGGGTGCCACAAGGGATCCCTTGCATAACTTGAGAAGGAGGAACGCAAGCTGTTCATGTATGGACCAATGAATTTTCCTTGTTAGCTTCAGATAAATCCCATGGTTCTCGGAACTGCAACATTATGGTTCTCGGGGTCTCAATCTTCAAAATCTTCAGCTGAGATATTGTTTTCAAATAGCACACGTTATAAACCATATGGAATGTTTTTTCATGCAACTTAGCAAGAGCAAGAGAGACCTAACTAATAACGAAATAGTAACAAAAGCATACTATGCTACTATTGTGCTACAGTGTATTTGTATATAATACCAAATTCTATATATGATGCTATTAAGCATATGCATATGCCCAACAGGGTGATGCTAGAGAGACCATCTACTTGAACCATATTTTGTAGACCACATAATGTGGAGGTTGATGATTGGACTCCTTTTTTAAATCATTGAAGAAAGAATCCAACCACAACCGCCACATCATGTGGTCTACAAAATATGATCTAAAAACATGGTCTCCCTAGCATTTTCCTGCCCAATAATGACGACCAAAATAAGAAGAAAAAAGGTATTACCTTAAATCAAGAAGATTCAGCCTCACTCATCACAAATGCTTGAATAAGGCTCTGCGCAGCGTGCGTTTGTTCAGGTGTTCCGGATATTATAATCACAGTTTCAACTGCTCCAGGCTTGGGCTCAGTAATGGTAACTTTTGCATCAGAAATCTGGAACAATGTTGGTCATGTTAGAAATGTAAATGTCATGCAATAAAGAATGTTTTTACTAAAAGAAATTGTAGAATCATTAAATATATGTATCTATACATACAATTCCAATTTCCAATAAAACTATAAGTCAAACTTTATCATGCAATGAAAACCAAGCACACAGTAAGCGAAGACAGGCCAACCAAATTTGAGGTTTTTGTACAAATAATAATAATAATAATAATAATTGGCATATTGCGAACAGCTCAATTTATTTCCAAGTAAAAGGCAAGACTCGGCCTGTTGCATATAAGAAAGCACTAAGCACAGTGAGATCCACTTAACGTAACGTAAGAGTTACCCTTGATTATGCAAAAAATTGAAGAATCTTAAAACCCTAGCCTCCTCTCTTCTGTTCACTCTCGTGTCCCTCTTTCTTTCTTAGTTTCACGTCCATTCTATCTCCATTTCTCTATTCTATCTATATGCCATTTCATTGGTTTTAGTTCAACTGGTGTATCCTGACAAATAATTTCTTTGTGCCAATTCTAGATAGAAGAAGACTATGCAGTTACAAACATAGATTCTTTAATTAACATTGTGCACAGGCAATAGAAAAAATTGGTGACCTATTTTTTGTGGAATTAGGAGTAATGCGGAAGGGCAATTATGAGGAAACCTCAATCAGCTGGGAGTAGTTTACTGAGCAGAAGTACACTACCACATACAGGATTCTTTGTCATTAATTTAATTTTATAGCTAAAGTGGAAAGCAAGCTCATGTTTTTTCATTCCATTTCCAATTATCCTCACAGCCCTTGAATTAATAATATGGCAACGTTGGTCGGATCAAGAATTACCTGACGTATTTGTTTTAAGCATTCACCATCTTCTCCATTTATAATAGGAACAAGGGAACTAGGCACAACAACTTCAACAGTGGTGTTGGTAATTATTGCTGGTTGGCTTCCTCCAAACCCTGGAATTCTTCTTTGAGGAGCACCTGGAAAGTTTGGCAGGCCTAGTGGACCACCACCTTCATGAAGTCCCTGTGCATAAGTTTGGGATACAGACGTAAATCAGCAACTTACATACAATTAGACTTGCCCATTTCAAACTAACATACAGTGCAGATCAATTTCGCCACAGAGTTATCTCAAGATGAAACAAGGATATGATGAAAAAGTTTGAAGCAACAGACAGAAAAAATCAACAAAAGTTGAAACAGATTTATGTGGAGAAATACAGAAACCATGTAAAGCAAAACTATAAGTAAAAGTGTCTACAACAACTAAATACCTGAGGACCCCACGGTCTTCTCTCGGATATATGTGGGGGGGCACCTAACCTATGAATATTGTGCATAAAAGGAGCACGATCATCGTGAGGATGAAAACTACCATGAGGGGGCAGGCCACCAACAGCATCAAACTTGTGAAACGATGGGCCTAAATTAGAATGCATTCCTGGAGGTGAGAAGTCCCTCCTCAGATACGGTTGAAATGGCGGTTGATCCAAAAACGCAGGATTTTGATGATAATTTATAGAAGGAAATGCATCACGAAAAAAGTGATGCCGCAACCTAGTGGTGATCTGCAGAAGAGCATCTTTAACGGCTTCAAATTCTCCATTTATCTGTAATAAGAGGAACAGTTTAGCAACAAGCACAGCTGAGTAGAAAAAGGCCGAGTTTGTTTAATATGACAAAACACAGAACACTTGCGTGCAAACAAAGACAGCATTCCTGGACTATTAATAGCAACATGAACATATCCACATAAAGTTTACAGCAACTAAACCGAGAAGCAAAAGCAGCAACATCACATAATGACACCCCAGATAGAGATATGGCCAACCTTTTCAGACTCAGAGAGCCACGCATGCACTAAAGAAAACATACCTGAACAACTTCTTCATCAACTGAAGCGCATTTTGGAATTTGATCCTTCCCCATTATACGGATATGTGCCCTAGATAACTTTCTCATCTCAGCAATGATGGAACCACCCTTTCCGAGGAGACAACCAATTTGATTAGAGGAAACAAGAAGCCTTGCCATCATGGATTGTTCCTTGCTATTAGGTATAGCCCTGAATATCCTACTATGCACACGAATAACGGCATCTTGGACAGGTGATATCCTATCATCTGGGTGCTGCAGTAGTAAATTGTTTGTCAAACAGCTTAGTTTGTGTTCATGTGCAGGCATGTGCGTGTCACTATTTGTCAGTGCGTGTCACTATTTGTCAGTGTGTGTCTCTTTTTTCTTATGTGTGTGCAAACAACATGTGTCCAATAACAAGAAAAAGCCAAAACCATACCGCAGGACCAGATATAACAATAAGACGATCGTCTGAGTCAGGCATGCCTTCCATAACCCTGATTTCACAGCCTGTCTCTTGCTTAAGTGTCTTTATTATGGTTCCTCCCTTTCCAATTACACCGCCTACTCTCTCTTCCGGGCACAATAAGCGGAAAGTTAGAACTTCCTGAGAAGGCTTCATCCTACCAGGGATGCCACTTCCATGTAATTTAGGGTTTACTGGATGAGCAGCAGAATGGGAGTCAGCAAAATCTCCAGGCTGATCAATATCAGGAGCTCCTTGAGAATGGTTAGGTGGTGGATTTATTTCTGGTCTTGGAAGAGGTTGACCGAATGAATTAGATGATGGCCCAGTGGTGTTGGCAATGGAAGCGTCACTATCACGAGGCAGATTCTCCAAAAGCTGCCGGGAAACAGATTCAATAGCTTTCCTAGCTGCATCAATTTTCCCCGAAATCTGCAGCAGAATTATCAAAATTTGATGTCCAAATAGAACTTTATGCATCAGAATCAACATATAAACGTAAATCAAATTCTACTGTAATGTGCAAATTTCCAATGCTTACATCCACACTATTTCATTGCATGAGCATTTTGACAACCCTGCTAATTATATTATAATCTGAGCGACGGAAAACGTTAAAGTAGTACACAACTCGCTTATTCATATCTTGACTAAAATAAAATTATGTATTTCCGCAATGGTTGATAGTATTACGTAATATATAGTGATATTTGAAGTTACCTGAACTAGTTCATCAGAAGCTGACGCACATAACGGAAGTTTATCCCTGGGAAGGATCCGGATTTGTGCCCCACTTTCAGATGACATTTGTTTGATAACACTACCGCCCTTTCCCAAGAGGCATCCCACTTGAGATGAAAGGACTAGTAATCTGCAAACAATTGTCGAAGACTTATTACTTTCTTCATCCCCTCCATCGGTCTCTGATTCCCCTTCAACTATTCTCTCAAAAACAAGTTGAAGAGCCTTCTGCAAAGATGGAGTTACTTTTTCAGATTTTGAATCTTCGATAGGAACAGATTCCTGAGTTTCATCCTTCTCTCTTGGCTCCTTAGCATCATCAGGTTTTTCATCCACATTTACCTCTTCAACACCATCCTCCTTTCTATGCTCTCTACCAACATCATTCTCCCTATCAGAACCCACGACAATAACTCTTTCATCACATCCCGGGACAGCTTCCTCGACTCTGACCTTAACAAGAGTTTCTTGAAAAATCTGTGATATGACAGAGCCACCTTCACCAGTGACATTATCAACTTTGGACGCAGGGCACAGTACCCGGAAAGCAACATTGCCAGGAGAGACCTTAGAGGCTTGATTTTCAGATTTCTGCAACTTCCCTTTCCCATTAGTCTCCGTAAGGCTCTCCTCATGTGGTCTCTTCGAAGGCGTCAATGGAGCCGACATTTCTACCCAAAATTATGGCAGACCAACAGCACTGCAATTTGCATATATTCACAAAAACAATAAAACATAAGAAAAATCTAACATTCGGAGCCTCCGAAAATAGTCTCAAAATCTCTTCCACTGAAACATTGAATTTAAATAAGTAGAGCTCTAAGAACACAGTAAACGTTACACTAACTTGTCCCAGTTCGAATCCCGCTCCTCGTAGTTTAGATTAGATTCGAATATCGCTCGAATAAAAAAATAAATCCTTATCCCAGTGGCAAACACTTTTACCAACAACTGATACAAAACCAGCAGGCATAACATAACCCCTAACATTTTGTTTGGCAGCTGGGAAAATGTAGGTACTATGAAAGTATCTTCATCTGCCCCAAATTGCAAAACACTAGATTTCAGCCCCCAAATTGCAAAAAACATGAAATTTGTGTCTTTGGATAAAGAAATAAAGAGACAAGAGAAACTGACGAAAAAAGTCAAAGACTCACCGGTTATGGTGGATTCTGAAGAAACAGAGGTTTCAGTTTGGCCGGAAACAGAACTTGTTCAACTCCTGGACATTGGTTTCGCTTCCTTCTTCCGATGAACGAGTGTTTTGGTTTTGGGAAGCCAAAAGCATGAAATCCCTAATAAAGTGAACCGGATTGGTTTTTCCGGTCTGGTTAAGGATGACCCGGCCCAGAAGGTTGTTTAGTGTTGCACTGAAAACCCAAAATTAAGTGAAAAAGCTTCGGCCCATAGCTTAGGTTTTCTATTAAAAAATTAAATACTTCTCGGATTTAAAATAAAAATAAGCTCAATAAATAAAACTGATGGAGCATCAAGTTTTACAGAGG
Source organism: Gillenia trifoliata (assembly GCA_018257905.1). Lineage (NCBI taxonomy): Eukaryota > Viridiplantae > Streptophyta > Magnoliopsida > Rosales > Rosaceae > Gillenia > Gillenia trifoliata. Next base: position 19,507,425 of record CM031087.1, read on the forward strand.
CATTGACCTCAAATCAAATTACGAGGTTTTATCACAAGAGGCTTTGGTGAAATTAGTAGTTGAATCAATTAATATCACAAGAGGTATTGACCTCAAATTGCAAGGTATACGTATATTGTATTTTATCATTTGAATTTTCTGATATGTGATCACTGTCTACATTCTACAATATGAGTTGTCCACGTCTTAGGTTTAAATGACTTCAAGTTAGTACAGTGGAACACAAACTAAGTTTTGTGCAAATATTGTTTATTTTCAAGTTGGTGATTTCAAAACATGCGAATTCTTTACGATTTTAATCATATGAACACATGCTCTGATACCACATGTTAATGTAAAGTACTCAAAAGATTAAAACACACAACACTAGTAATTGACAGACTCGATAGAAATATTCTTGGATCTCTCTCCACATGCGTAGCAAGGCTCCTATATTAGTTTCTACTCAGTAAGTTATGATATCTAAATGAATATATTATGTAACGTGTATACAGTACATAACCATAATAAGATATAATTTTTGAAAAGAATGAAAACAATAAAAAACTAATAGAATACGCCCATCATAAATCCATTAAGAATACTTATGACTAGGATACCACACAATAAACAAAACCACTTAAAAATGTGCAAGTCAAGTTTTAATTAACTTCTAGGTCAATTAAGTAATAAACACATATCTTTTCATTTATTTAAATTTTGTACCCATAATAATTTCCCTCATCACATGCCATGCACGTGGACATGTAACCGTTATTGTTCATTTTCCTAGTAAGAATGGGTTTCCTTTTCTCAATGGGATTTCGTATTTCCTAATTCCTACTGCGAGAGGGATTTCCCTCTGCCTTGTGCACTATAAAAACTCATTCAAATTACAATTATCCACATCATTAATCCATTCCGACGGTTTCTCTCTCCTCCCTCTCTCTCTCTCTCTCTTCAATTAATTTTCTTTGGGCCGAAGTAAACAGAAACGCCAGCCGCTAACCCACACACAAATTACCGCGCATACCCTTTGATCAACTCGAACTATTCGAACAAAAAGCACCGCCTTAAAGGGGCGTTCTAGTAATTTCCCACACACCCCAAATTCCGCCCGATAAAATCCGTACGCCAACGCGAAATCATCCTGATTCTACGAGTTTCTTCGAGTTCTGTGAGGCTGTCGCATCAGCTCGAAAAGCTCTACACAGTAGAATCCATGGCTTCCAACGCCGCCGCCACCCCCAAGAAAATCGTCCAATCGGTCACCGTTAGGGTTCCGCAGCGGATCCTCTCGCCGCCGTCGTCTTCCTCGGCGAGCAACCGAAGCTTCTTGAATCGGCCGTCCAAACGGATGCACTATCCCTCCAATTTCAAGCGGAGCGCCGCCCCGGCCCGGGTCATGTTCTTCCAGAACGAGTCCTGGAACGACTTACCCGACCCGATCGTCGATTTTCTGCGTTCGGGTTTCGCGGAGCGGAAGGCGGTGGTCAGCGTTGAAATTGAGGGGTCAACGTTTTTGTTTGACTTCGTGCGAATGTTGCAGATTGATTTGGGGACGGCGAGTCAGAGATCGATCGCTTGGATTGACGTGAACGGCAGGCCCTTCTTCCCCAGGGCGTTCGTCAGCGAGGATTTGGTGGACGGGTCGGATAGTCCCAAGGTCCAAATCAACAGACGGGTCAACGTATCGGGTCGGGTTTTGGGCAAGAGGCAGACGGAGGAAGAGCCGATGGACGAGGACGAAGTGACGTCGTCAATAAGGCCACGGAGTTCGGAGTGGCCGAATGTGAGGTTGTTGGGAGGAGCTGAGAGGGTTTACACAGTGTGCAGCAATTTGTTTCTCGCGGGGATGAGGAAGGTTGATCTCGCGGCTGCTGTGACGGCAGTTCACCAGTGCGTTCGCGATGGGCTGTTGGATAAGGCTCGATTGGAGGTCTTTCAGAAGCAAATTGAGATCACCAAGGCGGCTCGGGGCTCGGCCAATGTCGTATACGCCTGGTGCGGGGTGTCCGGCAGCGATGTGAGAGGCATTTTGACACATGGGTTTGGCGCACCCGGCAAGGTTTCTGGGCCTCAGTCGCACGGCGTCGGTCTTCACCTTTCGCATTTATCAGTGCCTTTTCTAAGGTAATTTCAAATTTGTGTTTCATTTCGTTTTTTAGGCGGTTTAATTTAAGGGCTTTGAGTTTTATGAATTATTGATAATTTGAAGTTTTAATGGTTGAATTCTGCAGTGCTGGGCAGTCGGAGCGGGATGATAATGGCGAAAAATATGCTATTTTGTGCCGGGTTATACTAGGCAATGTCGAAAAAATTGAGGCAGGTTCTAAGCAATGCTACCCTTCTGGTGTGGAATTCGATAACGGCGCTGATGATCCTAAGAATCCTAAGTGGTATGTCATATGGTCTACCAACATGAATAGACACGTTCTTCCCGAGTGTGTTGTGAGCTACAAATCGAATTACGTACCAGGTATGTTTCTGTTGATTCGTTTTTTGTTAGTTTGCTTTATTATGTTACTTTTTGTTTCATTGATGATAACTGGTTTTGTTTTGTGGATTTCAGCTCAATTGGGAGGTTCGGTGCAAAGAGCATACCCTGTTGATATGTTAATTTCGAAGATTCAGAGCTACCTTCCCCCTTCTAAAGTTCAGGAACTGTCCTCTCTGGTTTGCGAGTTGAAGGTGAGCAATCTTCTTTTCACTGGTTCAGAATTGCGGTTCATACTGTCTCTCTGTGTATTATAAAAGATATGAGCAACAAAATGTAATCTAAGATGAAGTGTTTTCGGCATTTCTCTGTGTTGCAGGGTGGAAAACTAGCGAGAGATGATTTCGTCAAACAGTGTCGATCAGTTACTGGGGAGCAATTGATGGCATCTGCTCTTAACGACTTGCGTCTCCAGAAGCAAGGTTCTTAGGTTTTGTTTTTCTAAGGAGGCATATATAAATGTGTTGCCGTGGTCTCTACAATTGATAGAAGAACCATGTGTGACCTCTTCGTTAAAGTCATATTAGGAGTAGGGTGAAAATGCCCAACCATACAAGAGAGCGAAAACCATGTGTAGGTTTTTTGTCCAGGTTCACCGTATCATACATGTAGCAAGTATGTTCCAGTTTAATTTTGAAAAAAGGCAGTGTTCATTGTCTGTTAGTACTTGTGTTCTCTTGGTATGTAATTCAACAAAGAGGGGTCCTACATCTTTTTGAATTACATCTTTTGTAATTCAACAAAGAGTGTTCATTGTCTGTTAGCTATGAAGCTGGCATTGAGGTTGAGACGGGTTTCCTATATCCAAGGTTGTACGAAAATTTAAACATTCTCTAGTATGACACTTGGTGCTCCTGTGTTTGTGAATGTTTGTGCAGCTTATGCTCATGTGCGTGTATTTGTGTGTTGTGAGCCATGTCTGCTGTTACGGAATTGCTGTAAAAGTTTGTTATGTTCATTTACAATTTGGAATGGCTGCCTCTTGTTACGATATTCCCTTTTATTGAAGAGGCTTGTGTTTTTGTGCGTGTGTGTGTGTGTTTGTGGCTGTGTGGGTGCCTTGTGAGCGTTTTAAATTTCAACGAATGAGTATTAAGATTTCAGGAGAATTTGTTCTATTACTCCTTCAAAGAAGTAGATCATCAGAAGAATCATTCCACTGACTTCTATGTTGACATTAGTTTTACATGGGTCAGTATTTACAGCTTTGGTTGCTGCTATATTAGTGTCAGGGTATTAAGATTAAACACATTGTGTTGGTGTCAACTGGAACCTGAGACTTCAATTAAGAGGTTCAGTTGCTCCTGCCGAATACAGGTTTTGAAAATGATTACTCATCAAGCAGATCAGAAGTTCAAACTTAAATTGTTTATAAGAGAGGGTTTACGTGCTGGCGTTAAGTTACACTAAAATAGTTGTTTACATAATTATATATAGTTTGCAGTATGCGCAGGGATCTGTTATGTTGGCTTATGTGGAAGTTCGCTTTTAAGCAGAAAGTTTTTATAAATACGTAAGGCCTGTTCAGTACTTCAGTTGCTTGGCATTGATGGCTGAAGGTGTATTAGCATGTACATCAAGGACGTCAAAGATCTCTGTTGCAGATTTGATGAACTTGTCTGCACTGGACCTTCTGTAAGCTTTCCCCGGAAAAGGTACAAGCACTTTGTCTGAACTATATTGAATTGCCTGTAGTGTTTGAAGTCTTTTAGTCCATTGAATGATTGAACTACATTTCAAACAGTGATATTAGCGGTAAAAATATATGAAGATTGTTGTTTTTTTTGCTCATTTACATTTCGGAATATGCCATCGTCTTACGATATTCCCTTTAATTAAAGAGGCTAGCGTTTGTGTGTGTGGGTTGCCTTGTGAGCGTAAAGATTTCAGGAGAATTTGTTCTACCACTACTGGAAAGTAGATTGTTAGAAGATTCAGACCATTAACTTCTATATGCTCATCAGATTTACATTGTTCACTATTTGCAGTTTTGGTTGCTTCTTTTATTAAGATTATACACGTTGCGTTGGAGTCAACTGGAATGTGAGCCTTCAATTAAGAGGTTGAGGGGCTCATGGAAAGATTATTCGAGTAACTCATCAAGCAGATCAGAAGATCAAATGTAAATTGTTTGCACGGGCGGGTTTATGCGCTAGCGTTAAGATACACTGAAGAAAGAGTTCATCAAATGTAAATTGTTTATGTGGAAGTTTGCTTTTAAGCAGAAAGAGTTCATCAATCAGTACTTCGGTTGCTTGGCATGGAGTATTTATTCTACGAAAACAGAAAACAAAAAGGTTACCGAACAGGCCCTAAGCCTTCGGATAGTTTTATGCCCCAACTGTTTTGCGGTCATACCATATTCTAATATCACATAATATGACAAGCGATATATAAGAGCAACTCTACTCGTTCTGTCATGGCAATGTGTAGCGCGTATTCACTCTAAATAATTCTAAATATTGCTCTAGTGCGACTCTGTCTGTTTAAAAATCGCCGTACTAGTTACTATTCACAAAATGTGGTTCATTGTGCACTATAAAAATCCCCAATGCAGTGGAAAACAAGGTTGATTAAGATTTTTCTAAGTACTGATATTCAAGTTGTATTCCATATGTTATAATACAAATGAAAGAACTGATGTATTTTTTCGTGCCCCTCCACTTATTTTATAATACGTGATACTTTCTTGAATATCATATGCTTGAAAAAAAGGTTTGTCGCCAACAAGCTCTATGTATGAATGGGCAATATATGCACCACACCCTACCACGAAGTGCTACTCATAATTCACCATAAGTGGAATCCCCTCAACCAACATAGGTGACATCAGCTTTCTTTGGTTGGAAGATCCTCCAACCACAAAAATTTAAAATAAAACAAATTTATTCATCTGCTGGACTAAGTTGACTTTTAGGGAGCATACTTTTACCGTACATATTACATACACATATCTGACTGGTGACCAGTTATGTCCACTAAAATCAACAAAAATTCTTGAGTGCTCCGGAGCACGGGGTACTCCAAGTTTTTTAACCGTTGAATCTTGATTTTTATATTTTAAAACAAAAATTCAACGATTAAAAAACCCGGAGTACGCAAGAAAAACTCCTAAAATCAAATCATCGCCATTACATTTTTTACAGCAAAAAATTATGTTTCATCATAAAAACGTCAACATTACACCGAACAAGTTCTTTACCAGACAGAAAACAAACTAAGTTTAACATGTCAACAAAAATATTAAGCACATCAGACAAAATCCAGACAAACAACCAAACAGCCAAACAGCCCATGTGATCATAATTAAGCTTAATTACTACTCAAGCCAAAACAACCCAAAACCATGCCCCATCACTTGATTGCATGTTTTTCATGCAATTTGCATTTTATTACCCCCACCACCCCTAAAGAGTTGGAAAAATGTTTCAACCCTTTTCTCTTAGGGCTCGTTTATCAATTCGTAATCAAAATGAGGAGAATTGAATTGAGGAGGAACTGGATTGAGAATGAATCAAAATTAAATTCCTGTTAAAGTTGTTTACTAAACTATCTGAAATCGGAGTAAGAATAATGTTAGTTCCATATAAGTTGTTTACTAGTTTACTTAAATCGGAATTAAAACTTATTTTGATAACTAAACTGCCGTAATTGTAAAAAATATATTTTATATGCTAATTAATTGTACCACTAATATTAATTAAACACCCTATACAATATTTATTTTTAACAAAACTTTAATTACCCTAACAATACTTAATTCTTTATTATTTTTTATTTAAGAGAACAAAACCGAGCTTCTTAAACAAAAAGAAAAAAAGAAAAAAAAGGATAAAAGGATGACAAAATCCAGCCCTCCATGCGAATCTGCGAACCTCTCCTCCCTCCCACCTCTATCTTCCCACTTCCACTACCCCATAGCCACCACCTCCCATCCTTCCCAGACGCCGCCACCACTCTCTCCCCCTCTCTCTCCTATAAATTCTCTCTCTATGTCCACCAGTTTTTGATTTTGTGAGAAGCTATTCTGATTTGAGGCTCTACCAATCTGATACAGATGGATAAGAGCTATGATATTTGTTGGTCTTGCTGGTGTTGTGGTGGTGAAGGCACAAGGCAGTCGGCGAAGAGAAAGAGAGATGAGGGGAGGGAGTGCTGAAGGTGTAAGGGTATTTTAGGGTTATCATTAAAGTACAAGCATATATTGGATAAAACAGTTTGATTCCTGATGCAGCCCTTTTTTCTGGAATTCAAATACCACCTCCATGTAACTAATTCAATTCCGGAAAATCTAGGAGTCTGATTACGGGTTTTAGGTAGGCCCCACAATTTTTTCATTTCCTAAACACCTGAATGAAATGAGTGGAATTCTCTTTCTCCCCACTCCATTCTTGTGTTTACCTACCTTTTCTCCCCACTCCATTCTTATTTGGTAAAGAAAAAGACTTGGCTGCTGAAAATTCAGCAGTCATTTTTGTTTATACTCAATTTTATGTGAATACGTGTCTAAATTTTAATTTTTTTAATTAAAATTTGAACACATATCCACACAAAATTGAATATTCAGTAGAGTGGCTGCTGAATTTTCAGCAGCTAAGTTATTTCCTTTGGCAAACACGCCCCTAGTACCACAACTTTTTGGGCCCCCACTACTAGGGCAGTGCTCCTGTCTTCTCGGTGCTTGATCTTTCAGGAGGTAGTGCCAAAGAAAGAAAAACCAAAAAGGCAAAAGTAAAAGTAGAGGTATGAGATTGTTCGTTCATGGAATCATTTAGGTGTGCAATGAATTAGACTTTTGTCTTGTTACCATATAAAGAAAAAATATTGCAACTTAGTGAGAGCAATTATTTCTAGGTCCGATCTTCATTTCTTTGTAATTTAAAAAGTTAAAGAGTATTTATCTTTACACCAAAAATCTTAAGTCCGAATCTCTCTCCCCGCCATTGCTTGTACTAAAGAAAAAAAAAAACAGTGTCAGCATTTGGCTACTGTATTATTGCATGTAAAAGACAAGGTTTCATCTTTCAATTAAATTACGGGAAGTGATTGCCAACCTTTTTCATCTTTTGCACTCTCTCTTATTTCTGTCTTTATTCTCCTTTAGTTTGTTTAAATAAGCGGACATATAAAAAGTCAAAAAAGCGTTTATAAATTATTTTCCTTAAATTACCATATAAATTCTGTAACAAAATAGAAAAAAATCCATTTTCAAATTAGCCCCCGATGAATTTGACTTGCCAACTCGAAGATATATATAAAGTATAAATTCTCACGTTACATGACAGAAATATATTCCAAAACATGTATTGTGTTCTAAGAGTCTTTTGATACTTATTTTATTTTCAGTTTTCAGAAAATTGAAATTGTGTTTAGTAACTACTTTCAGTTTTTAAAAAAATCAAAACTAAAAATCAAAACTCAAGACCAAAATTTTAAAACTCAAGAAAGTAGTTTTCAGTTTTCATTTTTTTTTTAAAAACTTAAAGTAGTTACCAAACAAGTTTTCAATTTTTTTTAAAGTGAAAATTAAAAACTGAAACCTAAATGGACGGTCTCGAAAATTTATGTTGTGGTAGTCTATTGTGGTAAACTAAACACTGAAAACTACACATAATATAACATTATTGTAGTAGAACGTCAAATGATTATAAATTCGTTCTATACAAATTACTTTCCAGATTTGATGCATGCATATATGCACATTCCAAACAATGAAATTACGAGAGACATGCATAAATGATAAATACCTTCAGACTTTTTGGGGGGTTTTGTATAATTTTTATACAAACCAATGCAAAGTGGATGATAGATCAGAAGCGGTCCAAAATCATGAGAGAAAAGAAAGAAACAAGAATGATATATACATGCACATATCGCCATCAAACCAAAAGCCTTTGTCCTCTTCACGTGAACTACATTTCAATTAATTTGCCAGTCCGCGACAATTTATATTCCAAAACATGTATTGCGTTCTAAGGGCGAGGATAGTGACAAAACATAATAGATGCTGTTTGTGTTGGTACGGCGATTTATGTGGCCTCGTTATTTGTGATGGTTTTATGTGAGAGTTCCGGTGCTAGTTTTGTTGCGTCTATCATTTTGTGATAAATTTGCATTGGATCATCTGGTTCTAGTGGTATATATAGTGGTCGTATAGGGGTTTAAAGTAATTTGTGTTTTGTGCGAATTACATCCAAATCAAAAAATTAGTCACTGGAAAAATGTACCCACCTGGCACCTCTTGTAGTTATTCTTGGTAATAAAACACTCTATTGCTTTTGTCAAAAAAAAAAAGAAATTTACTTTGCCATTTTATCTATTTTATATGTTATAAATATTCACCTTAGTGATATCTCAAATAAAGACGCCTTGTATAGCTCTACTCTGCATTGTAATTCAATGGTTAGAATCGTTTAGTTTTTAAGTCTTCTCTTAAAGATTATATCATTGCAAAACCTCACCCAAATGCAAAACCATTTAGCTACCCAATTAAGCAGCTGACATTTTATTGTTTATTTTTATTTTAAAAAATATCCTGTTTTTCTGTTTCTTTGGCTGAACTTAGATGTTTTAAGAAATATAAAGTGTTTTAGATTTTTCTAATTGTTTGAAAAAATGATCTATGAATCTTAAACACATCAAAATCACTACTAATCAACATTGATATTGATCTCAACTTAACCACCTTTACAATCTATTCGGTGTGAGATTTTATACAAGACCTCAATGCACAATTAGTAATAAGTGAAACCATTCATTATGCAAAGAATTTAACTTCATAATGTTTGCAATATGAGACATATGTTTCAACATAAAATAAACAATCGAAATCCCACAAGGTGACTCTCGAATAATGTTATTTTAGAGATTTCTTAGTGTAAGACAATTATGTAATAATAGTAGTAATAATAATAAGGTTTTTTTTTTAAATAATAATAAGGCTAACCGGACTTGCTGTATACACAATTTGTGCACCTTCGGTCGGAGAACTTATATGGAATGGGTTCACCGCTATGTGGCGTCCCTTATCCAAAAATGTATTGCCATGTGCAAATTTTCCTCCACATGGCAATGTTTTATTAGATCGGGATGTCATGTGGCGGTGAACTCGTTCCATGTAAGTTACTCTCCTCCAGTCAACTAGCATGCAATACACAAAATTAGTTAACCTTATTAGAACAAATTAAACTGCATATACGTATATATTTATAATATTAATGTACACGAGTAATATGCAAGTGGTGGATTGTTCTGGTGGTTAGGGTCTTCCTCTTCAATCCACTGTATCTTGTGTTCAAACTTCAAACCCTCCTCCTTTCTCTCCGTTTTGTACGGGAAATGAATTCATGGAAATTATTTCCATGTCTTTTGCTAGGGAAGGGAAATGCAAACTTTTTTTTCCCATGTTTGGTAACAATGAGAAAGTATGTAGAAAATATCATTTCTTTTTTATATAATGAACATTTTTAATTGTTAATGAAGACAAATTTGTCATAAAAATATAGTAATCAATACATTTTTTGGTTTCTTATAGGGAAAGAAAGTGAATACCAAGGGGTAGAATGATTCACTTTTCTCTCTATTTTTTTCATGACCCAAAAAATTATTTTTCAAGCACGGACTTACCAAACATGAAAAAAGTAACACTTTTTTATTTTCAAACTCTCCTTCTCGCATACCCAACATAGTGTGAATTAATATAAAATATCGCTTGTAATTTACTCCAGTAACATAACTTTCACAAATCTGTTTCTACAAAAACAAACAATGCTTGGGAAAGATGCATGCATGGTTTTGGTCGGCCACTGAGGAACACGAAGGAAGTGATAAATCTTTGTCATTCAAAAGGAAACGAATAGTAATAGCTTGCCATTGCTTAATCCACACCATCAAGATAAGATTTAATCATCAGAGCTATGCGGACCTAATTAAGATACGTTAAAAAAAAAATTACTTAGTCGATCTATCTTCATCTGAATATAATAATACCAAGAAATTTCAATGTGCAATGCTTATCCAGTAGACGTATATGTAGGTCGTTCTATATCTTAGCACAAAATTTTCAGTCTCATGACCGAAAAGCAATATTAAAAAAAAAAAAAGACAAATTGAAAAGACTCACAGAGTCATTTCAGCATTTTTTTAACTATCATTGTTTTATTTCCCAGAAATATCTAGCCTCCCTATTCTATGTATCTAATAAGTACACTGGCCTCATAAATTAATTAACCATACATGTCTTGTCATTTCAACAAGAAAATGAACAAATCTTACAAATTTTATTAAAAACTAACAAGTTACAAAGCTTAATCCAAAATTTAAACAAAACAATGCATGTACTATTACCAAATTGCTCGAAACTTTTATTGTCTGAAACCCAATATTTTCAGAGCTCATTGAAACTGAAATTCTTAATTAAGATCGAAAATTTTCAGTCTTCATTCACCACTTACACATTAAGATCGACGATGAATTACTACGTTTTTGAAGAATCTCTACAAGAGCGAAGGTGAGCACCTTTTTATTTGCTACCCTGAAATCTTGCCTCAAGATTTACCATTCATTTTTTTTTTCGTGTTTTGGTTTTTGAATTTTAATTGGATTTCTCTATATTTAATTATCTTGGTTTTGAAAAAAATTAAAGTAGGGTAGTTTTGTAATTTAAATTTCAAATGCTCATTTGGATTTAAATTTGAATGGGTAATGCTAAGGAGACAAAATTTTTTAAACTAAATTTGTAAACCGAATGACGTGAGAGTTGATGATTAGTCTTATTTTTTGAAGTTATTAATCATAAAGTCTTATTTTATTACCACATTATTTAATTTAGGGTTAACATCACGAAAGGTCCCTGAGATTGACATAATTCATCAAAACGGTCCCTAACATTCAAAATCGATCAATTTCGTCCCTGACATTTGGTGCCGCACATCAATGTAGTCCTTCCGTCAAAAATCCGTCAGTTTGCCCGTTAAAAACAGGGTTTATATCACGAAATAGGGTTTATATCACGAAAGGTCCCTGAGATTGACATAAGTCATCAAAATGGTCCCTAACATTCAAAATCAATCAATGTCGTCCCTGACATTTGGTGCCGCACATCAAAAGGTATTTTGGTCATTTTGGCCCCACACCCTTACCCTCTCCAAACCCACCCCCTCCCCCCCAGTTTCTCTCTATCGCCACCACGTCGGCAAAACTAAGTATCTGAATAGTCGACCCTCGACAAACCTCCATGAACGAGAGGTCCGCGGCAGAGGAGAGGCCGTAGAAGACGCGATCGCATAGTCGACGCTCGCTCGGGAACAGAATCCGAAGCACGACGTTTGCGGATTTAATCCACCGCTCGATTTTGTCCTCGAGGTCCTGCCATGGCGTCTTCTGAACCTCTTCGATGCTCAGCTTCTGCAACCCTAGCTTTGATAAGCTCTCCTCCAGAAACTCCCTCCGACAGCTGTTGTAGACGTGCGAGCACTCCTTCCTGAACCGCGCCGCCGCCATCCGCTTCCCGATCTCGTGGAGGTGTTGATGGTTTCAGAAGGAAGCGCATCGATCACGATGTCGTAGTCGCCGATCGGCTGAGCTGTAGGGATCTGATGCTCCTCACTGTCGCCTATGACCTCTTCTTCTTCTTCATCATCATCCCCAGAGTCAAACGACAACGCGCCATTCGACTCACTGCGAAACGCGCGACTGAGTTCTCGTGAGTAAGGGTGGGGGTGGGGGTGTGGGTTTGGAGGGGGTAAGGGTGTGGGGCCAAAATGACCAAAATACCCTTTAAAAAGTGGACATGTGAGTGTCACATGCATTTTTAACGGGCAAACTGACGGATTTTTGACGGAAGGACCACATTGATGTGCAGCAACAAATGTTATGGACGACATTGATCGATTTTGAATGTTAGGGACCATTTTGATGACTTATGTCAATCTCAGGGACCTTTTGTGATATAAACCCTGTTTTTAACGGGCAAACTGACGGATTTTTGACGGAAGGACCACATTGATGTGCGACACCAAATGTCAGGGACGACATTGATCGATTTTGAATGTTAGGGACCGTTTTGATGAATTATGTCAATCTCAAGGACCTTTCGTGATATTAACCCTTTAATTTACATATTTAATTAAAAAAATTTAGATTCCTTAGCATTACTCATTAGAGTAACCTTGTTGAGTTCACGAGTGCGTAGGCGCAAATGCCATTCGATTTCGGTTTATTGGGTCAAATTCGAACCGATAACCTGATTCCCTAGAAGTCACCTTTACCGACAGCGTTGACGTGGACCGCCGCCACCATCTTGAAGTCCCCAATCCCGACATAAAAAGCCACCAATTTGCTTTGGCCATCAAAGATTTGGTGAATTTTGAGTGAGAGAGTGACAAAACCGGGCCTCTCACGGAGTTTTTGGCGAGAATGTAACTACGACCAAGGACTGAAAGTTGCACCTCTTAACGTGATCTATTGGATTACGAAATTTGTTTCAGCATTTTTTGTGTTTCGGAAATCAAAATTTCGGCCGTCCAACCACTCCGATTGTCGTCAGGTGGGTCAATGCGTGGGTCCATGACATTGGCTTGTTTCAACGGCAATGAATGACTTTTGGTTCTATGAACTTAGTATTAAGACGGTTTTGCAAAATACGATTGTTGGGTTGAAAAATTATAATCGACCGCCAATCTATTTTGTGAGCAGTGATCGAATCATCTGATCACTGCATCCTCGTGTAATTCAAATAAAATTTTACTACTTATTACTGTTGAGTGTGATCCGCAACAATCCCCAACAACTTGCATATCGTGAATCTGGCGTTCAAAGACCCAAAAATTGATTAGTATTTTTCTTAAGGGTCCAACTTTCATACTACGTAGTATCAAATATTACGAGCATTGAATGATTTGGATTCACGGAACCCATGGGACCCATATCATCCAAAACAATCCACGTCATCCAATGTTCGTAGTATTCCGTACTACGTAATATGAAAGAATTTTTGCTTTCTTAGATCTAATTTTTGTTTTTAAATAATGACAAATTTAGTCCAAGACAGATACCAAACAAACCTAATTTCTCTCACCCACCACTATCATTCTCTTAGTACTTCATTTTGAGAATTTTATGCGAGCATGTTGTCTCTCTAAGTATGCTTCTTGATGCAATAGAGGTGGATGGACCTTCTCTGCCTACGATTGAAGGAGTATCTTATTGTCTAGATGTTGTTGATGTACCCATATTTTTATATAGTCCTTGTAACTAGTGGGATTGGTCATTTGTCGACGAATTATAAACACAATTTCATTTTGATAAAAAGGAAATGTTAGCAATTTTTGCACTAACTTTTGCATTTGAATTTGAATTTTTTCACTTTTTCACAAGACACGTGCTATTTTTTACAAAAAAAAAAAAAGAAAAAGAAAGCTTTAATGCCTTTGAAGCTATATTTTATATTTTTCATCATTAATTTATAGCCAAAAACATTAAAGTTCTTGGTATTTGACATGTGTTATTTAAAAAAATAAAAAGGTCCAAATGCAAATGTTAGTACAAAAGTTACTAGTACTTTAGTTGATAAAAAGGAAACAGGCCCATTAGAATTACATTTTACATTTCGAACGACATTGGAAAGGAGTAGAAGTCAGGACCTCATGTGCATGTAGTAAATACTTTTAACAAACTGAATTATAAATTCTTTGTTTTACATCAATTTTCTTGGTAAACAAATGCATTGTCTTTTTCTGAAACAACATAGAGCGAATATTTAATGTAATGATGAAAATAAGAGAATAATTTACATAATACTAATATAACACTACGTTTATTGGCATATAACACCGTCATAGAAATTCGTGTCATTTAAATCATTCTCCGAATATGACCACAACAAAACGCGTGGGGTTGGGGGCACAAAAATTCTTGGGTGCTCCGGAGTATGGGATATTCCGGATTTTTTAACCGTTGAATCTTGATTTTTATATTTTAAAATAAAAGTCCAACGATTAAAAAACTCGAAATACCCCGTACCCCGGGGTATGCAAGAAAGACTCGTTGGGGGCATATTCAAATTCCGAATTACTTTCCACCCGAAATCTTTTTCTTTATTTCCTTTTTTGGTCGGAGGCCAAATCTTATTTATACTCCTATTTCCGCATTTCGTATTTCATCTATTTCTCTCTCATCACATACACAACACAATTACACAGCCATATCACCATCATCATCACCACCTTCACTTGTATCTGTTCCTCTGTGCCTCTCTCGCTCTCTCTGTCGCATCAGACGCCATTAAACACACCAGATCTTCAATACCCAGGAGTTAAATTTTAAAATTATCTTTCGAAGGTGAAAGAAATGAGGGAGGAAATGCCGTACGGAATCGAAGAAGGTGAGGGGGAAGAAGAAGGTGGGTTCCCTAATACCAGTCATAAGAGATTGGTGGTGGTGGGTTACGCACTTACCTCTAAGAAGACTAAGAGCTTTTTGCAGCCGAAACTCGAAGGTTTAGCTAGGTAATTAATATATGTTTATGGACCTTAATCACAATTTGGTAATCTGAAAACCCTTCTGTTTTGTGATTTCTGTTGTGCCCAAGAGGATTGATTTGCGGACGGAATTTGTTGTGATGTGGGTTTTTTCCGATTCGGAATATTCCAGTCCTACTGTCATTTTTGTTTGGTTGGCGAGAAAATGAAAGAAACTTGCCGAATCTTCTAAACCATCAATTATTTCTCAAATAAGTCCTGAGATTTTTTATTTTTTATTCTTTTGGAGTTAAATGCACGCACAAGTTGTGTGCTTTAAGGTCATTTTCACTGATCCATTTATCAGAAATGCAATCACTTTTGTAATCTGGGTTTAATCCGAAATATAAAATTTTAAATATGTTTTTATGGAAATTGCTAATCTGTGTTCATATGCATTTGCCAGAATTTGAATTTCGAACAAGTTTCAAAGTTTATGACTGTGCTTGGTCTCAGTTCCATGTGAACCAAGATCAGCGGCTGAATGTTAAAATTTTTCAATAGTATTCAAATAGTTTGGATTTTTCGGTATCTTAATTCCCTTGTGATGAATGCCTTTGATTCGGAGTTTCCGCGTTGGAGTTATGTCTCTGCTCTATCAAGTAACGGTGATGTTGTCATGCGATTTTTACTCATTGTTTACTGACCAAGTGTAATATATTGTTTGTTTAATGCAGAAACAAGGGGATATTGTTTGTTGCTATTGATCATAACAAGCCCCTTTCGGATCAAGGCCCTTTTGACATTGTGCTGCATAAGGTTAGGGAATTTCCTTTAATCAGTTGCTTCTCTTGTTCGGTTCCAACCCGTATGACGAGGGATTTAGTAAAAGTCTTTTTCCCCACTGTATGCATTTCACCATTCATACCCACTATTGATTTTGGTCTGATAAATGTAGATGGTCAAGAGTAACTCATACATTTTTATCGTTTCTCTCTTGCAGCTGTCCGGAAAAGAGTGGCGCCAGATTCTTGAGGTTGGTTTCTGTAAATTTCATCATTTTATAGCCTTAAGAACTGATATTCTGGACTGATTTGTTTTGAAACCACACTTGCTGCTTAAATTCATTATGCTTATCTTGTGCATGCATCATTTATACTTTGCACGGGATCAAATAATCACTGACTGTGGCTGGTTGGAAACCAGAATGTTAATGCTTAGAACTTATTCCTGTCTGACGACACGTGCAGAGTGCTTCTCTTTCCTTCGTCATGAATTATGACTCTGTAGTTGAGGTCGAGGCCTCAAGCCAGCAAGGGATGACGTTTCTACTTCCATGGCCATCTAGCTGAGTTTTTCAGGTTTTCTAAGCATTTTCTTGTGGAAGATTCGTGATTCTCTTCAATGGGTTCATGTTTCCAGGGTATAACTTACCCTCACTTTCAGCTGAATGGGAGTTAGCTAACTTGACGCGAGTGAATTTAGATTTGGTACACCTGCTTTTGAGTGTCTAGGGAGCTATAAGTTCTAGGATAAGGTCTGCAAAACACCCTTCCTCAAAATACTCTTTCAGACGCTGGTTGTGATGGCTGGTCCAACATTTGGGTGCATTTAGATTACTGGCCATCGATTATACCCTGGTAGGATTATAGCTGCAAACTTTCCTATATTGGCTGGATTGATGTTTTATGTTATAATTTGTAGTTGCTTGTGCTTATGGGAGAGTGTTAAGTAGTAGATTAAACAACTTAGTATGTTTGGTAATTGATTAAAATCTTGAACGACCTCAGCATGAACCACATACCAATTATATCCTGATTTCTGTTATTTTCTTTCCTTCCATGGCATGTAAACTACTTCTTTACTATTTAAAAAAATCCGTGACATGTAAAGGTCATGTGGAATGATGATTATGTGACTAACACTTTGGACTAATCAGAATTATTGTGATTTTGGTGGGCTCGATCATAGTCATTGTGATTGCGGGTAATGTGTCCAAAAGCATGGCTATGTTTTCTGGACAAATGTTGTGAGCGTCACTCAATAACTACCCTTTAATGTTTCTAGTGGTGGTTTTTCACAAATCAAATTTCAAGTCAGTAATTGATGATCTATGTTGTGTACAATTGACCCATTCTAAGCAGCCTGTATTAGGCTTATAGTATTATGAACTTCAGTTAACATGTAATTAGCATTGTAAATCTTGGAAATTGTTTGGTTTTCTATCGGTATACTGAATTCTAACCTTCAGATCCAAAACACCGAGTTTAATAGGAAGGAAGTGAATATTAACATGTCCAATGTGTCCCAAATAGGATTCTTCGGTTCTAAGACCTGCAATCAGTTACAGTCAACACAATTTATTCAATCTATCTGATATAAGATCACTTACTTTTTCCCTCTGCTTATGCCTGCTAGTATTCCAAAACCTTAATGAGGACATACCTGTGTTCATCTTCCGTTGCTTTAGGTTTGTACTACAACTTTTATAAGTTATGAAAAAAAGGGTTTAAGAAGGAATATTTTACATTTGCCAAATGTTGGAAATGCTGGTGAAAGTTGATTGATCATTGTTTCCGTCTTAGACTACCGTATTTTCTTATTTATACATATTTGTGATCAGTAACAATGATTTTCTGTTCAGTTTTGCTTTGTGCTGAATAACTAGGGAAGGGGGTGCACATACATATCCACATTCAAGTTGTTTTCTGGAACAATAGTTTGCACAATCCAATCCTATTTTAAATGGATATTTCAAGTCCGTGTCAATTTTATGTTGTGTAAATTACGTTAACAATTGGACAATAAGGGTTCAATCTTTATTTAAAACTGGACCAGAACGATTCTCTTCCTCCTTCTCATCCTTTTTTGTCCATGTGCTGCAGTGTCCTTCTATGCAAAAGACCCAAGTATTTATACATAGCACTGTATTTTGTTTGCTTTCTTCTCCACTGACGTTCTTTAAAGAAGCTCTTGGAAGGCTGGCATTTTGATTTTTGACGATGTTGTAGGAACTGCATAATCAATTTGCAATTTATTCTATGTTCGATTCATCATGGCCTAAGTTGGTTTCGTCTTTGTACAAATATATATGGACTAGAATTATATGTTTGCTTTAAACAAAGAAAATTGATAGATGACATCTTTTGCACAATCCAGGTTGTTTTTGTTTGTTTGTTTGAGGGGTACTGTTACTGGAATTTGGTTCGATTGCTTTACTCATTTAAATCATTATGTTTAGTAATATTTGTTATGTACTCTGTAGAATTTGGGTTATACTCCCTTGACAACCCTTTTTCTTCCTTTTATAGGACTATAGGCAAACACACCCAGAAGTCACCGTTCTTGATCCTCCTGATGCCATACAACATTTACACAATCGCCAATCCATGCTCCAGGCTGTTGCTGATATGAACTTGTCTGATTCTTATGGTAACGTTTGTGCCTTTTGTTCAAATGTTGGATTACCTAAGAATAGTATTTTGCTTGAAGTTTGGCTCACACGTTTTAGTCTGAGAGTCGGGTTAAATTATAAGCGTGGCAACTGAAATTTTGTCCTTAGTGATGCTAAAGATTGTCCTATTGATGAATTCATGCAGGCAAAGTAGGTGTTCCTAAACAATTGGTTGTCAAGAGAGATGCATCGTCCATCCCTGATGCTGTTGCGAATTTTGGGCTGAAACTACCCATTGGTATGCTTAATGTGTTGTAGTAATTAGTTCTAGTAAATTATCAGAACCATATGCTTACCTATTGATTTTATGTTACTTCAGTTGCAAAACCACTGGTGAATGATGGAAGTGCAAAGTCACATGAATTATCACTTGCTTACGATCGGTACTCTCTCCAAAAGCTTGAGCCTCCTCTTGTTCTTCAGGAGTTTGTAAACCATGGTATGCAACTAAGATGCGTATAGTTTCTTATCATTATGTCCTGAATAGTAAGCACACGCATATAATAATTCTTGAACTTTCACTTCTTTCCTGGTTATAGGAGGCGTTCTTTTTAAAGTCTATATAGTTGGTGAAGCTATAAAAGTGGTCAGGCGTTTCTCTTTACCGGATGTTAGCAAACGAGAGCTCTCCAAAACTGCTGGTGTGTATCGTTTTCCAAGGGTTTCTTGTGCTGCAGCGTCAGCAGATGATGCAGATCTGGACCCAGGCATTGCTGGTGAGTTTTCCTGTCTTCGGGGTTCCTCCATTCCATGTTGACAAGTTTGAAATTTCTGTCTTTGCTGTGAAATTTGAATTCACTAAGCAGGTCCCTCTAATATGTGTAATTAATGTTTTTCTTGCAGAACTTCCTCCACGACCGTTACTTGAGAAACTTGCCAAGGAACTTCGCCGTCGACTGGTAACTCGCACTTTTCACTGTGGTTTTGTGCCGCGGCCAGGTTGATGCATGGAAGTTGGAACTAATTAGTTTGTCCTGTCCTTATATAGGGTCTGCGATTGTTCAACTTGGATATGATCCGAGAGCATGGGACCAGAGATCGGTTTTATGTCATCGACATTAACTACTTCCCAGGCAAGTGAATAATCTCTCCCAGTTATCAATTTACGGCTGACTGAGTTGAGCGTCGTATTGACATCAGTATGTTGATTTTATCCATTGCACCAACAGAAGTCATTTTGTATTGTTGTTAAACCGGCCATGAATTTTTTTGCAGGGTATGGGAAAATGCCGGAATATGAGCACATATTCACGGACTTCCTCTTGAGCCTGGTGCAGGGGAAGTACAAAAAAAGATCCGGCTGAAAACTTTTCAATGGACTCTGCTTCAAGGTGGGCAGTCTTTAACTCAGATATAGCAAAGCACCTCAATAAGATTCCCGCAGGGGCAAGGCTCCTTGCTTCGGTCCCACGTACAGTGACTGGTGTGGATCCCTGCTGATGGCTGACGGAGGATGTTTGTCCCCGTACATTCAAGTTGCCAACGGGAGATGTTCGTGTTCAGCCCGGAAGAATGCATCATGTACAGAGTTCTCATAACTCTAACGTGGCTCCGTTTGTTGATTCTTTTTCGTTCTACCTACTTGCAATGTTCGTAGGTAATGTAAGCAGCAGCGGATTACACAATCGCATAATTTGTCGGGTTTTTTTTTATGTCAGACGTGCATATGTCCCTGCGACGTATCAATTTAATTTTTGATTGGACCTGCATTTTCATTTTTGAACCTAATAAAGATAGAAAAGATGCAAATCTACTAGTATCTTTTCATTTCTTGAACTCATGCCTATTCTATTTCTTGAAAAACAGTCGGAACCACCAGCGCCGCTGCCACCACTACTACCACCACCTCTACTACCACTACCCCCACCGTTGCAGCCACTACTAGTAGCCACCACCACCAGCATTACAATCATCAAGACCTTGCGACAACCAACACGATCACCATTGCCGCCACCATTTCTACCGCCACAACTACTCGTTCAATTCCGATTTAAAATTCCTTAGTAATCTTAAACTTCCTCGTCCAAACGCAATGTTAGTGGATTATCCAAACAAATGATTTCAAAATCTAAACGGGAAAATCCCAAACTTATTCAACCTTAATTAATATTAGGAACCCACCAACCCACCAACCAACCAACCCAGATTAGAATAAGCAGCCAGCATTATGATAATAAGTAAACTAATCAAACAAAACGAACAGGAAAAACTTCAAATCTCCAAATTTAAATTAAACAAAACATAATAACATGAATAAGTGATTTAATTGGGGCAAATAAGAAGGTCTACTGACTGACTACTCAGCAGAGGAGGGCTCTTCCGGAGAAGAAGCAGATGCAGCTTCGTCGGCACTAGAGAGCAAGGTCCACTCAGCAGGGAGAGGAGGGAGGGGAGTGTACACAGTGGGCTTGCGTTTAACGTCCCACGGCTGCGTTTTGCGTGGCCGAGTCTTCCGGTGGTGCGCAGTCGCCTTCTTCTGTGGCCTTGACGAGCACTCTATCACCAACCCCCCACCACCACCACCATTACCGGTGGTTGAGCCGCGCCATGGGGCTGAACTGGTCACACCAAATGACGCCGTCGCAGATGGGTTCTTCACGGCCGCACCCACCGCCACGAAATGAGACCCCAACAAAGCTGACACTGACATCTTCGCTTCGGTTCTGTTGCTCTTGCTTTGCTCCTCTGTCGGTTCGTTTGGGGATAACGTTGAGGATACCACATTTATCTTTTAAAAAGTTTATTATTATTGAATTGGACCTTGGCGGTTGCTTTTGGTGTTTAAGTGGGCCTTTTGCTTTGGTCATTGGGTCCAATTGAACAATATGAGCAGCCACCTATCTGGCCCAAGTCATTGCTTTTTATTTAGGATAAGGCTCTGAATCTCCTTGGTTGTTGAAGGCAACTTCATGGCGATGATGACTTTGATATGCTTCAGATGAGTTTCTATTCCAAGTTGAGTTACTAAGTAGCCAAGAAATTATTTGAGGAGACTTTGAATGTGCATTTGGTGGGATTCAACTTCATGTTGTACGCTTGCAGGAGTTGAAACATCTTTATATGCTTCTTAATGTGATATGCACGTCTTTGGCCTTTCACCATGATGTCGTCTACGTAGACCTCCATAGTTTTTCCAATCAAGTCTTTGAAGATCCTGGTCACCAGTTGTTGGTACGTTGCGCTAGCATTCTTCAAATCGAATGTCATTACTTTGTAGCAGTAAGTTCCCTTTTCGATGATGAACGCGACCTTGTCTTTATCTGGTTTGTACATTCTGATCTAGTTGTGGCCGGAATATGCATCAAGGAAGCTGAGCAACTGGTTTTCAGAGGTCAAATCGACCAACAAATCGATTCTGGGGATGGGGAAATTGTCCTTCGAGCATGCGCAGTTGAGGTCGGTTTATCGACGCAAACTCGCCATTTGCCGTATTCCTTCTTCATGACTAACACAACATTGGCTAGCCATTCGAAATGAGCTACCTCTTCAATGGAACTAGCGGCTAGGAGTTTATCAATATAAGTTTCGATAATTGCAATCTTTTCCGTCGTGAAGTGACGCCTCTTTTGGGCCACGGGCTTGAAGTTTGGATCTACGTGCAACTTGTGGCCAAATTTCCCTCAATTGAAGATGGCCAAAGTAATAAGTTAATCAAAATAAGAATGATATGAATCTAATACTCCCCTTAATTGAAGACAACCAAATTCAAGGATAATTCTTCTCTAGAACTCCAAGTTCAGCATCGAAAGCTATTTTGTGCTAGTAACATGTTGTAAAACTAATATTTGAGAGAAAGTAGAGAGAGGGTGCGGCAAGAGAAGAGAGAAATAGATAAGAGCTTGAAGAATTCTATGTGTTATTCCTCATGCCTAGTGTCTTTATTTATTAGTCATGATGTGCTTTACTTACTCTCTAAGTAATACAAGTTAAACAAGAAAAAGATTTTCTAGATCCTATAGGATTCCTACTTCTAGTTTACACAATCACATTCCTAAATAAACATTAATTACAAGATTAAAGTTATTGTTCGACACATCAAGATTGAACTAAATTACCTTACCGAGAACAAGCAAAACAAGGAAAAGATTGTAAAGAACTTAGGCATAATTAATTTGGTACCAGCCAAGGACCCTTCGAGCATCAAATCATTAACAATTTTAGAAGCCAAACATTATGACATAATATGTCTATCTACATGTTTCATGGAGACTTCTTAAGGATTGTAATTCTCGAATAAATTGGCAATGCATTATGAGAGAAAATTCAATGAGAAGAATTCACTTCCTCTTAAGATTGTGATTATTTAAGATTGTGATTATTTGTGGCATAAGCCAATCTTGATCAAATCGAGACTCCTAAAATTCTCGGCATTCCTTACTAATCAAGGTCTGATTAGGTCTCACACACTTGGTAGGCAAGTAATCCCCTCAACAGGAATAAGCTCCGTTTACCACCCTAGACGTGTCGGATCGCCCAGATCCGGGCAGCCCAGTCCGGTAATTCCTACCACTTCGAGTGCCACGTGTCCTGGTCCGATCCGCGGCAGAAACTCCGAGCATCGCCACTCCCTTTCTCTGTCTATTGACCTTCCTCTGAATCCCCTGAGTGTGTGTGACCTCTTAGAAACTCGAAAACTCAAAAATACTGGATTATCCAACGTCTCTCTGTGGTATTATTCAATTACCAAAAATGGCCTTAGTTAATTAGGGTTTACAATTGGAAACTGGTACAATGGCGGCAAAATTAGCTCCGTCCCGTTTTCTCGAAGATTGGCTGAGGAGTGTGAGCGGCGGCGTCAGCAGCACCTCTGCCGCCGTCTCCAGAAACTCTTCAGCCTCTTCCGCTAGAGCCATAATTCAGGCATGGGCTGAGCTCCGCGACTGCCTCCAACACCAATCGTTCCAATCCCGCCATCTCCAATCCCTCAAAACCCTCGTCAACTCCCAGACTTCTCTCCACGTTGCCGAGCCCCAGGCCAAGCTTGTGCTCTCCATTCTCTCCTCTCCCGACCTCTTTCTTCCTCCTCAGTCCTATCCGCTCTTCCTCCGACTGCTTTATATTTGGGTCCGGAAATCCGCCCGACCAAATTCGGGTCTCATTGATTCGGCTGTGGAAGTTCTCTCTAATCTATTGTCTACCCAGTATGTATCAAACAAGAGTCCTGCCCTCTTTTCTGAAGGCGTTCTCCTTCTGGGTTCCTTCTCTTTCGCTCCTTCGGCCTCCGAAAGCTCGAAAAAAGTTTGCTTGGGGCTGCTCTGTAGGCTGTTGGCCGAGGACTACCAGGTGCTTGTGTCATTTGGTGGATTGATTCCGGAAGTGCTTGCCGGAATTGGGTATGCTTTATCTTCTTCTGCGAATGTTCATTTTGTTACCGTTTTGGATTTCGTGTTGAGTGTTTGGGGTAAGGAAAATGGGCCTCAGGGTAGTGTTTGTCACGGGTTAATGATTCTGCATTTGATGGAATGGGTAATGTCCGGTTTGAGTAGTTTTCGTTCTGTCGAAAAAGTTGATACCTTTTCCCGGGAGGTTTTAGAGACCGATAAAGCAAATAATGTTCCATTTGCGGTTGTCATGGCTGCAGCTGGAGTACTGAGGGCGTTAAATAGATCTATAGTGAGTGGTCTTGGGATTGACACTATTTCCAAACTGAGAAGGTCTGCAGAAGATCGGATAGAATCTGTAGCAAGAGAGTTAATTTCACGAACTAGAGGGTTTGCCAGCTCAGATAATGATCTCACAGATAGTCTTATGTTACAGTGTGTTTCGATAGCATTGGCTCGAACTGGTGCGGTCTCTGCTCGCGCCCCTTTGTTTATATGCCTTGCGTCTGCATTGTTGACCGAAATCTTTCCCTTGAGACGTTTGTACATGAAAGTACTTAAATCAATGCATAACAGTTCAGCTGTACCGAGGATTAATGAGGTCAGAGAACACTTGGAAAGTCTTACTTTTAAGGAAGCAGGGGTCATAACTGGTGTTTTCTGCAACCTTTATGTTTCAGTTGATGAACATAGCCAACATATGGTGGAAAATTTTGTGTGGGATTACTGTCAACAGATATACATGGAGCACCGACAGGTGGCTTTAGTTCTTCGTGGGAAAGATGACGAAGTACTTGGAGATCTGGAGAAAGTTGCTGAATCTGCTTTTCTTATGGTTGTACTTTTAGCATTGGCAGTCACAAAGCACAAGTTGAATTCAAAATTTACCCAAGAAACGCAAATGGATACATCAGTACGAATACTTATTTCATTTTCTTGTCTCGAGTATTTCCGGCGCATTCGTTTGCCAGAATACATGGATACAATTCGAGGTATTGTTGTGAGTGTCCAGGAAAGTGATTCTGCTTGTGTGTCTTTCGTAATATCCATGCCTACTTATGTTGACTTGACGAATGGCCCAGGTATGCTTTAGTGCCATCTTAACTCTAAATTTCTTATTAATATCTGACTTTTCTGGAATGAGGTCCTTAAATTTAGTGATCACCCTCTCAGTTTTATAGTGATACGTTGATTTGATAAGAGTTCTATTGTGGCCTATCAGACTTTTCTTTCCTGCCGAAGATGGAATATGTGTGGTCTGAGGATGAGGTTCAAACTGCTCGCATTCTGTTTTTCCTACGAGTTATTCCAACTTGCATTGCAAGTTTGCCTAGCCCTGTATTTGGGAAGGTGGTTGCTCCAACTATGTTCTTGTATCCTATACCGAACAACTTGATGTTTTGGGAACTTATTTTTATAGAACATCATGAACAATATAAATATATATATGTGTGTGTGTGTGTCTGTAATAATAATAATAATATTTTCCAAAGAGAACATTGTGAATAATTTGACTCCTTATTACAAATTTAATCAGATATATGGGTCATCCTAACAGAAAAGTAGCTCGAGCTTCACATTCTATGTTTTCTGCGTGTATGTAATAATAATAATAATAATAATATTTTCCAAATAGAACATTGTGAATAATTTGACTCCTTATTACAAATTTAATCAGATATATGGGTCATCCTAACGGAAAAGTAGCTCGAGCTTCACATTCTATGTTTTCTGCATTCATATCTTCGGGGAAGGATTCTGATCAGGATGAAAGAGATTCGTTAAAGGAGCAGCTTGTTTTCTACTACATAGAGAGATCACTACAGGTATCTAACGCAGATAATGACTATAATGTTTAAACTTGCACTTCATCAATTAAAGGTACCAACAACAAAATTTCTTTGTAATGCGAGTGCAGGAATATCCTGAGATTACTCCTTTTGAGGGAATGGCTTCTGGAGTTGCAGCCTTGGTTCGACATCTTCCTGCTGGAAGCCCCGCCATATTTTATTGTATACATTGTCTTGTTGAGAAAGCTAATAGGCTCTGCATTGAAGACTTTGCTCACCAAGCTGATATGTGGAAGAACTGGCAAGGGGAGTCGGAGCCTGGCAAGAAAATCCTAGACTTACTTTTACGGCTGATTTCCCTAGTTGATATACAGGTAAGCTAATATTTTGTTTCTTTTACTTCCATATGGTTGGTTTCCCTCAGAAACATTTTACTGCTGTATTTCCTGTTCATTATGTGTTCTGCATGTGAATCTGGTGTTTCCTGTTCTATATATTGCCCTAGTTGGTTTGCAATATATAGAAATAATTTAATGACATTGTTAAAATTCAAAAGTCATTTCCAATTTACCATGAGCATCGGTGTTGATGGACTAGAGTTGTCCCAAAAGGTGTTATGCCTTCTCCTCTCTCAACTTTGGTGTCTAAACTCACTGAACATTAGGATTTACTTGTTCAGGTACTACCAGACTTGATGAAGCTGTTGGCACAGCTAATCGCCCAACTACCAAAAGATGGTCAGAATATGATTCTAAATGAGTTATATTCACAGGTTGCAGAATCTGATGATGTTACTCGCAAACCTACTTTAGTTTCTTGGTTGCAATCACTGTCTTACCTTTGTTTTCAAGAAACAAGTGGGAGTTCAGCATCCAGAAAGGTGGTAACTGAAGAAACAATCACATCCAAGCGGACTCCAGACCCATCAGATCAGGCTAGCTTAAATGCTCGACTATGAGATTGAGGTGCAGTAATCAAGATTACTCAACCTCCTTTTCAATAATTTATTTTTATTTTTGCTTTTGGTAGGTTAATTATATTGTGCATTTAATTACTCATGAGACACATGGATTTTTTAGTTTCTCAATAATGCAAAATAAATAAATGTACCATTTGGAAATGTTGTATACTTCCTGTTCATGGGGCTATTGCCAAACTCTGTATAAGTTTCATCTGTAGTTCCTATAGTCTCTCGTAATGCTGGAATTTGATTCATGGGACGTTTCATGAAAAGAAAAAGTTTCACTTTCTTTCCTTCCTTTAAATCAGAGCACATTGATCACTGCTGCATTGAAATTTGGATCCTCCTCCTGGACTTTCAGTTTGGTCTTGTAAGCTTAGGTATCCATCATGTATTCTGTTCGTTCAAATGAGTGCTAACATATACTTGGTTGACTTTTTAGAAGGTATGACTTGTAAGCTTAGGTATTCTGTTCTTTCAATTGTCATTTGGTTTTCTTCATACTATTCATTCATGTAGGACTGGCCAATTAATTTCATACAACAAATTAGATGGCTAAGATAAACTGTTGAGTTGTGTTGGGTGGTATAATGGCACTGGCGATTATTCGGAAACTGGTAATAGGGTATTCGATTCAAGGCACTTTGGGGTGTAGACTAACACGACAATCTGTAATGTCAGATGTGTTATCCACATATGAGAGGTGAACTCTAAGAGATTTTGTGATTCCTTTCATGCTTTTACTTTTCATGGAAAAAGTTGTTAAAATGGAGAAATTAAGAGTGGAATTCAGAGGTTGGAGCAACCTAAACCTTCTCAATTTCTCATTATTGGTTAGACTTGTATTTGTCAAGCTCAAGGTAAGACTATCAGTGTAATTTTACATGACAAGCCAGAAGGTGATTTCCCTCATAGAACTAAGTAGATGCGTCACCTAGTGTAATGATGACACGTAATATACACATATAGAGAGATAAGTAGATAACTGTACGACAGTTATTCAAGATTCTTTTGAATATTTTTTTCCCCAAAATTACACTCCATTTTGTTCCTTCAATTCTAGAATTTAGAAAAAGATGAAACAGAGGAGTTGGTTTAGTGTATTCTGTTCGTAATCAAGATTACTCACCCTCCTTGGTATTGAAGTAGTACCTAGAAGGATGCCTTTTGATTTCATTACGTTTTTTTAGTGTTTTCATCGAACTGTATTTGATTTCCAAATCTCTTGGGGGGGGGGGGGGTTTATTTTGCAAATGTATCATTTACGTATTTGGTCGGCCTTAGGATCTGTTATCAGGCTTTGTAAGATTAGATGAGCAGTTTGATAGTTTTAGATCGAATTAATTTTGGTTTTTTGCAAGGTCAGTTTCAGAATAATTTGGTTTTTGGGATTAGTTGAATGCAATGGACGGAATTGTGTTTTTCTTAGAATCTTATTTGGTGCACATTTTGCTTGGTGAGGATGCTCAAGTTGAGAGTCTCGAAGAAATTCTCAGTTTCTGTTCTGTACTTATTTCCAATTTGATGATCAAAGAAACTTTTATTTTTAGTGAAATTTCCTAACAAAATTAATGAATATACTTTTTGCCATTTTTCATGGGGCTTATATACTTCTTGACCATCAAGAGAACCTGATATTTCAAAAGAAATTCTTTTACTCAAAAAGTTTAAATGTCATGGGTGTTGGTTGACTATTAATTCTTATGTTGTTTTATGTTTGTTCAATGGGGTAGGATTTTGGGATGTGAATCAGTAAAACACAGGTGAACTTGAGGAGGCTGGTTGCAGCACCTCAGCGACAGAACCAGGCAAAACTTGTACATGTATGATCCTTGTACTCTCACCTCTGATATGTATGTTACTATCAGAACTATAGGCTACAAACTTTTATTCATCCTCAGACAATTGTTTAATCCCAAAAGTTGTCTGGTTTTTCGTCTTTATATTTTGAAGGTCTAGGTTTTTTCTTTTGATTTTAGATATTTTGGGATATGTACCTTTTATGGATGGCATAAGTGCTGTAAATTTGCAGCATGTTGAACTTTACAAGAACAAGTAGAACTCGCTGAAGAAACAACTCCAGAAGGCTTACCGAGGTTGGTATGTGTTTTATTTTCCCCCCTGATTTACTTTTAACTTTTATTTATTAAAAAATTTGATGCATGTATCATTATGCTTCCCTTTGTGTACTTTACAAATCAATCTAAAGGTTCTGGTGGACATCTTGGAAATATTGATTAACGTTCCCAACACTATGTTTAGAGTGAATATGCTGTTTATACTCGCAATAAGTGTCTCTCGTATTGTTATCATATTTTTGTTGTTTCAGGGATTTATGTTGGAAAAAGTTTATCTAAGTGAATATTGTATTGTCCCAAGTCATTCTCTCTCTTTAGCCATGTCCGATGTTTTGAAATATGAATTGTTTGTTCTTTTATTTGTAATTTAGAGTAAACAATTTTTCGTAGTTTTTTCTTGAAACAGTTGGAAATGTACGAGAGGGTTATGCTTTATTTGAGATATAGGACAAAGTACGTATAATCCTTTCAGATTATCTGAAGAATCTGAACTTCTGTCTAAATTTAAAAGTGTAGAAGGTCAATATTACTTATCAACACATACATTGCATGTACAAGTTATTATTGGGAAGTG
Source organism: Gillenia trifoliata (assembly GCA_018257905.1). NCBI lineage: Eukaryota > Viridiplantae > Streptophyta > Magnoliopsida > Rosales > Rosaceae > Gillenia > Gillenia trifoliata. Next base: position 19,536,537 of record CM031087.1, read on the forward strand.
ACAGATTTATATGGATTAAATTGTTTGTTTTCGAAGTTTAGGGAACCAGCTTGTCTCTTTTGTTTTGTCAGTTTTCTGTTAGTTAACTGTTGTAACCATGTTGGCTATGAGACCTTGGCTGTTAGTTTTCTGTTAGTTAACTGCATCACTATCATCCGGTACAGTTTCCTCCCCAAAAACATGGATGGTTTATTTGTTCATGGTTTCTTAAGCCTTCAACAATGGAATTAGCTCTATCTTCTATCTTTTTATATGTACATAGAGAATAATTTTGTAAACGAGTTGGACCGAAAAATGATCAGTGCTGGAGAAGTGCTTCTGCTGAATCTGGTTTTGTGAAAAGATTGTGCACCATATTTTCTTGTGGAACAGAAGTTTGAAGTTGGCCAAGACGACCTGCTAGGAACAACTATAGACAAGTTTACTTGTGGGAGTGAGGTGACCGATATGTTTTGCGCGTGATCGTGTAGTATGTGATCTAAAGGACAAAGCGACGCCGGTCACAGCTAGTAGAGTTTTGAGTTCGATTATATTTATTGTTATTATTGTTCGTAATTTTGGAGAAATTTTTTAAAGTGCCCGGTTTTCAACCGGGTACTCCACATGTCATGAAGAGTGACATGGAAAAATATATTATTTCCACCACTTGTATTATGACATATGGAGTATCTTTTGAAAATTGAGTACTTGAAAAAATCTCTTGTAATTGTGATCTTGGAAGCTAAGCTCCTATAACAGGAAGCCGAAGTTCAATTTGGGGATTGTGCTTGTAAATGTTTGTTCAGCAATTCAACAAGAAATAACCTCTGTATATGTATGTAATTAGGGTTAAGATGAAGAGATTCTATCACTTGCTGGGTTTTTTTTTAAATAGAAAACTAATGAAAAGTTTTTTATCCCAACAAAATATTAATCATAAACATTTGATAATAATTTATTAATAATAAGAACAATAAATTTAGAAAAAAAAAAAAACACAACAAAAAAAGAAAAATAAAAGGAGGTGGTGACATTTTTGTAAATGAGTTGAACTTTGGCGGCATTGACTTTTTATGCACAATTAGATCAATTGTCACATGTACGACTGTTTATACATAATTTGGTTAACTGTTTATACACCTGTGACTTGTGTATAAACAGTTGACCTAATCGTGCCACCAAACTTTAACTTATTTACAAAAATGCCATTGCCTTTCTTTCTTTTTTGTCATTATTAATAAATTTGTATTGAGTGTTTATAATTAATTTTTTTTAATCTCAAGGGCTTTTTATTGAAGCTCCTTTATTTTTTTATGGTTGTTTTACCGATTTTCAATTACTACTTTGAGGCAACTAAAATTTCTAGGTTATGTTATTTTTAATTTTATTTTCGTAGGAGTTTGGGTGCAGAGAGAAATTATTCATTTTCATCAAAATAAAATGTGGGTGCAAAGAATATGTTAGGTCAGGAAAGAATTTAGGGTATAGTTAATTTATGATTTCTACATAATATATCTTATCATTTGGAGAATATATACTTGTGGGGTTGAGATTTTATATTGGAAATTATGTAGGATAAATTGTTACTAGATGTAAAAATTATCAAGTGAAATTTCTTGACCAATGTGCCTATAATATTTATGTGATTGTTTTAGAACGTAATTAAAAATCCCATAAAAAATAATAAACCTAATTAAAAATAAAAAAGGCTAAATAAAATGTTAATATACGAGGATGTATAATTTGATAAACCGCCATTTTCAAATCCAGGCGTATTTCCTTGAAGGTAACGGTCAAAAACACCAAAGCATAAGCTGGTTGATCGAAGGGCTGCTTTACGATTAACATTCAATTCGACCAACATGGGCGTTTACAGATCAAGCAGTTCAGTTTGCAATCTCCCGCCCTGCCTCGTCTTAGCGGCGATGATCCTCGTCGTGGGCGTAGCGATCTCAACATATTCATCACCGATTCGCAATAAGGCTGCGAAAGAGCGAGTGGGTTTGATGCCTTTTGCCCTAATACTTGTTGTACTCGCCGCGCTGCATGTTGTCGAACCCATTGCCTGTAACAACTATAAACCCATTGGCTATAACAAGGACGAATATTGGAAGAAGTTGCTGCAGCGCTTGCGTTTGGTTGCTCTGATTGTTGTGCTTTTCTTCTTGGGGCATCAGCAGTCTAAAATTCATGCCAACAACTGGTTTTGGGGGTTTTAACTTTAACCCGTCATTGTTTGCAAGGCGGAGACAAAGTTGTTATACAGTCCTTTTGTGTTCGGTCGATACACTCTGTCGAAACTGCGGATGATTATTCTATGAGAGTGAAGAAAACATGGGTTTTTGAGCAATATCCAGATTGCTTGTCGAGTGGTGATGATGAGGCAAGAGCAAGCAATGACGCTCTCAGAAGTGAAATGAGGAGTACCGCGGATGATGAAGATGAACAATTAGCAGTGCTGCATCATGATCCTCTCCGTCTCGGCCTTGCTTTACGTACTGATCTACCCAGGCCACCGCGATCAACATCATCATCAGCCTCTTTTGTTTTCGTTTTCCTATTTCGACTTTTCGTCTTGGCTATTTGGGTGGCTCTTTGGGTTGAGCTTGCGTGGGAGATTGTTTCGCCTTCATCTTTTCCAATACAGCAGATTACTAGCAGCCTTATCTTGAACGTTGTCATTTGGCACGGGACTCATTTACTCTTTACAGTTTTTATTTTGGAAATTTGGTGATTTGAGATTAAAGTAAATATTGTCACTTAGTACTACGCTCTAGTGATATTCTTCTTCACTTGTAACTTCCGTCTGACGGGTTGGGGGAGATGGTATCATTGACAATACTTGAAGCAAACTAGTTATCAACCGCTGCTGTTTAACAAATGATGAGATGCATAAAGATCTCGAGAGTCTCTTAGAAGTCTTGGATGTTGGAAGCTCAAGAGAAGCAGAATTGTGAAGATCTTTTCTTAATTGTATTGATATGCTTTGGTACAATCTTATATACAGGATGGATAACAGCACGATCCACAATTGTAGGACTATCTACGGTAATACAAATCAAACAAATCAATCATCTAATTATACTAGTTCCCTAATAACATGGAACTTCTAATCGCACACAATCTCTTTCCTTAATAGAAGCAATCATTTTCGTAGAATACCAAGCATCAATGGTTTTTCAACGCTTGTAACATTGTTTTACATTTGTGCACAAGACTTCGTGCAATCTCCGATTTACCAACAAATTTGAAATACTTGTGAGCGAATGACAGATTTTTTAGAAATGTCAAATATTATAGAACTGCATCTTAATGAATCGCCCATACTCTCTGTGGTTGCAGGTTTAGATAAATCATTAAACTCCATAACAAGGCTATTCGTATGGAAGGCTGCACTAATCTCACTGTTGATTTTTGGAAGAAGATCTTGCAGCTCTCTTTCTTTCGCTCTCTCTCTCTCACGCACGATCACACACAAACGCACACACGCTCATGTACATGCATATGACACTTGCAATGTATAGAGATGGATTGCGGGCCAGCTGGTGATAGTGGGTTAAAAAACAGAAACCCAGGCCCAAAAATTGGGCTAAGAAAGAAAAAGTGCAGGAACAAAGCCCAATAATATGGGTTTGTGATGGCATGCGAGCCGAAAATAAAAAAGAACCAGCCTCAGGTAACACTTAAGGGGGAACGGTCTGGTGCAAGCCCTTTTGGGCTGCAGGGGTCTGAGATCCAAGCCGAGCAAAGCTGGGGCTTTGGGTTTTGCCGGGAAACCTCAATGGAGGCTGCTGTAGGTGGCGACACAGACACCAAAAAGTGTCGGGGAGAAGATCTCAAGCGGGGGTGGGGGGGAAGCCGGGGTTCCACGGGAACCTCGAAATCCACTACGGAGGAGGTGTTCTCGAAGTCGGGGACGAGGGAGAAAGGCGGGAGTGCGACTACAGGATAACCGTGGCCGTGCTCAGAGACGGGCAACGATCCAAAGCTCGCTAAAATGTAGGGTTGCGACATGGGGGTCCAAACCGTGGAGAATCGACCAGAATTTTGATTTTTCGATGAGATTTCGAAAGCAATATCGATCCATGTCGTTGGGGATGGCGAAGTTGGCATCTGGGAAGCCCTAAACTTCCAGTCGTCAGTGATGGCTGGGTTCACCAGATTCTGGTGAAGGGGAGGCGGCTGGGTAAACTGCAGGCCAACCCAGGCTGCGGCCCAGGTTTGGACAGGAGCGGCTGGGCTCCTCGGCCAGGCGAGGCGAGGCTCAACGGCTTTAGGCCGTGGCTCAGACGTAGTTAGGGTTTGGCAAATCCCAATTTTTTTCATTCTTTTTCTTTGCTTATTCACACATTTAATTCACTACAATGATAACAGAAGTATAATAATATAAATGCGAACAATAATTTAAGGATAATATATAATTCGATAAACGAAAATTAGGGTTCATGCTCAATGGTAAATGTTTCATGTAGTCAAATTGAAAAGTATCGACATTTAGACTGTTTTAGAAGTTACTTGGATTGCGATGATGAATCTTGTGAAGGGATTTGTAACAAAATAACCTTCAGTTCCTTAGCGCAGCGTTAGCATCGTGCTTGATAACGTGTTGTGACCTATTTCACTAAAAGAAAAGAGGGTGCGGCGGTAGAGAGAAAAGAGAGAGAGATTTGGGTAATTTCTGTGATGATGTTTTCCATCACTTGTGCATTTATTTATAATAAACCTAGCAAGCTTACTTGTCTTGCAAGTAATACAAACCTAAAGAAATAAGATCTTATAAATTACATAGGAATCCTAAATACAATCTACTAATTATTTACACAATCACATATGTGCTATAATAAATATCATAACAAAAATTCCTATCTGCTATTAATCTTTGCTTGATTTTAGCAGAATGACTTATATGGAACATGTTCACCCCCACGTGGCGTCCTGTATCCAATATTACCTTGTCATGTGCAAGTTTTTCTCCATATTGCAATGTATTATTGGATTGGAGTGAATTCGTTCCACGTAAGTTGCTCTCTGATTTATGGAGGAATTATTAATTTTCGTTATTAAATTTCTTAATTAATACTGAAATTTAACATTTTGTCATTCAATCAAAGTATTCAAATTAATAAGGTTTCAATTTAAAATTTTGGGCTATCCGGGACCGGATCCAAAGTTTTTCTTTTTTGTTTCTTTTGTAACTTGTATTAGAATAAGTTGTCTCTTTGGCGATTAATGACAATAGTAACTCAATTATACGCTTTTATAATTTGAACAAATTGAATAATAAACTTAAAACTTTAGGCCAGTAATAGTAGTTACACTCCACTTTCTGTGACACATGCTTTGTATGTGACCCCTCCTAGTTACTTTTAGTAAATCCAGCTCTTATTAAACATAGAATTAATCTAACATAACAATTTGACAACAACAACAACAAAAACTATCATAATCAAATCGCATTCCTATCCAGATTTGTGCAAGTAGGGTAATTTTATTACATAATTATAAGTTGTTTACAATTTTTGGTCTTTTTAAACATGTAAAAAGGGGACTTCCTGCTGTCTCTGCTGATACCTCATTTTCCGGGTGCATTGGAGCCTGCCTCTCGCGACGATCCACGTTGGTAGTGAAAGAAAACGATCGACAAGGTTTTCTCTGCATCGAAGAGCATAGAACCTTCAAGCAGAACTGGAGAAGCAGTGAAAAACCTGAAACGCATGCATGCAGAAGAACAAGTGGTTGATAAAAAGTAAAGGAGCGTAATATATATATAGTGACAAAAAGTTTTAGCTTCAAGGCACGCGATGCGTGCTTCTCTCTTTTGTCTCTGTCGATATCAAGTAATCGTTTCTTTCATTTCTTGGTGACGAAACGGCAAACCCACCAAACTACCGTTCTATTGCAGTCCACCTCATCCGCAATTCGTTACAACAAAACAGATATTTAAAGGGCAATGTGCATTGTTAAAACGTATTAACGATTGTCGCTGTCAAATGCTTTTCTTATGTTGAAATTTAAGTACAGGAAAGAAACTTCCCAGCCGCAGAAGCAACAAATCCTTCCATGTCCCCTTCACCACTCCTCTACACATTATATTTCTCTCCAACACTGCATACAGACTATCTACAAGAAGCCTCTCACCAGCAACCTTCCTCTACCAACTTGTCCTGGAGGCTAGAGATATGAAAATTAGTAATTAATTACAACTTGACTTCTAAACTAATTAGTAGTTAGCCACTAGCTAACGGAATCCAACTTTCTAACAGATTATTTTATTACACCCTCATGGTTAGGACTTTCATTTTCAACCCACTGTATCCCGAGATCGAACCCTCTCCGTTCACTTAGCATAGATTTAATGTAGAATATCACATATAATAAAAAAAAAGAAAAAAACAAGATTATTTTATTGGCTGCTGAGGTGGATATTGTTAGCTGTCCTTGTATTATAATGCGTAGTGCTTGCAATTTGTGCTTGTTTCTTTCCTGATCTCTTCCTGCCTTTTCCCCTTCCCCTTGCCGGGACTCGGTCGTGTTTGAAGTTTGTATATATAAGTGAAAATTATTATATTATTATGGACGACTTTTTGTTTTTGTGGAATGAAGGAGCTTGACTTGACTTGGGTATTTATCTCAGTATTATCCGTGTTGCATGGTACACAACCATTTCCATTTTTCAGTCGTGATCAGAACAACTGAATATTGCTGCCAAATAGTGGATACTATGACAGCCCAGGAAGTCTCCTCCTCATCCTCCTCAAAACGTTGGAAGTACGACGTGTTCTTGAGCTTTAGAGGCAAAGACACGCGCAAGGGCTTCACGGGCCACCTCCATGCGGCGTTGAAAGACAAGGGATACCAGGCCTTTGTTGATGAGGACGATCTAAAAAGAGGGGAAGAAATAAAAGATGAACTATTCCGGGCAATTGAAGAGTCCAAGATTTCTGTAATTGTCTTCTCAAAGAGGTATGCGGATTCGAGTTGGTGTCTTGACGAGCTGGTGAAGATCATGGAGTGCAGAGAAAAACTAGGGCAAGAGGTTTTGCCAATATTCTATGACTTTGATCCTTCAGAAGTCAGGCATCAGGATGGCTGTTTAGCTCAAGTATTTCAGGAGCACAAAGAGAGAATCTGTGACGAAGAAGATGACGAAGAACGTGAAGCAAAGGAAGATAGGTTAAAACAGTGGAAAAAGGCTCTTACTCAAGCTGCAAATTTGTCTGGCCAGCATCTTAAAATCAGTGAGAACGGGTATGTAATCAGTAACCTCCTTTCCAGATGAATAGCACACACAAAGAAAAATATATAGTTCGATCACTGGAAAATCAAGATGGTTCAAGTGCATGTATTAGGGGTTTAGGCTTCACATTATATACTTCGATCAATGACAAATGCTAAAACAAATTATAACCTTTTCTTCTTTTCGTCCCTTGCATGAATTAACCTTGAAAACTAATTAAGGAAAAATGGTAACTACAGAAGAAACAATTTATTTCATCTATTTGTTTTCTTGTTTTATTTTTATACATGTTGTTACCCTCATGCTTCGTTTAGTTAATTCTTTTTAATACTATATGTCCATTTTTCTTCTTTTTATTCAAGTTCTTCACAAAATCACAGTTGGAGGACGTGAAGTATACAAGCAAGTTAGTCTATTTTTTTTGGTCTGATAGCTTGTTAGTATATATAAGATGGAAAGTACATTGTTGAGTGATGGTCGCAGCTCCTACGTACTGAGCCTTAATTATTCAGTTTGTTATTGTTTATGAATTGAATTTCCAGGCATGAAGCAAAGCTTATTCGGAAAATCATTGACGAGAATATTAGCGAATGGCTTCCTAGCCCAAACTTACATGTGGCCAGGCACCCGATTGGAATTAAGTCTCGCGTCCAAGATATTATCAGTGATCTTTTAGGTGGTGGATCAAATGATGTTCTCATGGTTGGAATTTGGGGGATGGGTGGATTGGGTAAAACAACAACTGCCAAAGCCATTTATAACGAAATTCAGAATAAGTTCCAATTCAAAAGTTTCCTTATCGACGTTAGCGACACTACAAGTAAACATGGTCTGGTTTATTTGCAAGAAAAGCTTGTTTCTGACATCTTGGGGCAGACCAAGTCTCATGTTATTTGCAGTGTTGATGTAGGGATTAGTGTATTAAAACAACAGCTTCGACGTAAAAGGGTACTTGTGATAATTGACAATATAGACAAACTGGGGCAACTAAATGCAATAGCTGGACATCGTGATTGGTTTGGTCCCGGAACTAGGATTATAATAACAACAAGAGATGAACATTTGTTGAAGCAAGTGGATAAGATATATCCAGCTCAGAAAATGAACACAGACGAAGCTCTTGAGCTCTTCAGTTGGAATGCCTTCGGAACTAGTTGGCCTAGTCAAGGATATCTTGAACTCTCTAAAGATGTTGTTTCTTACTGTGGAGGTGTGCCTCTTGCACTTGAAGTTTTAGGCTCTTTTTTGTTTAAAAGAACCTCAACAGAACGGAAAAGCCAATTGAAGAAATTGGAAAGAACTCTTGATGGAAAAATTATAAAACCGCTTAGAATAAGCTTTGATGGGCTAGATGTTACACAAAAGGCTATATTTCTCGATATAGCTTGTTTCTTTATTGGAATGGACAAAGACTATGTCACAAAAATATTAGATGCGTGTGACTTTTCTGCAACAATAGGAATTAGTGTCCTCTGCGACAGGTGCCTTGTAACTGTTGAAAAAAACAAGCTAATGATGCACGATTTGCTTCGAGATATGGGCAGACTAATCATTTCTGAACAATCTCCTGGTCACCCTGAAAAATGGACTAGACTGTGGGATCTTGAAGAAGTAACTGATGTATTAAATGACAAATCTGTAAGTACTTTCCCCAAAGAAAAATTAGATTAATTGACCATAGAAGAAAGCTCGATCAGGCAAAATTTCTTATTAACTAACCTTTTTGTTAACAGGGAAGTGAAGAGATTGAAGGACTTGCTCTAGATTTTCAAAGCTCCGGCAAGGCTTGTTTCAGTACAGAAGCATTTGCTAATATGAAGAAACTAAGATTGCTCCAGCTCAACTATGTCGAGCTCAATGGGGAGTACAAATACCTTCCCAAAAAGTTAACATGGTTGTGCTGGCATGGATTCCCTTTAACGTCGATACCAAATGACCTTTTTAATCAACCAAAGCTAGTTGCTATCGACATGCAGTATAGCAAACTCGTACAAGTTTGGGAGGGTTCTAAGGTATAACAACCCAAATGCCCAGTTATTATTTTTCTCTTTCATATTTTATGCACAACACATTTTGTTTATTCTCTTTTTTAATTTTTATTTGAGATCTTCCTATTGGATTTTAATTTCTATTTTCTTTTTGTTTTGTGTAACAGTTGCTTGAGAAGTTGAAAATCATTAATCTTAGTCATTCCCATTACCTTAAAAAATCACCAGCCTTTGTAAAGCTCCCAAATCTTGAAGAACTGATATTCGAAGACTGTACGAGTTTATTCAAGATTCACCCATCCATTGGTCGTCTTGAAAGACTTTCTTTGGTGAATCTTGAATGCTGCATAATGCTTCAGAATCTTCCGGGGGGTTTCTATAAGTCGAAATATATCAAGACTCTTCTTCTTAATGGTTGTTCACAATTCAAAGAACTGCCCGAGTGCTTAGGGAAGATGGTATCACTAACAACACTTGAAGCAAACTATACGGCCATAAGAAAAGTACCATCTTCGATAGTAAGATTGAAGAACCTCAACTCTTTATCTCTATTGGGTTTGTATGTGCGTGTGTGCGGGTCACCATCAAGAAGCCTTTTGTTGCCTTCACTACATGGCTTGAACTCTTTAACGCAATTAGATCTCTCAAACTGCAAATTAACTGATGATGCAATCCCACAGGATCTGGGGAGTCTGATTCTTTTAGAGAGTTTGGATCTTCAAGATAATTGTTTCCGTAGACTACCAAGCCTTAGTGGTCTTTCAAAGCTTGAAAAATTGTGTTTAGGTTGGTGCCAAGATCTTCGTGCAGTTCCCGATTTACCAACTAGTTTGAAATTCTTGCATGCAGATGGTTGCCCTGCATTGGAAACAATGCCAGACTTTTCGAAAATGTCAAATATGATAGAACTGAATATCAATGAATCGCCCAAACTCACTGAAGTTCCAGGCTTAGGCTTGGATAACTCATTAAACTCCATGAAATGGATTCGTATGGAAGGGTGCACCTATCTCACCGCTGAGTGTAGGAAGAACATCCTGCAGGTCTCTCTCTCTCTCTCTCTCGTTCCCTTCATGTTACACACACACTAACGCATATGTACGTGTATATGACACTAAGTTACATTACTGTACAGGGATGGACTTCTTGCGGATTTGGTGGCATTTTTCTCAGTGGAAATTATGTTCCTGAGTGGTTCGACTTTGTCGAAGAGGGTGATGTAGTCCATTTTGATATTCCTCGAAGTGATGGTCGTAACTTTGAAGGGTTGGCTGTGTTCTTCATTTACTCAACGTTTGACGATGATTGGTGTCGTCTTGGCATTACTGTTAAAAATCATACCAAGCGTAGTGTGTTGCGGGTCTCCTTAACAGATATCTTATTGCCAAGATACTTGGAATCCGAGCATAATCCTAAATCTAATTTCCATCGTGAAGGCGAAGAATATCTTTGGCAGGGACAGTTATCGAACGATAAGCTCAATTTGCAAGGCGGAGACAAAATTGTTATACAGTCCTTTTGTGTTTGGTCGGTACAGTTTGTCGAAACTGCTGTTGATTATTCTATGAGAGTGAAGAAAACAGGGGTTAATCTTGTAAGGGACAAAGATATCAAGGAAACTGTGGTTATTTATAATCCTTTTCTTTATCTTTTTGAGCAATATCCAGATTGCTTGTCGAGTAGTGATGATGAGGCAAGAGCAAGCAATGACGCTCTCAGTAGTGAGATGAGGAGTACTGCAGATGATGAAGATGAACAATTAGCAGTGCTGCATCATGATCCTCTCCGTCTCGGCCTTGCTTTACGTACTGATCTGCCCAGGCCACCGCGATCAACATCATCATCAGCCTCTTTTGTTTTCGTTTTCCTATTTCGACTATTCTTCTTGGCTATTTGGGTGGCTCTTTGGGTTGAGCTTGTGTGGGAGATTGTTTCGCCTTCATCATTTCCAGTACAGCAGATTACTAGCAACCTTATCTTGAACGTTGTCATTTGGCACGGGACTCGTTTACTCTTTACGGTTTTATTTTTGGAATTTTGGTGATTTGAAATTAAAGTTAATATTGCCGCTTAGTACTACGCTCTAATGATATTCTTCTTCACTTGTAACTTCTGTCTGACGGGTTAGGGGAGATGGTATCATTGATAATACTTGAAGCAAACTAGATATCAACCGCTGCTGTTTAACAGATGATGAGATGCATAAAGATCTTGGGAGCCTCTTAGAAGTCTTGGATGTTGGAAGCAATCATTTTCGTAGAATACCAAGCCTCAATGGTTTTTCAAAGCTTGTAACATTGTTTTACATTTGTGCACAAGACTTCGTGCAGTCTCTGATTTACCAACAAATTTGAAATACTTGCGAGCGAATGGCTGCACTGCATTGGAAACCATGCCAGATTTTTCAGAAATGTCAAATATGATAGAACTGCATCGTAATGAATCGCCCAAACTCTCTGAGGTTGCAGGTTTGGATAAATCATTAAACTCCATAACAAGGATATTCATATGGAAGGTTGCACTAATCTCACTGTTGATTTTAGGAAGAAGATCTTGCAACTCTCTTTCTTTCTTTCTTTCTCTCTCTCTCACACACGATCACACACAAACACATGTATTTTTAAATTAACCTAAATAATAGATTAATTTATATTAAACTTAACTCGCAAGTGCACAAATTAATTATAGTAAAGATGTGCAAATACGAGATCGATCCCACATGGATTGCTTTAACACCAATTAACCGATTAATCACGCTAAACTTAATAATTAACAAGAAAATTAAAAGACGAATAACTAAAATAAACACACGACGAGAAGAATTGAGAAATAATAGAGCCTAATGTTATGAATCCACCAATAACAATCCTATTTACTTTTCCTAGAGTCAACTACTATCCAATTACCATGCCAATGTTAAAGGTTGTTCTTCTTAAGGTATGAATTAATTCGTGGTGAGACATTAACTCTTGTATTTCTACAATGAAATTATATCCTTCGTCCGGCATACAATTAACACATAGAAACTCATTAAGCGACACAAAAGAATCATGTCAACCAAGTATGACTAGCTTGATATTGGTCATCCTCACTAATTTATCTACCCATCTTAATCTTGGTTCCAATAAACCTAAGTGATTGGTCATCCTCATAGATTTATTTAAGTATCTAGATGCAAAATTCCTAAAAGTGACCAATCATTAAAAATCTGAATCATGTTGGGACCCATATTTGGCACCTTTTACATGACATAATCATGATCTTGAATTGAATCATAATCACCTAAGTCAACCATGACATTCAAGTAGGAAATTGATTGCGAAAAATTGAAGACATAGAAGCCATTGAAAGAAGGGAGTTTTAATGAAAAGAACAATTTTAAACTTTTTCTTAACCAAAAGCACCATAATAACTTTCTTTAATAAAAATGATAAAAATTTTAATCAAAAGGACAAACTTTACCACAACATGACAAAAAACAAAAAGGCTCATATGTTGGAAGCAAAGCCCAATATGCAAGCTATAATTTTTTTTTCCCAATTTGCCCATGACAGAATCCAAACTTTTTTAGCCTAAATCTGTCACTTTTTAATTACGAAAATGCCATTGAAACTTTCATTATTTATAAATATGTCATTGAATCATTAAAATCCAAAGATCACAAGGGAAAAAAATGAATTTTTTTATATATTTTATAATCAGCTCAATACTCCTGATTATAACATATTTGGTTGGGCGCTTCAAAAATTAAAAGGAATTCAACAAATACACATAACTATTTATATATTATGCCAACTATTTCTAAAAGTATGTACTGACTGTTTCTAAAACCTTCATGTCCAAACTATTTTTAAAAGTATGTACCGACTGTTTGGACATTATTTCTAAAAATAGTGTCACTGTTTCTAGAAATAATGTCACTGCTTCTAAAAATAGTGTCATTATTTCTATAAATAGTCACAGTTTATAGAAATAGTGGTCACCATTTCTAGAAATAGTCATAGTTTCTAGAAATAGTGTCACTATTTCTAAAAATGGTGTAGTTTCTAGAAATAGTGCGAAATGGTGTAGTTTCTAGAAATAGTGGTGTGACCCCATTGACTCCATTGAAACTGGGTTTGAATGAAATATGAGAAACACTTGTGCATGAAAACCAATTAAAACTGGGTGTGACCCCATTGACTCCAACGAAGGGACTTTTGATTCAAGGTCCTGTATTCATCAGTTTTTTCCTTGCCGTAAGATTTTTCTCTTAACAGCTTCCTTTGACTTTGGTTGTGGTCTTTGGATGTCTCAATATAGCTTTGGTTTTGGTTTGACAGATAAGTAACATGGCAGAGAAAGTGCCATCCTTTAAAACTGGTGGCGCCTACAGCTGGTTTCTTGATTTGACAACTCCAGATGCCATGTACGTTTTTCCAGTTTTGGCAGCAATGACATTTTTACTGACTGACGTTTTTCAAATGGCATAGGCCTTGAAATTTCCAAATCAACGGCATTGGCCTTCAATTTCCAAATCAACACGAAGAAAAGTTCATAGATCTACGGTATCAGCCTTTAAATATAGCAATTAAGCAACGAAATTGCATAGAACAGCAAAACAGAAGGCACGGGATCCAAACTGGGTTGGGTTCTCTCAAAAACCAGTCGAACTTGGTCATCAGAGATGACCATTGTTGGTCGGGGACGACAACAAGTCATCCTGGTCTGGGTATCACTGCCTCATGGCCACTTGACTTCAGGTGAGGGTAGAGACAGAGAACGACGCCATTGCAGAGAGAAGGAAACAGACCAAATAAACAGTGTCAGGGGTAAAATACAAAACTCCGTAAGCTACTTTGCTTGGGCTAACCTTATTTGGGCTGGTTTAATGTTGGACTTGCCTTAACCATTAAACAAAAGTTATTACGGTGGTTTTGGTTAAGTTTAAAATTTTTTATGTCCTTTTTATTAGTTTTCCCTTGAAAGAAATATATTTTGAATTTGTAACGGAAATTAATCAAGGTTGACGAGGAAATTAAGGGAAGAAATTAAGAATTGGATGCTCTCAATTAGTATAAAAAAGAATTCTCTAGGTCATTGTTAGAGGTCCCTGACCAACACATTCAACCTATCTTTTCTCTGCACCCCGCGTGCTTTTATCTTCTTTTTTTAATTCAAAATGTAGCCCTACATAGCTTTCTATTTCAAATGAATTTTCAATTCCCGCAAATTATTTTCTCGTACCTAGCGTAATCTTATTTTCTCGCACTTAGAGTAATTGTTGTTTTATCGCAATTTACTTTCTTGCAATTTCTATTATTGCAATTTACTTTCTCGCATTTTATTTTATCGCAATAGGAGTATTGTAACGTAATTACTTATCCATTCGATCCATTCGACAAGCTCGTTTGGGTTGATGTGATTCGCCTCCCTATACATTCCATCTCATCATATCAATCACCAAATTCGCTTCCACCCATCCATTCACTCATCATGTCCACACGAACAACACCCATTTCAACGTCCATCTAATGCATATCAAAAGTCCTTGCACTAAGGCATGGAGAGCCTACGACCGAGACGGGTTCCTTTATCGGTCCACAATTGCATTTGAAAGAAGTGAAAACAAAGTGCAACTAAATCAACTTCTCCTTACTCGCTTGGCCTTAGGGCGCAAGTTGGCATGCCCGCAACATAAACTTAAAAGACCAAGAGATCCCCAAATCCTTGTGGCCGAGACCGATTTTGAGACCAAAAAATCTAGAATAAAATACGCATAAAGATTAAGAATATAACATGGCATAATCATCTAATAGTAATTAACAAAGTACTTCGCAAATATTCATGTCATAGCTTCATCATAAACCTTAGAAAATAACTTCGTTACACATAGAAATAAAAATAAAAGAAAGATGGGTTTTTATCACAAATGGTCCCTAAAATTGACTTAACTCGTCATTTTGGTCCCAAAATTTAAAAATCGATCAACTGTGTCCCTGAAATTGATCTAACACATCAATTTAGTCCGTGCCATTCAAATCCGCCAGTGAGGAAAAGGCATGCAAAAGAGTGGCGGGAGATTGTGGCCACGTTGAGGGAGTCGTCGTTGGAAGGCTATGGTGTTGCGGGGTTGTTGTTAATTAATTCTAATTTTATTTATTTTTATTTCATTTCTTTTTTTTAAAAAAAAAATTTGAAAGCAAACTAATAGAAAAATAAACGAATTTGAATGGCAAAGACCAAATTGATGTGCTAGGTCAATTTTAGGAATGAAATTGATCGATTTTCAAATTCAGAGACCAAAATGACGAGTTAGGTCAATTTCAGGGACTATTGGTGATAAAAACCCAAGAAAGATAGAACCCATAATCCATGGTAAGACACGTCCTTAAGCTCTTCTCCGCGAATTGCATAGACGGTAATGGTATGATATTATGGTGGTGTGGTGATATACAAAGCTTAAGACACTCTATTTATACTAGAAAAACTCTAAAAGGTCTGGTAGAATGACACATTCCGATCCTGACATGCCAAGTGTCGGGAAGTGTTGGCCGACACGTGTTAAGTGACGAAAGCCAATTATGCATGTGTAAGTGAAAAAGTGAATATATTTAGAGTTGGAAGCGGAAGTCGGAGTGCGGTGATGGGTAAAACCCATTATTACAGGTGCATGACAGTCAGAGCATAGTAAATAGTGCAAGGAATATAAACATTCACATCCTCGTAAGGATGGATAAGTAGAAATTAACTAAAAGTAGGAGCGAATCCTACATAATTCGGAGGAAGTGTTAGAACCACCAACCACAGCCGAAGCAAGCCCGCGTCTCACTGGAAATCGAATCTGACACTAAGTCCTGGAGGGGCGCAAAACATAAAAAGGTGAGTGGGTCAAAAAGCAAAGTTTGATAAAACCTTTGTTTTCAAGAGCATACTATCCCCTCGCTGGAAAACATGCATAGTTTTTGAAAATACGTCATACTCCCCGGTATGATCCTCAAAATACTATAATAGTAATATGGGTACTCCCCGTTCATCAAACTGAATGCTCAAAATACGGGTACTCCCCGATAATCAAACTGAATGCTCAAAACACGGGTACTCCCCGAAAATCAGACTGACTGCTCATCCATATGTAAACACACAAGCCCAAATAGATAAGCTACGAGGAATAGGCTAGGTATATGAGTAATACGCTGAGTACTACAATGACACGAGTCTAACGCTAATTGTTGTGCACAAAGTGCATCACACAAGTTCGAGTTGCCTAGTGCAACCTAGAACAGGCTAGTACCTACAATGGATCAAAAGTTGCGTAGCGGTATTGAGAGTGACATCTCCAAACATCAAGGCTAGTCCTGGCCATAAGACTGAGTACTGATACCCGGGGTGTTATACATCTACTAATGAGCAACAATATATAAACATGTATGGCAAATAATATAATACGAATGGTTCTACCTCCAACATTTGCATATGATATAAGTCATGCTAACAATTTAAAGAAAGCATTGAAAAACCATACGTAATAATACATTTATCAAGACAAAGACTCACTCACTCACCTGTAAGTAGCCGGGTCGTAGCCCCCTGTCCTGGGTAGCCCCGGTAGTCCTCTGGATAAGTCTCACCTATATGAGATATCACTATAATAATGATTAAACTCATAAAGGTTACTAATAAAACTAATTAATTAAACCTATCCCTTGTTTGCTCAACACGGAGGTCCGAAACACTCCGAAAAATATCATACGTACTGCCCCTAGGTAGTACGCGTCGTCACGAGTCACCTCGCGTCGACAGAATTGAAAAATAAGGTCCCACGCGCCCTCACGCGCTGGTCAATGCGCCAGTCAACTGACGGCGTTAGATCTAACGGAATATTCCAGCATCCCCGTTAAATCTAATGGAATATTCCTAACAGCGTTAAGAATATTCTCGGTCGCTGACGTCATCGTTGACGTCACCGGCCAGTCTGGACCGATTGCTAATGTCACTGCTGACGTCTGCGCCTGGTTGCCGCTGCAACTGGCTCTGGTCGCCGCCATCGCTGGAATTTTGGCCGGTTTTCTGGGAAATTTTCAAATCTCCATAACTTCTTCATTTCTTGGCCAAATTCTTTATGTCAAAATGAAGCTAGAGAGGAGTAGAATGACGGTGTACCTTTGGTTTGGCCGTACAAGCTCGGGACCTCAGCCTGTAATTGCCTCGAAAGGCCGCGGCTACTGTAGCTTCGTCGATCTATGTCAAAACTCAACCAAATCAAGCAAACCACATATGAAAATTCATCTACTCAACGAGAGGAACCCAATGGTGGTAGTTAGAAACCTCACCTCGGTCTAGAATGGTGAGAAAATCGTCGGGAATGTCCGGTTCTTCCATGAGCTTTTCCCTTCAAACGGTTGAGAGTTTGGATGAACGGTTTGCACCGTTGAGTCCAGGGCGTCGAGACGAAGATGGTGGTGATTTTAGTTTGCTTCGGTTCAACGGGTTTTCGTTGACGTGCACTGTGCACAAACGGTGAGAGAGAGAGAGAGAGAGAAAAAATGAAATAAGGATAAGGGAGAAAGTGACGGGGAAGAACAAAGAAATTGAGATATTTTGGGTTTTGGGGGTATTGTGCACCCACCAAAACACTAAGATCACACGATCCCGTGTACAAAATAATCATGCACATGTCCAAAATATCCCCCGGGAATTATTTTATAACAAACTTTTTACGGGATGTTACATAGAAACTGTCCTAAAACAAAACAAATTCCTATACAATTAATGACACAAACTAGGAAAGAATCCTTCTTGACTTTGGAAACATGTCATCTGTTCTTGCACGCCAGTTTTGGGGTCGATCCAGCTTCTGGAAAATTCTAGAAAAATAAGAAACTTGTGGCTCTATCTCCTAGCTTCTCGAACATATATGGAACGTCACTTGGAAAAATTGGAAAAGTCTTCAAATCTTCATCCTTCCACAGCTGCGCAATTTAGACTGGAATGCAACTTTCACTGAATTGAATTGTAAAATTGGAACGTTTGGCTCCATGGAAAATTATGAAAGTTGGACACAACGATCTTCAGCCTCTTAGCTTTCTCCTCCAATTGGCTTTGCATCAAAACTCTTCCGAAAAACTGATTTATTATAAAAAACATCCTAAGTGCGCAAATTGGTTTAAACTAAGAAAAGAAAAGTAATAAGGCTCTTTTAAGACCAATTTCTCAACAAAACTTAGAGATAATTGACATAAAAGTATAAGAAATAATGCACCTATAGAAATAATGTACATGTATATGACACTTACAGTGTATAGGGATGGACTTCATGCGCGGATTTTGTGGCATTTTTCTCTATGGGAATTACTCGTTAGTTACTAAACATCATTACATATATCATCTTCCAATTACTGTTATATATAATATCAAGCGTACTGAGTTAAGGACCTGCGTAACAGATCAGGAAATACCACTGTACAACATACCTCCAAAGTGAGATTCCTTCCGATTTCCTTGGCTTGAATACTCTGTTTCCCTGGACAAGGCCTTTTGTTTCCCATGCTACCATTTTCTAAAGATGCATATTGAAGATGTAAGAAAAAAAAAGTGTAAATTTACATGTTCCGACAAAGATAGATGTTTTACGTCACATAAGAGCAATCACTGTTCAATCCACCCCAATGAACAGTAATTGCCCTAATGATTAGTGTATTCCACTGGCAATTGCTTTTTACATCTCCACCCCTACAATTAAATTGCCCTGGCAATTGGCAATTAAATGTTAGTATTATTTATACTCATAAAATAATACATAATAATTTTTATTTGTAATTTCGGATAAGATTTTTAATCGTTCTCGTTGCGCCACGTGTCATTATCCTAAAAATCAATAACAATAAAATATATGTATTTTTATTTATTTATAAAATAATTCAAAATAATTTTATTTGAAAAAAAATGGATTGAAACTTTGAGAGAAAGATAGGAGAAAGCTTGAAAGATGTTGAGAAAATATGGAATTGTGGTGTAAGGTAGATGATATTGCCAAGGTATTTATAGGAAAGTTTAAAAAAAAATTTACAAATTTTTTAAATTTTTTTTCCAGATTTTTTACAATTTTTTATATTTTTTATTCACCTAATTAATCTCTGCTGTTGGATTTTAAAAAATTTGAATTTCAACGCTTTAGATTGTGCCACGTGTCACAACGGTAATTTTTCATAATTTTAAAACATTTTTTTTTATTTATAAAGGAATTAATATCAACCGTTGATCTCTGATCCAACGGTTGAGATTAAATCTTTTTTTTTAATTACCGTTGCAAATCCAATGGCTCAAATTAAAGAGTTGTTGAGATCGCACGGTCCAAAGAAAGCCATGTGGCTTCCCTAACGGTAACAATCGAAGTGCCCGACAGGCGGGCCCCACCCCCTGCCGACCTTGTCGGGACGCACCTTACACGCGCGTGTATTCCACGCGCCTGACGCAAAAAAATATAAAATCCTTGGCTGACGCCAGCCTGACGTTAGCCACCTCGGTGGCTCGGGCTGTCAACAATTGACTGGGCTCTTGCTCAGGCTCCCCCCTTCCCCCGAGCAGCCCACTTCTCCACCCCATCTTTCTGGCTCCCTCTGGCAATTTGGGCCACTGTCCCCCAAGCAAAATCATGGGCTGGAGTTGCTCTAAGAGCATCTCCAATGAAATATACAAAATGCTTTGAAATTGACATTTTACATTTTTGTGAAAAATCACCCCAATAGCCAGATGTAAAATATTCAACTTCATCGAAAAATGTAAATGAAAAAGTAAATTTATATCTTTTGGAGGTGGGCGCCGCCAATCAAAGAGATAACAATAAATGGAATTCAAAATTGACATATCTCCAATTTGAGTATAACTATAAAACTAACATTTACACCTCCTAAAAATGTAAATGCAGCTTTTTCAAATTAGCATATCTCTATTGAAGATGCTCTAAGAATTTTATGAATAGCAAGAAATGTAAAATGTCAGTTTCTTAATAAGACACTTTATATCTCTCACTGAAAAATGTTCTTGGTCATGCCATTAAACTCCAACATCAAAAATGGTGAATCACAAGAGTAACTTACATAACATAAATATACTGCCACTACAGTGTCGCGTGCCAATAATTAAATTTCATATGCAAGTTTACTTTCACATAACATCGTATTATTGAAATAGAACATCATGATTGCGATGTACTCGTGCCACGTCAATTGATCAGTCTTGTGAATCACAGACAGCCGAAAAACACGTGGCATTAGAGGATCCATCACCCGTGATTCAACAGAGTTTGGTAGTAAAGCAAAATAAATAAATGAAAGAAAAAGTAAAGAAAAACAATTATATTCATGCCTAACAAATGAGTAGGACCCACGTGGTGTTCGGCTATCATCGTGTGGCACAGGGATTCCACGTGTGGGGGAGGGGAAGAAGCAGCAGCACACAGACTTACGAGTTACGCACTCCGCATAGAGAGCCGGAGATTCCCTCCACTCCATAGCTGGAGAAATTAAAGAATTAATAACTAGTATGGAGACACAGGATAGGTTTATGGGATGGGCAGCAGAGCGAGAAGAGTAGGTAGCTAAAGAGACAGGGGCAAAATCGTCATTCAGAAAATATGAAAATTGAAATTAAAGAGAGAGTGCAGTGGGTGGACCAGTGTGTGAGTTGGGTTAGTGAGAGAGAGAGTTGGTCAGACTCGTGGAGTCTGGAGAGGTGAGGGTCCCACTAGAAGAGAGAGAGAGGAGAGAGAATTGTTCCTATTCATCCACAATCCTGAAAATGGCGTCAACTTCGGTCCGAGCTGGCAGTGAGGCCAGGCTGTACCCAGCTGTCTCCCAACCCCAAATAAATAAATCAGAAAATACAATCTCACAATTAAGCCCCCTTTGCACTTTCCAATTTAGAAACTCCAAATCCAAATCCAAACAACCAGAAAAGCAATGGAAGCAGCAGCATTTGCCCTTAGACTCCACTGAGAGAGAAAGAGAGCGAGAGAGAGGAGCATTAGCATTTCCTCCTTTTATTTGATTTCGCTGGTGAAAAATGGATCCATGCCCATTTGTGCGGGTCACAGTGGGCAATCTCGCTCTCAAGATCCCCGTCGCCTCCAAGCCCGCCCGCTCCGTCGTCCACCCTTCCTCCTCCCCATGCTTCTGCAAGATCAAGCTCAACAACCTCAACCTCCCCCCACAAAACGCCGTCGTCCCCTGCCTCCCTCCCGACACCCATACCCACGTCGACAACCACGCCACCGCCGCCACCTTCCACCTCAGCAAGTCCGATCTCGACCGCCTCGCCTCCAAGTCCATCTTCGCCTCCAAGCTCTGCCTCAAAATTTCCATTTACACCGGCCGCAGGGGCACCACCTGCGGCGTCAACTCCGGGAGGCTGTTGGGCCGGGTCTCGGTGCCGTTGGATCTGGCGGGAACGGAGTGCAAGCCCAGCGTGTTCCACAACGGGTGGGTATCCGTGGGGAAAGGGGCCTACAAGGGCGGGTCAGCGGCCCAGACCCAGTTCCATTTGAATGTGAAGGCCGAACCCGACCCGAGATTCGTGTTCCAGTTCGACGGTGAACCCGAGTGTAGCCCGCAAGTGTTTCAGATCCAAGGCAACATCCGGCAGCCCGTCTTCACCTGCAAGTTCAGCTTCAGAACCTCCGCCGACCGCACTCAGAGATCCAGGTATAATCCCCTTTTTCCAATTTAGGGTTTCAGTGTGATTTTTGGTTTGATTTTGTTGGCTTTACGACGACGTTTTATTTAATGTTCGTATAATTCGATTACTTCAAGCGGACTCTGATCCCGTTAAAGCTCTTTACGTTGTTTCTAAGCCCACTTTTAAATTCAAACAAGTGTTTGTTCTATGTCCGTTTGTTCCCATTTTGCCCCTCTAGTCTTCTAAATTTTCGATAGGGTTCGAACAAATTCTGTTTTTGATTCATGATTCCTTGTGAATGTTAATCGCTGAATTCTCAAATTAATTTTGTATTCCCATTTTACCCCTCTGTTTTCAGGTCTTTACAGTCGGACCAAGGCAGCTCTCGGAGCTGGCTAAGCTCGTTCGGGAGCGAGCGAGAGCGACCCGGGAAGGAACGAAAGGGCTGGTCGATAACGGTCCACGACCTCTCCGGGTCCCCCGTGGCTGCAGCCTCGATGGTCACGCCCTTCGTGGCCTCGCCCGGGTCGGACCGCGTCAGCCGGTCCAACCCAGGCTCCTGGTTAATCCTCCGGCCCGGTGACAACACCTGGAAGCCCTGGGGCCGTCTCGAGGCCTGGCGCGAACGAGGTGGCGCCGACGGCCTCGGCTACCGCTTTGAACTCATCCCGGACACCAGCGGCGCCGGCATTGTGTTGGCCGAGTCCACACTCAGCTTAAACAAGGGCGGGAAATTCGTCCTGGATCTCGGGTCAGGGTCCAGTAACCGACCCGGCCCAAATTCTCCGGGTTGTAGCCCGAGGGGGAGCGGCGACTTCGGGTACGGGTTGTGGCCTTTCTGCATGTACAGAGGGTTTGTGATGTCGGCGAAGGTGGAGGGTGAGGGGAGGTGCAGCAAACCTGCGGTGGAGGTGAGCGTGCAACACGTGAACTGCACGGAGGACGCAGCGGCTTTCGTGGCGTTGGCCGCAGCCGTTGATCTGAGCATGGACGCCTGCAGGCTTTTCTCTCAGCGGCTGAGGAAGGAGCTGTGTCAGCAGTCGGATCTGGTCGGCTGACTCGGATGGGGCCACGTCGTCGGTTTATGGGGCTGTGGTCCTTTTTTTTGTAATTTTGGTGTGGGGTTTGGGGGAAAAAAAAAGATTTTTAATTAGTACTAACAAACAGACTGATGAGAGAGAATGTGTAGGTGTGTATAGTGAGAGGGGAGAGAGAGAGAGAGAGAGAGAGAGAGAGTAGACAGGGCACGCTTTGTTTTTAATCGTGTGGCTTGTGTTTAATTTTCCCTTTTAGTTTTTTAAATGAAGGGTTTGATTTAGTTGCAATTTTTGGGTTCTTTTTGTTGTGAAGATATTGTAGTCACTGACTTCAAAAACAAATATTTGATGTTAGTTTAGTTTTTGGATTAATCAAATAGTTGGAGTGTTGGATTAGCTGTGATCTAATTGTTGCCAGCTAAGCACATTAATTAATTTTATATTAGTTCTTTTTCTGTGTTTGTAGTTTAGTATAAAGTAGTAATTAAATAATTTAGTTTATGGATACGCAATCATGTATGGAATTGAAAAGGTGGGACGGGGGTTGTTGAAGATTTGGGCAAGGGAAGGGAGTGTACGCTATGTACTTATTCTTTTTTATTTTTTAAATAACAAAACAATATGATACATATTAAGGTTCCGTTTGGTATTTTTTTTCACTAAAAATTATTTTATTTTAAAGTTAAGCAAATAAAAAGTGTTTGGTAAAAATAAAATATACTGTTTATTTTAAAAATTATAGTATTAAAACATCAACTTTTAAAAGCAGCATAAAAGTTGCTTTTAAAAGCTGCTTTTATAAGCGGTTTTTTTTTTTAAAGCACAACCCCAAACTCTGGGCCTAAGAAATCAACAATGCATGCAACTAATGAATTGCTCTGGTAGTAAGTTTTTTTTTATTCAACTTATGGTGTTTTGGGTTCAAACTCTCGTCCATTTCTATTTTCTTTTAATGTAGATTAGTGTAAAATATTTCTTTTAATAAAAAATAAACAAAATTTGCACTGCATATACAGTGGTACAATAAAATTTTCATTCAGAGAGTAATTTATATAAAATGTGTTCACCGCACATGCCATTCCAATTTAATAATGTAATGTTATTTGAAGGTAAAATTATATATGATATTCTTATTAATCTGAAACGTTATGATGGTGAATCCATTATGTGGCATTGTGTACTTAACTTGGTATCTATTGAATACTTTTTACAAGTCTCTCTGTCATATTCTTAAAAGAAAAACTGTCAACCAAAGTGTGGAAAGTACTATTATAACATTTTTTTCATTCGGATTCCTAATAGTTAGTAAACAACTTGATGAGAATGCATGACTCCAATTCCTACCTACTCCGATTCCAAATTTATAAACATGCCCTAATTTTCTTCCATGAAAACCAATTTTATTAAATTTCCTTATCGTTTTTGAATTTCTCATATTTACACACAGTGTGTGAGTTCTATCTAGTTCAAATTTATAAAAACGGAAATTCAAACTTACAAAGGGGCCATGCGCATTGTTCAATCAAATAGTATATAGTGTACTCATTATTTATTATTTATGTGAGAATCCAGTGTGAAATATCGTCCTAATTTTGGTGCATGCATTGCTATGTGCTCACTTCGATTCAATACAAATTAATTAAGGGATCATTTGATAACCATTTCGATTTTAGTTTTTAATTTTTAAAAATTAAAATCTTGTTTGATAACTATTTTCAGTATTCAATTTTCAAAAAAATGAAACTGAAAACTACTTCCTTGAGTTTTCAAAATTTGACATTGAGTTTTTACTTTTTAGTTTCAATTTTTTATTTATTTAAACATTAAAAACTAAAAGTACCAAACAAAATTTCAGTTTCTAATTAAAAAAATAAAAACTAAAATAAAAAAACACTGAAAACAAAAAATAGTTATGGCTAAGTTTTTAGAAGTACACAATTGTTAATTAATGTGGATAATAGCTGTAATGCGCTTTTGATGGAGGGGTTATCTTATTGGCTGGTGTTTGGCTTTGTTTGGTTGGGAGGATTAATGTTATTCGGCGTAGAAGGATAATATCATATGTTGGTTGTGATTTGTTATGACTTTTGGAGCTGGCAAGTGGCAGCCACCATTATTTAAACCACGATCCCTTAAGCTACATTCTTAGTTTGGCTGACTTCTACAATTTGGGTATTGGTAAAGCGAGCAGGTATCTGGGAAAATTATAAGAAATATATAAGTATTTAACATAATACAATATTCAAATGATATGAAATAAGGTTAATATTCGGCTCAGGCCGTCCCTCTTTTAATGATGACGTGTCATCATTTTACCATATAAACATTATGATTTGAATTGTTCATTCTCTTTATCATCATTTAAAGATAATCTTTTAAAAAAAACTTATTCAATTTGGAATTGAAAACCATTTACCTATCCACGTGTGTCAAACAAAACGTTGAATATGGTAACTATATTAGCATTTTCATAAAAAATCGGCAGTTGTTTCATTCATATGAATGACTAACTAGTTTTTAAATCAAATAATTTTTTTAAAAAATAAAATAAACAAATTAGAATATAACACTTGTACGATAAAATAATTTTAAGTGGTCACTAAAAGCGAAATGTCTCCTTTACATGAAATGAGTTAAGCAAGTGTCTTAATAATTGTAGGCCTATTGTTTGGACAAATACCAAGGATTCGGTTGGTGGCATAGGGTTTGCCATGAATCTCATCAGAATTTGGTGTTATGTGTCATGCAATTTGGTATTGAAGTGGGGACCAATTTTATTTTGTTCATGTAATGGACTAGATATTGGGTGAGACATTTCATTATAGTTAATTGAAAAAAAAAAAAATGTGTGACGGTACGTGCAGTGGCGAAGCCAGGATTTCTCAGGGGAGGGGGGGGCGAACTTAAAAGAATGCAAGGTTAAAGAAAAATGGCAACAACTAAATCTTTTTATATGGTAATGTTTTCCATAATTAAATAATACAAACAAATTACAATTGTTGCCGGCGAGGTTTCATGTCATGAAAACGTCACATAATAGGCTCATTATCAATACAAGCAAATACATCTTTCTCAATGTAAACAAGCATGCTATCACTCAACCATTGATCTCCCATTTTGTTACGCAATGGTGTTTTCACAATCTTCATAGCAGAAAACGCTCTCTCCACCGAAGCGGTTGCAACTGGTAACACCAAAGCCAATGTAAGAAGCTTATACACTAACATATAGCTTTCAGACCTCCCTTTCTTCACTAACTCTTTTGCAAGATCACTAATTCCTCTCAATGATGAAAACTCACTATGCATCTTCATATCATGAATGTAATTGTCAAGTTGAATTGGAAGATTCATGAGGTCCATATGATCAAAATCTTGAGGATAAATTTGGGCTAAACAAACAATTTTTGCTTTGTCAAAAGATGCAAAATTATTCACCGGACTCAAACATGCCATACAAAGAAGTAACTCGGTGTTTACGTCATTGAAGCGATCATTCAATTCCTTTAGTTGCATATCAATGACTTGAAAATGGAGTGGGGTTGGGGATGAATGAACAGTGCACTGGGGGTGGGTGGGTTGCTGCTGGGGCCTGGGAATGAGAAAGGGGATCGGGGTTTGGGGGGGTGGAAACTGGAATAATAGTAGATGGGGATTGGGGACCAGTGGTCCCCCGTTTAGATCTGATTTTTTTTTTTTTTAGTCTAAAACGACCCCGTTTTGTAAAAAAAAAAAAAAAAGTTTTACCAGGCCCAAAACGACGTCAGATATTGTCAGATATGAAACTCTCTTCTTTTTTGCATATTTGACTGTTAAATGGTGACTAATGTATTAAGTAAATACATATATAATCCCCAGGTAGTGGATATGTGAGAATACGAACAAATACATACAAATACTGGTGGGCAACAACAGTTTTTCCGTCGGGACTCGAGAAAAAATCACGAGTCGGAGTCGGAGTCACGTTCACCCCTGCAGTCTGCAGCAGCAATCAGTCTCTTTTGTTGTAGTGGGCCGGGTGGGAGACTAGCGACAAAAATTCTTGCATGTTCCGGAGTACGAGGTACTCTGAATTTTTTAACCGTTGAATTCTGATTTTTATATTTTAAAATAAAAATTTAACGATTAAAAAACCCGAAGTACCCGTAATCCGGATATGCAAAAAAGAGTCGACCAGCTATAGAGGGAGCTGTCAAAAGCTTTTCGGTTGGAAAAAGGAGTAAACGTAGGGTAGGGAGGATTTATTACTTTAGTGTAGGACTCTAGTTCTAGGGGCATAGTCCCTATTATACGGTCACTTTTATGTACTGACTTACTCTGTTCTTTGCGAGCATATTCAAATACGAAGTCAGGTTGTACTATTCAGACACTTTATTTATTTTTTATACATTTTTTTTAAATTTTGATAGTTAAATCGAGTAAATTGAAAAAAATTTAAGAACAAGAGGAAGTGTGAGAAAAGTTAAACAAAGTGTGTAGATAGCACAATCCTAAAGCAAAACATGTCCTATGCACATAGGATTTAAAATTTATATTTGAGTTTTTAGCTAAAGTGAGATCTAAATTTGTGTTTTAATATGAGATTTGAGTTTAAGATGGAATCCATGTCAACTAAGAAAAATATTATTTAACAAAAAAATAAATATATGAGTTTTGAGTCCAATAATTTTCAATGCACGTAAGTTCGTAACCAAATTGTTAAAACTCAAATATAAGTCTTGAGTTTTAAGATTTGAGTCTTTGCATCGGAGATTTTACAATTTACTAGTCACTTTCTCACAATTTTCACTCATTTTTCTTTGGCTTAATTACATCGATATCCTTCTTCGTTGTATTCTTTGAAATTTAACTCGAGCATCACTTTATTTTTGAAAATTCAAAGTTTGTTGTTTAACTTCCTAAAACCCAACTCGTATCTCATTGTTCTCCTCCCGTTGAAACCCATTAATTCATTGTTTATGTGACACAAATGAGACTCATTATTGCTAAAAATTTTCACTTAAAACCCGTTAATTCATTGTTTACGTGACACAAATGAGACTCATTATTGCTAAAATTTTCCACATAAGTGGAAAATTTAATAAAAAATCAATTTTTTTAAAAAATTCAAAATATTCTTTTCAAAATAAGAAAAAAAAAAGTCTAACAAAAATTTTTGGTACACGTGACACACATCACAGCAACAATGAGTCCTAATTGTGTCACGTAAAAGTTTTTAACAAACTGTTGGTAGGAGGCAAAGTGAAACACGAGTTGAATTTCGACGGATGTACAACTATGCGATAATGAATCTTGACAAGTATGAGTAATCATTCGCGGGTATAAAACCTTATATGGTTGAAATTTGTACAATGCTTGTGTGCCAAGTTAGTGAGCATAAAAGTTTGAACAAGGCTTGGCTGTTGACAATTCAGCAGCCACTTCTGCTTATACCCACTTCCGTGTGAACATGTGTCCACGTTTTGATTTTTTTAATCAAAACTTGAACACGTGTCCACACGAAATTGGATATTCAGCAGGAGTTCCTGCTAAATTGTCAGCAGCCAAGTTGTTTTCTAAAAGTTTCCCAAGAATTACTTGTTCATTCAACAAAATCGTACACTTTATTGGGACCGAATTAAAAAAATTCTGTCCTCTTAAACTTGATGTTATCTCCGGAACATTTACTTGAAAACTGCATTATTTCTCGTGTGATATGGAACACAGTCAGCACCAAGGATGGATTCTGGACTTTTCTAGCGGACCCGGAGACAAGGTGCTCTTTCACCGGCTCCACGTCTGGGATTGTGTTTTGTTTTGTCCACCTATTTTCTAAAGGTAAAAAATTTTACTTTTATTTTTTATTTTTGGGTCAAATTTGTATGGTGTGTATTATTTAATGGTATGACTATTGAATTGTTCAAATTCATTTGAGGCCCACTGCAAATTAATCCGGAACCATTCAATGGCTGAACCATTGAATGTTATGTACAATCCAAGATTTTTCCTTTATTTTCTTAAAAAGAAAGAGATTGATAATTGAACTCGGATCGACGATCTAAATTATCTTTTGATTTATTCGATTGCATGACTGTTGGAGTTTTGAGACTCCTTGTCCCACATTGGTGAAAACCAAATTTTCAACACACTTTATATATCTTCTTCCCTCTACAAAAGTAGTTAGGGCTTGGGCCAAATGGAATGAGGATTGAGGTTTGGGCCTCAAAATTATGTGGATTAGGCTTAATGATTATACCATAATAATAAGATTAATTAATATTAATTAATATTAATTAATCAAGACAAGGGCCTTGGGTAATCTGATCAATTAGTTTTTAATTTCCGAATTAAATTTTAATTAAAACGTTTTAATTAAAAGACACAACTCTTCAAAGAGTTGTATAGCTTCAGATACATCCAAAAGGTATTTGAAGAGGTATGAAAGAGCCTATATATAATCCATGTCCTCAGTTTCATCTGGATATCTTTTTCCATTCCTTCCTTCACTTCTGTAGGAATTTCCAGAGAGTAAACACACAAACACAATTCGCTAGAATTCTATAATCTAGTGCGGGTTGTAGAGTTAGGTAGTTGTATCCTGGTCGAGCAGACGTTGTAGAACCACAAGCACAAGAGTGGGACGGAAATACTGTTCGAAGGACATAGCTTTTACGCTAGCCTCTACCTGTGATCAATCAAGTTAGTATCATTTAATTTTTTCTGTATTTATTCTTGTTATTTCATTTTAGTAAGCAAGTATTATATAAATAAAGTATTTTCAAATTCTGTTATTTTATTTATTTCTGAATTGTTCTCCAACAATGACTACAGAAGGAGAGTGTAAAAATCACATACTATGGAAGTCGCATATTTACCAAATCTCATAAACATAAACATAATTTTGTTAGTTTTCAAAGTCTAAATTGTTAAAATTAATCAAATCTCTATTTAGTTCGATCACTTCATGGATGGACTAAAATCTACATACTTGGAAGCTTGTTTTTCTAATCAAAACCTAATTTAGTTGAAGAAAAATTCAAAGTTAGTACGGGTCTCAAATTTGGGGTCTCATCCGACACTAAAAAGAGAATTATCACTATATCAAGAGTTTAGGAAAAAATCTTGGGTGGTACGTACCATTCAGTGATACGGTCATTGAATGGTTCAGATTAACTTGTGATAAGTCACAAATGAATTTTAAACCATGTAACACTACATACCATTTAATAGTATGTATCATTAAAGTTTAACCCAAAATTTAGTGATCAATCTCGTTAATTTATACTTTCTTATTTTAATATTGTTCTTTACAGGTAATTCAATTCAAGTGTGAGGTTTTTATTCCCAAAATCTCGGCTCCTACTTAAAGTAGTAAATTATGAACAGTTACTTGTCCACTTTTTGGATGATTATTATTTTTTGTCCACAGCTCATAACTCTAGCAAGTGACAACTCAACTTATTTGTTCCTCTTTCTAATCAGATTGGATTGAAAGTGCCCTGATTTTTGTTTGTTCTCGTTACTTTGGTTACATCCCTTTGTTATGTGAATAACTTATATAAAATGAGTTTATCGTTACATAATATATTTTGTCCAATAATACATATTACTATGTTTAAATTTTTCTCTACATAAAAATGTATTATTAGACTAAAACACCACGTGTTGATAAACATGTTCTATGTAAGTTGTTTTCTGTTGCTAAATATTAAATATGAGTATTGGACTAGTGTGGAAACACATGTGATAACTCTTCAAAGTCCCACAAAATATCAATCCACAATACAACGGGATGTGGCTTGAATGCTAAGATGTTTTAGGCGTTAGATGTAATTTATACAATTGTTTAGATCTTTTATTTCAAATCACAGTCATTCATTTTTCATATCGTTCAATACTACGAATTATTAAAGAAAAATTCAACACAACAATCAAGTTGAAGTAAGTAACAAAGGAAGCTACAATATTATAATACTCCATTTTTAAGAGTGTGGCTTCAATGCTACGTGTGTTTTAGCCATTAGATTTGATTTTTATAATTATTTAAATATTCTACTTTCAATCTCAATAATTCATTATCGTATCACTAAATACTATGTAGTATTAAAAAAATTTCCTTTTTCAGCCGTCTGCACAAAAAATTTATAAAATATTCAATTTAAAGAGCAGAAGTTACATAAATGATAAATCTAGTTGGAGATGCTTTCAAATTAACAGTCAGTTGTATGAAACAAATTGCCTCAATTTATCAATAGAGGATTCCCCAACTTAGCAACTCCTTTTAGTCATGCATTGCATGATTAGCTGATCCATGCCTGCACTTCCTGTATCATCCTGTCGATCACTTTTCTTCCGGTGATCGGGCATTGTCGATACACTCCCATCTTATGCGCGCCGGCGCACACACGCACATGCTTATGCATGGTACTGCAGTGATTATTTCTGGCTTCAAATAAACAAAGCATCGCCGGCTTTGAGCTGAGAATTGTCTTTGCAAAGGATCCGGCTGCAAGGGCGAGTCTTTTTTCTTTTCTTTTTTTTTCTAATCCAAAATTTTATTAAATAAAAAACAGCGATATAAAATAAGCAGGGATGAAGCCGAAACTCACAAAGAAAAGAATAATACATCATCAAAAAAGGAAAATTGGACGAAGAAAGAAAAAATCCTCAAACTAATGTCTGAAATCAAACCATGCGAAGTGCTGATAAACCACCTAGATGATCAATGCCATAAATAAACTAAGCAATCCATCACTTAAAAGCCAGTACAAGGTACAAATCCGTCACTTGAAAGCCAGTACAAGGGTTCTCACATCAATTTCTGGAAGGTCATAACATTCGATTTCCGCCATTCAGCGGATACATTTCACTTATTCTTAATTCTACAGATCAAATTGATACTTGATAAATTATTAGTTACATTTCACTCAAGTACATATTCAAATTCTCTAATTTGCTTGAACTTATTGCCATGAGTCGTAACTAAATTATATCTTCATATCATGTACGCATAACGCATTGGCGAAAGATCTTATATACAGTTGCTCATCTACCTGACCGTCATGTATGCTATGGAACAGGAACACCCGAGCGGGAAAACCGAACATGTTCACCACAAACAACCATCACTCAGCTGCACCTTCAATGTTGTTTGCTCCAGGTCTGACCATCTCGGCTAAAGTTTCCAGCATTCGCTGATCAGCTCTAAAAAGAACCCGAAGAATGGGATTCATTTAATCATTTTGTACATCGTCAACATCTCCATTGGTTGTCAATGCCACTAAGCTTCCCACTGATCTCTCCACCCTACCATATGCACGAGACTTCCCATTGCCAACTTCATCATCATTCTCATTGGTACTTCTACGATCAGAGTTTTTTGCAAGCTCGGCAGTTGCTTCTGATACAACATTTTCAGCTTCGGAACCGGCAGTTACAGCCAGTTCTCGCTTGGTTGCATCTAAATTAGCGGTTGCAGAGAGATTGGAACCTGACTGCAGATACTTGGATTTGGGGCTTTCATTCTGCTTCACAAGAAAAGCTTCCGAGTACGAGTGCCTTTGGCCAGAAGCTTGACTTGCATCGCGGTATAACTTTGGTAACATCTCTGTTCCATTAAGAGAATCAGCGATTTCAACCAATGCCGCGGTTGAATCATTACTCAGTTTTAGTTGTTCACTTTTTTTGACTGATGAATATGTTTGAACATCCAAATTGGCTGAACCAAACTGATTACCTCGTTCTTCACCATACACAGCATTTACAAAAGCCGCATTTTTAGATGTCCCGCCATCACCAAATGCAGGGTCTACCTCTTCTTCTTCCTTCACTTTTTGCAAGCTTCCGGTTTCAATTTCGGTGCTTATATTAGTTTGGTTGTTCTGCTTCACAGCATTGGATGCATCATCAGCCTTGTAATGTTCCTCTCTGATCTCTTGGGCGTTCGTCGTATCTTCACTCCGGGCTTGATCCTCTAACAATCTGAGATTCTCTCTATCATCCCCCATGTCTTCATCACTCTCTTGTTCCTCACTTTCCTCTTCCCTCTCCGTATCTTCTTCATCAATTAAATCCTCGACCCCCTCAGACTCTTCCTCGGCTCTCTCCTGATCATCAGCTTTACTCTCGTCTATCTCTTCTTCAGATTCTTCTTTTTCCTTGTGCCTTCCTATATCCAAAGAAGTTTCATCCACTCGGGGATGGAGGTCGCGCCTCCCAAGTTTTATTATTTCATGCCCGTTCTGCATCTTTCCTGATATCGTTCCAGAGCTCTCTTCATATGCTTTCTTGTCATGCGAGTGCTTGAGTTGGTAAAGCAACCAGATGCAAATGGCAAACAACATAGATATCATCGTTAAACAATTAACTAAATTGTAAGATTCAGAATCATATTTTCTTCGCTACTCTTTGCAAACCGAACAGTTAGCGGGTTGAAGAAAACCAGCTCCAAGTCTTTGCAGACAAGGAAAAAGCAATTATAATCAAACAAACTCCGTCGGCATGTATTGATGTACAAATATAACCAAATTATCCAGGAGAATTTACCATATAGCTAAACCAGAATGAATGTACTAGATAGCTAAACCAGGAGAGTAGTAAATAACATCACTAACAGAGTTCTATCAAAGAATTTTAGTATTCAGCAGCACAGCACACTAAGGCGGACTTAAATTAGAATATCGCTCGAATAAAAAAAGAAATATTTGGCACACTGAGTAGTAAATGCAGAAGATATCAAACCTGCAGATAGAAGACAATAATTAAGAACCAAATCTAAAACCCAATTTCAAGCATATCCAATTACCACTGAATGCAAACAGAAGTAACATCATTTCTTAGAAATCAACATCATTTCTTAGAAATTGCAATTAAACCCCCCATTCCATTGGGAAGAAAAACAACATACATGATTGGGAGTTCTACATTCACAGCAACTAAATCACACAACCCACAAGGCCAAAATCTTCACTTGAATATATATATATATATATGTATATATGTGTGTGTATATATATATATATAAATATAAAATGAATAAAAGAAGGGTAGCTTACCAGTGACAGTGAGTAAGGAGAAAGCTGGGAAAAAATGAAAAGGGTTTTGAGCATTGGAAATTGGATTCATCTTCCTTACACATATAGCAAGTTTTACCAATTGAAGAAATATTCCTTGTGTTTTAAATTTTAACTGCCGTTTTCTGTTGAAATATGTGGTTAGAAGGAGACGAGGAGGAGGACAATGGGATGTGTCCTCCTCTATAACGCATAGGGAAAATTTCAGGTGGAGTGAGAGGTGACATTTTACCTCATTTACTCTCAGAGAGAGAGAGAGAGGGGTCACTGTGTGAGTATGACAGAGAGGACAAGGCATTCAAATCAATTTGGGCTCTGCCGGGTGGCTCACTCTATTGTGTGTCTTTGGAGAATGACTTACATGAAACAGGTTCATCGCTACATAACGTTTATTGTCTAATAATGTATTGTCATGTGTAAGTTTTTCTTTGCATAGCAATGTATTATTGGATCGGGACGCCACGTGGTGGTGAATCCGTTCCATGTAAGTTGCTCTCCTGTCTTTGGCTCTTTTCCAAAGGAATACTTTTGGGCTTTTAGTTGAAATGTTTCATTTTTAGCATGTCGTCGTTATATTATGATTGTGTTGTTAATATATGATTGATATATTGTCAATATTTGATTTCAATTATTTCAGCAACCAAATAGTTGTAATTGCCCAAAATTTTATTAGGAGAAAGACTAGCATGAACGCATGTGTGCCCCATATATGATAAATCTCGCAAAAGTATGAGACTTTCATGCCAATCTTGTTGCATGAGAGCTAGCCTAGTTAGGGAGTACTATATCTTCTCCTTTTTGAGGAACTATAATACGCCAAACGTAGACATTCTAAAGCTTGTTCTGTAATTTCTACATCGCCTCTCTTGAAAATTTGCTAACGCTCTCATCACATGATAAGAGAATGGTGATATCCAAGAATCTCTCCACAAGCATGTCATTGGCACACTTGACCCAATTCAAGTGTGCCTATCTGTTTGTGAATCGAACCAACTCGAGCACCTTTTGGGCCTGAAATTCATTGGTTGCTAATTCAAAGTAGTTTTGTACAACACTAAATTCATCTAAATTATGGAGAAGAATTTGAGTTTGGGCGCCGATAAGTAAGCACTGGTGTCATGTCAGTTGTTCTCCCTTTGAACCGTATTACAATTCTACGAGTTGTATTTAGAAACAATCAAATTTTGAAAACAAAGTGGCCGCACCGGGAGAAAACGAGCTACTTTTGCCTTGTCCAAAGCAAGGCAAATGTTCTTCTGCCTATGAAAAGAACAGACATATATATACAAACAATTAACGAAGTCTTTTTTCTAGCCCTTTTCCTAGCTACTTGCCTTATCCCTCAAACTTTGTATTACGTTCCTCTTCAATAGCTCCGCGACGGAATGAGAAACTTATTAAAAAAGGAACAGGGAGGGAACACTTAGCCAAAAGGAACATAAAGCTAAACCTCTCAAAGAGAGCAACCTAACAAGCTAACTAGTCTTGCAACCGAAAACAAACTCGTGTAGAGTTAGAAAGCATATTTGAATTTCGAAGATAAGCGCATAGAACAGAAAAATGAAGGGACCATGCTAATCGAAAACAATTATACCGATATTTTTACGAGTTTAGCTCTGCTTGATCGCAGCTTTAACTCGAGGGAAAACAATGGTAAGTTGGTAACCATGCAAAATTTAGAAAAAGAGAAGACCGACAGAGAAATAAATATTCCAAAACATTTGGGTCCAAGAAGTAAGTAGTGTCAGTGAACAACACAGCCAACATTACTGAGCAGATCGCCAATGTGACTCAGAAATCTAGGTGATTTGAATAATTATTGATTCAATTATCTTAAACAATAACCAATCGTAAAACTCAAATCAAGTCACTTACAGCCTACATAACTGTCTCATGGAGTGACAGCAGCAGTAGATAGTTTGAGAATGCTTCAAATACCACTGGCATTAACTATCTTGCTTCTGCACAGCCCAAAAATTTGATCTTGGCCGTTGAGCAGATGCGGTTGAAAACCTGACAGTAACTATCCATGTTGTCAAGTAAATAATCAAAATAGGGGAAAATAAAGAAAAGAAATCTAGGGTGCATCAAAAGTTCAAATTCATCCATATGGAAAGAAATCATTGAAAATCAAAAAAGACATGTACTTGCACAAATACCTTAAATTCGCAATAACATAAGAAGCTACAGACCACAAAAACATAAGGAGTTTCGCTGCAGATACTTCTCTTAACTCTCTTCATCTACAAGAATGGTTGATTCATTTCCAATCCCAAGGTCCGTCAAAGTTGCCATTTCATCATGAAGCAACATTGGCAAAGGAGAACCCTGACAATTTAGGTAAAAAAAAAAATTACTGCAGGAGCGAGAAAGTGATTATACTGGCAATAGATTTCTAATTTTTTGGAGTAATGTAGCAAGAAATTTTTCTGCTTGAATTACAAAGCAGTGGAAGTAGCAACTGGTATATGCATATTACTTTTGAATGTTATTCCATGGACAGGTTGAAGATGTTAGAGCGTTAGATTTATTATAAATATGTTTGAGTATTGGAGTTTTATTTTTGTTAGCAATAAATTTGTCTCTTTCTCAAACAGAGAAGAATGTT
Organism: Gillenia trifoliata; assembly: GCA_018257905.1. Lineage (NCBI taxonomy): Eukaryota > Viridiplantae > Streptophyta > Magnoliopsida > Rosales > Rosaceae > Gillenia > Gillenia trifoliata. The sequence continues at coordinate 19,573,090 of CM031087.1, forward strand.
CGAGTGGTAGGAATGACAGTACGATGACATTATATTCTCCGAAATTGGAATTTATGGATCTTGTATAAATCAACAACAAAAGATATATTGAGTAATAGGAAAGGCAAACCTCTTCTTCAAGAAACAATTTCAGCTTGATAGACTTCAGCTTGAAAAAGCTTTCACAAAGAACTTTTAGCTTTCCAACCTAAAAAATTGTGTTTTAAGGATACATCCAACAAGACAGGTAATTTAAAGAGAGAGAGAGAGAGAGAGAGAGTGGGACTATAACTGTAGTGGTGCCTGGGAGTTTCTTCATCAATGACGGTTTCTCACCAATAGATGCTCCCACACATTTGAGAGTAATAGCTGCATAAATTTGGAAATTGGTTTGAATATCATGATTGTTAGTCCACGAAAGGAGCCAATAAAAAGTTTTAAAGTTCTTACACAGAAGTCCTGAAGACATTTTCTGAGGGCCTGCTGTTCCAACCAAAGGCTTTTCATCCTCAATTCCATGAAAAACCTTAAGCTCCACAAACCTGTAACAAAGCATAGGTTTATGAAAAGGGAAGGACTTGATTATTGATAAATATCAAGGGATAGCATTCTTGGTGGTGTAGTCTAATGGCAATAATGTCCCAAACCCAAGGCACTTGAATGCACGTATTCAAGGGGGCAGATGAATTTCTAAAGGGAGTTAAGGACAGGTAAATTTACATGTTTGCCTCAGCTCTTACCCGATCCCTCAGAAATTGTGTTTCAACATGCAAACGTATGGTCATATGCCTAAGCTATTAAAGTACATCAACCAATTAAGAAGTTTGGATAATTCAATGGAGTTTGAATTCACAATATCAAAAGAAATCCAAAACCAGTCAGTTATGGTAATCTGAAACACTGAAATTCACAATTCAAGCAACAGTGCCCTTGCACAACAAGTAATCTGAGTCCATTAAAAGAAAATTAACAAATAAACACCACATAAACTGATATAACCATTTTCAAAATATTAACACAATTCTTCAAGAAGTAAACACTCTCAGGAACAACATAGAACAGAACAAAATAATATAGGATGCCACTCGTGATCTTTTTTCTTTTAAAACAGAATGTATAAAAGACTTAACTTAAAAGAGAACAAGATACCTGGGATGAAGCCACTGGATATCTTTGGTAGTTCCTTGAATTTTTGACATCACCAATCGAACATACCTGCACTCCAAAATAATTACAGTTAAAAGAAAAGTAATTCACATATGAATCAATTGCCTGCACATGGCTTACTTGGGTCCATTGATAACTAAATCATCTATTCCACAGTCGCCATCAAGACATCAAAATTTTGTGAACCAGGATTTTAGGGAATGCTACCTTCCAATAACAACTTATTGCACTCCTCATATTATTGTAATTTTGTAACTGTAAGTTATGCAGTTTATGATCCCTTATCAGTTATCAGTTACCACCAATGTATGCATAGTACAAACGAAACTATATTATGTTACTAACTGACAGATTTAGTCAACTTTAAAAGAACAAAAAGTAATCCATGCCTTTATGACGAAGGTAAATATTCAGTTCGAGGCTCTCAGAAAGCTATGAATCACTGAATAAAATAAATAGAACTGATATGCAGAGAGCCTGAACAGGTCCTGACGGCTAAAGAAGCAAATCTCCTATCATGAATATGCAGGACTACAGAAACCTAAAGGCTCTACATGAAAGTGTGCATTACTGGTGGCACAAAAGCTGAAGGTAACGTGAGAAGAGTGAGACATACCGAATCTCTGACTCTTTTCTTTCACGAGAACTTACCTGAAAGATATGTTAGACAATCATATCAGATTATTATATACGCAAAGAAGAAAATCTGGAGCACATAGCACTTCAAGGTTTACCTCACTCCCATTCAACATTTCAACTTTAGCTAAACGGGCAACCAAAACAAATCTTGGGATACCATCTTGTCCAGGATCGGCCACTGGATTATCAGAGAGCCTGATATCCTTTGAAAAAAGAAAAATAAGCAAACCAGAAAATATAATGAGATAGGAAATTACCCATAACTTGGATTTGTGAGAATTATCTTATGTCAAAAATCAAGAGGAGAAGCAGATTGATTTACTAGCACAAACTCCAAGAGAAGAAAATCCAATAATTGATATGAACTAAAAGGTTGCCCATGTTGAAATACGTGAGCATCTAGGAGTCGTACCTCTCCCGAGTCTCCCCTTTGTTAAGTGTGAGGTTGTGAGTTCAACTCCTAAAAGAATAGGTAGTTGAACCCAACACAAAGGGAGTATGTTAAGTTGTTCCCATTATTTTTAATAAAAAACACAACTTTTCATTTTTGGTACTAAACTTCAAATATTAGGCTCAAGTGGCGTGTGAAGAGAAAGAGAAGAAACAATCCTAATATGGCAGAGTGCAGATAGCTATTTCCTTTTTTTCCCCTCAGCCTGGTGTAGACTGACCTTGAGTATAAACTACCTACCAATCAAAAGAACCCAACATCTGTACATGGAAATTGAAAGACTTTGGAGGATATAGAATGGTAATGCAGCTAGAGGACATGGAACGAGTAGTATATGTCTGTATGCATAATCTACCATCTACACATTTTTTATTCAATAAGGCGAGCACAGGCAGGACCAGGTTCAATTTATATTGCAGAAAAAGTGCAGCATGCATCTCTCTGAAAGTCACCAGGTCTAACAACACAAATGATAATTCTTCTCATACAAAATCTTACCACTAGTTGTGGGAATGAGTTTAGCGAGTCAACAGAAGCAAGATCCTCAATGTTGTTGCCTCCTGGAGCATATAATGAATAAGCAATAAATCACTACACAAATAGGAATTCAAGGTTGCATGAGTGCTGATAGAAAAGTTGTGATAAGTTACCAAGAAGAAGGCAGCGCAAATTTTGAAATGGCTTATGGTTTTTCTCAGGTGAGTCATAACCATTTAGCAGTTCATGCATTATGCCATCATCAGGATAAAAGACTCGGTTCAAATTGTTATTGCTCAAATGAAGCTGCTCCAAGCTGGATGAAGAAACCACTTTGTGAAAATTGTAAAGAAAAGCAACAACAGAACTGAGGAACATTTGCTCCCGTAGATCTTTTTCTACTTAAAGCTCTATGCCCCTCTAGTCTATCAATCAATCTCACATCTTCTGCCAACAGGTCTGAGACGCTTTCTTGGCAGCCTCTACACTACGCTCGCACCTCTCTTTTCAAGTATAAGGATTGTACCCGATCAACCACCAGAAGAAGACTTTTCCCATCATGCTACGGAGTGAGTAACTAGCCCGGCTAACCACAAAGTAGCTCATGCACAAACTTTTACTAAAAGGGGAGCCCCAAAAAAATGTAGATAAATCTCTCTCTCTCCATCACAAAGCCAAGACATCCTAAAACCTACCTTAAGTTCTATATTCTTCATTTGTCAGAACCAGGACCAACCTAAGATTCATTCCCAGCCCCAATCTCCCCGATTTTAATAGTAATTACTGTTGAGGAAGCAACAAGAAATTCTTGCTAACCTTTTTAGCTGTGAAAGTTTCAAGATTTCATTCCAATCAGCTATACAGTTGTCTTCCAGATTCAGAAGCCGCAAGTGATCAAATCCCTGAACTGCATAAGATGATGCAGGCTGGCAAATAAACGAGACCAAAAGCAGAGTAATACAGTCAAAATGCATTGAGCTGTTTGAAATTTAAATAAACACAATAATATAGAATATATATGCAATTACTGATTTGAGACCCCTAAATTTTTTCATTAAGAAGAAACAAAATGAATTATTGATTTGAGATGAACCTACCATGGCATCTTTTTCTTTCCTATTTACAGATTTACCTACTCATTCATAACTTACCATTTCTTTTGATAAAGATTCAACAAGTATTTTATGCCAGATTCGGATTTTGCAAAGCCTAAATGAGCTTATAATTATATGTACAAAAAAATCACCTACAGGTGCGGTCCAATGTTGCAATGTCATTGATCATCCCATTGATCACATGGTGGAACCAACAGATCAATGGCATTGAGGGGTGTTGCCCGCCTAGACATTGCACTGGTGCTCTATACATACATATCTATATATATAACATAATTATAACGCTTGTAGAATACATGACAACAATATAAAATGCATGTAAAGTAACTTTTCTTTTTGTCGCTTTAGATCAAGCTATTAAACATAAAACAAGCACCAAGGGTTCAGATGGCGTACCTTTATTGTGCTTATTTTATTCCCCATAAGATGTAGTTCTTCAATTTCTGGCAAAGAATGTTTAAGTATTTCAACCTGTGACATTGAACGGACAATATGTTGCTATTTGATATAGAAAAGCAAGTAATAAAAAGAATAAGAGAAGGAATGGTAAAAGGAGAAAGAAACTCAAATAGGCACCTCGGTCCAGTTTATGCCAACATTGTTTAACACTAAAATGCGAATACATTTTAAATGTGGCAACCCAACAATATCTTGTGCCATTGAATTGTAAGATAAATTGAGGGCAAAAAGATCTGGCAACTGTTCACAGATTGTGCTAACATCCTGCAAGCAAAGATTAATTCATATACAGTAAAGGTTAGCCCTGGGCAACTTAAGAAACAAATCCGTTAAAGAAAATACATGCATACAAACATGTACACTAGGGAAAGTCTATTAAGTGAGACTGGAAAAGCGTACTAACAACCACGCATGTGATCCAACAACAAATTGGCTGGTTATTGAAAGAACTTAATAACAAGTCACTCAAATCAGTATAATTGCATTAAATGTATCCGTAAACAAACATGTTGTATCCTCTTTTAAAAAGAAAGTGCTAGCACACCAGAACTGATTCCTATTAAGGGGTAAAAGAAAACTGGATTTGCACGGTATTTTGCATATACCTTCCAATCTGAAATTAGATTTCCAGTCAAGTCAAGCTCCTTCAAATCTGCAATAAAAGCATAAACATCTTTCCAGTAAGTCTATATATCTGTCTATGCACCCGCACAGACAAGTATGCAGTCTGCATTTTGTGGGGACGAGGGTGGAACTGGAATAACTGGAAATGATGTATTTAGTTGTGGTGACCCTAAACACATAGGACTATTTCAAACCAAAACACTAAAGCATATATTTTTGTGGAGGTCATATCTCAACCAAAAACAAACTTCCATTTGATTTCATAAGTACTTGAAGCCTTGTACAGATAATGACGAGAAACATTTGAACATTTTCATAATGACGGAGCTCAGCACTTGTTATGTCTATTATATCTAGTAATTAGTCAACCAGTTAACCGTAAAATTTTGGGATTCAAGGTTCCACAACCTAATGCATTCGGATAAATTATGGTTTTCGCGTAACTGAAATGTTAGGTTTACAGTGGATACAACTAAAACTTACTTGGAACATTAGTACGAATATCACATGGGTCTCCAGGAGAGCTAACACCCAGAAAAGATACAGACGCACTCGTCAACTCCTCTAATCGACTTAGCTTGTCTTGAATTTTGTCTTTTCCAACAAGTTGAACATTGACACGCTTGTTGCTCGATGAAAGGACATACATCTCATCTACAACATAACAAGAAACAAAATAATCGACAGAATTTCGACTGTTTCTGTGAATGCTACCCATTTCGAGCAAACGGCACATACCGAATTTTATCTCATCATTTATTATATCAACTAGAAATTGAAAACCACGTAATGAACCAAAAAACCAAACTAAATACACATTTCAAAAGATATAATTTCCATTAAAAAAACTAAAATTTGAGGAATGCTAAACAAGTTAACAAGTATTCGGAGCAACCAATGTAGTATCATTTCAATAATCTTGTAACATTTGCCGCTGTTTTCGGAGCAACTAAAAGACATACCTTCTTCTTCTTGAGTGGTGTCGCCTCGGTATCTGAGCTGGATAGCTTGCAGCAACGTTATGCCGGAGCTCAGATTCTGGGACCGAACAAAGGACCCGGACCGGTCGGATGTAGCCTGGAAGTATCGAACCCCGTTGATGGTGCCATCGTGCTTGCCCTCTCCGCTGTCCCAATCGACTCCGACCCATGTGCCCGAATACCCTTGTACGGGCCCCAAGTACCTCACCGTCCCAATTCGACGGGGATCGCCCGCTGAGTGGACTCGCTGCCCGAGTCTGAAATCGGGCATTTTCTTCTGTATTATTTTGCAATGTGTGTTGTGTTTGTAGTCGATCTCGATGGTAGGGAAAGGGAAATTAGTCGCTGATCGGTTGGGCTTGGATCTAGTAAAGCCAGCCACACTATTAGATAATTAAGATTAATCAATGTGGAAGAAGAAGAAGAAGACTGGAGGGACTGAGAGGGAGAGAACTGGTGCACTTCCGACTGCGAGGAGGGAGCCGGATTCTCTCCTCTCCATTTTCCCTCCCCTCCCATGCCCTCCTTTCATTTGTAGCCCTTAAAACATTTTTCCACGGTAAAGATTTATGCCACGTAAGAAACATGAATACTAATAGTTGTTTAAATCCCAAAACCACATCGGTCAACCACTTGCACTACTTTCACACAGGATGAGCAGCAAGGCATGAAGGGCAGAAAATTGGAGCGGTGAGGCCGTTCGATTGACGAAGGCTTGACGGGGATAAAATCGTCATCGTCAATTCCAGGGTCCCCCATAGCCATATAGGCTTCGTTTGTCACGTCAAACTGTCATGAACTGGACTATATCCTCGAACTAGACTGAATTCTCTAAGATTGGCTTAATCCGGACTAAGTACGGACATATGTTTGGTGTTGCATCAAATTAAAAAATTGGACTGTAAAAATAGTGATGACCTATATTTGATGCTGCATCGGACTAAAAATTAATTATTTTAACATTTAAATTATAAATTGTAATAATTATTAGATGATTAAAATGTTATTCAAGTTCTTAAATAATTTACTTTTTTAGGAGAATAATTTAAATACTATTCTATTTTTAGGAGAATAAACCCACTTTCTTCCATTCTTTTTCTTTTTACTTTTTTATACAGAGAAAACTTCCTATAAATCCACTAGGGCAAAAGCGAATTAAAATGAATTAAACTCCACTTTGTGAACTGAGCAAAATTTGGTAAATTCAATTTTTCCTTTTCTTTAATCTTGGGCCTAGATACCTAGTTTCAATTTTTTTTTCTTTTGATTTTTGAAAAATAAAAACAAAAGGTTGCAGGGAAGTTGACGAAGCAGAGGGAGAGGGATTGGGGAGAGAGATGAACTGGGGGAAGCTGCCACGGGGCTTGGTGGGAAAGCTCAGGGGACGGGGAGGGCGGTCGAATTTGGGTTTCCGGGAGAGAAGAGAAGAGAGAAGACCAAGTCAAAAGTTGCAGATTGAGGAGACTGGAGAGGATGAAGGGAGGAAATTGGACTCGCTGGACAATTTTGCATGGTTCTTATTTAGTGACGTCTTCAAGCACGTCGCTGCACAAGACGAGTTAATGAACCATTTCAAAAACACAAGGCCTATTTAGTCTCATTTAATTGAGTTCCATCTTACCCCAAATACAAATTATAGGATTTATTTAAGATAGTCCAGTCCAAGAACTCCTAAGAAGGTGTACCAAACATGTTCTCGTAGGAGAGAGTTTTTTATTTTTGGGCATTATTTTATGTGTAGACCAAAATATGGTACTGGTAAAAGTAAAAAGACTATAGTACGGTGTTGATCCAACCTAGCATTTTATACTTACAATTGAAACAACACTACTAATTTGGCTTTGTTTGGCAAACCGTATTTTATACACTGGATAATATTATTTAGGGTTAAACTCACTTTACTACCCTCAAGTATTGTGAAATTCTCACTTTGCTACCCTTAGTTTTTTTCGTCTCACTTTCATACCTAAAATTTCATTTTTCTGACACTTTCATACCTCCATTAAGTTCTCCATTAAGTTCTCTGTTAAAGGTGACGTGGCACTGTGGACAATTTTAGAGAAGAGACTGGAACGCCTCCTGCCAGAACCTCGGTAATCTCGGTTATGGCTTCCTCTCGAACACCAGGGACTTCACTGGTCAACTCCTCATAGGCAGCCTCAAACGTCTTGTGCCAGAACCTCAGTAATCTGATCTGACGGCTATTAGTGTACACATCCCACTCCTCCATTAACCCATCAAATCAGAGATCCAACCAAATCGACCCACAAAACAAAAACGAGAAAAAATCATACAAGAACGTCTAGATCGTTGCGAATGGGGGAGTCGAGGTCGTCGGAGAGGCGGTTGAGGTTGCTGGCAGACCACCGGAGTGTGACGGTGCTAGTAAACATGGACCAAAACGCGAGCAACAAAATCGCGGCCAAAGCCCAGAACTTGTACCTGCCTTTCCTGAGTATTAGACCCGAATCTGAGCTCTCCTTCTTCCTGTTGCTGGTCGCCGTCGTTTTTGGAAGGCCGTCGTCATCCTTCATTGCTGATTAATCCCACACAGATTGAGTTCAATTTAAATTTAATCACCCAAAAATCTTGATCCCAATCGAGAGTGCGTCCAAGAGGCGCTCCGCCTCGCCAAGCCCAACACCCTCACTCGCCTGGTCTCCGACTACTTCGATGGGGTTGTGCAGATTTGAGAGGAGATGAGAGCTCAGGGATGTGCTCCCACTGTTGTTTCTTACACTGCTTATATGAAGATTTTGTTTGGTGACAACAGAGTGAAGGAGGCTACTGATGTTTACAGGGAAATGATTCAGTGTGGATTTTCTCCAACTTGTCATACTTACACTGTTTTGATGGACTACCTGATTGGGTTTTTGCTGGGTTTGGGAGGAAAAGGAGGAAAACCCGGTAAAGTAAAGTATGAGGAAAACCCAGCTGGGTTTTGCTGGGTTCTAGCTACTCTGGGATTCCCCCTTGCCGTAGAGGATGATGGCGTGGGAGGCAAAGCGCTGCGTTTTGAGGTCGGGGCGGGAGGCGAAGAGGTTGTCGAGGAACTGGCGGATGAAGTCGTAGTGGTTGTCATCGCGGAGGCGGTTGATGGCGACGGAGAAGGCGATGCGATCGAGGTGGGATTCGGAGGTTAGGGAGGCGGATTTGCAGATTTCAAGGATTTTGGAGGGGTCTTTCTCGGATTTGAGGAGGGCGATGGCCTTCTCCGCCTTGGATCGAGCTCGGAGAAGTTAACAATACTTTAACAATTTTTTTTTTTGAACGGAGGACCTAACGGAAAACTTAACGGAGGTATGAAAGTGTCAGAAAAATGAAACTTTAGGTATAAAAGTGAGACGAAAAAAACTAAGGGTAGCAAAGTGAGAATTTCACAATACTTGAGGGTAGTAAAGTGAGTTTAACCCTATTATTTAATACAAATTTGGTATTTGGTGTCCTTATGTATTAAATAAGAACCAAATAAATTAACTTAAGCCCACCTATTATGAAAGTTCAAAACCAATTCTAAACTCTACTTCTTTTTTTGGTCATTAGTTTAGTTTGTCATAGAAGGTTGAAACTGTAAAAACAGAGAAAACAATCCGTCACCGGCGCATCGAACGGGGAGTTGGGTTTGGCCTGGTTTTCATTTTGTCCCATACTGACCTTAGCGATCGAACCGATCTATTGCAGCCATGGATTCTTCAAACCTCACCTCGCTTCCGGAGGACACACTCGAAGACCATCAACAGCAACCGCCACCGCAACCCCGACCTCTCTCTGCCTTTGCCTCTCGTCCCGATCGCCCTCCCAGTCAGTGAGTCATTCTTCTCAACTCGCCTCCCTGCACTTCCAAATTTCATATTTCAACTTCTGGGTCTCAAAAGCATCACAATGCAATGCTTTCTCACATGGTGCTGTTGTTGTTGCAGGACCAGTTCAGAAAAGTACTCGGCTTTGGATTGGAAGGAGTATTTCGACAAAGAGGATGATATTAGCATTCCGGACTCGAATGATGTGAGTCTGTCTCTGTAGAATTTTGAATTGGCTACGTGTTTATGATCTTCAAATGTGGTTACCCTTTTGTTGTTTCAGGTTTTTCATGTATACATGGCCGGAACTGAGGGCCCAGTTGTATTCTGTCTACACGGAGGTGGTTACTCAGGGTATGTTTGAATGAATATTTGGTTTTTCGGGTTTCGATTGTTCAGGTTGAGCTGAAACATCTTCTATTTCTTTCTGGGTTTGCAAGTTTACATGGAAAGCAATCACATTTTGATGTAATAATCTCATTTTTGTGGTTTACTTAATTTTGAATTAGTCCATAGTTTCATGAACATTGAATGCTAACTCTTTTCGACGTATCTGCTTTAGTTTTATCGGCACATTGTATTTTGTTTTTATGCTTGGATACTGCAAAAATCTGGTATGCTATGGTAGATTACATGATTTATTTGCCCAGGCTCTCATTTGCCTTGTCAGCAAGTAAAATTAGGGAGAAAGCTCAGGTAGTTGCCATGGACTTGAGAGGACATGGAAAATCAACCACCGAAAATGATACCGATCTTTCTATTGAGGTAAAATACTGTCAAAATTGGATTGATGAACTTAAACTATGGTTGTTAGATCTTCTAATATGTAATTTTTTTTATAAGTAGGCCTATCTGTCATGCTATCCACTCAACTAAATGGTAGTTCTCTATTTGCAGACTATGTGCAATGATGTTCTAGCTGTTGTGAAAGCAATATATGGAGATTCCCCTCCTGCAATTGTGCTTGTTGGCCACAGGTTGTAGTCTTTTAATAATTTAGTTTCCGTTGAAGTTTTCATAGCACATTACATTAAGTTCTAACGTGTTTCTTGAGAGAAGTGAATTTAATGCTCGCTAGATGTATTAATCAATTCTGTGGGTTTTCTGTTTATAATGACTTACGTTACCGCATTTATGAAGAACTCGTGAGGTTTTGGGCTTGAAAGCACGAAATGTATAAGCTCCAATCCTCATCATATCACGACATTGCTATCAGTTGTAGGAATAGACAATAGCATATTATTGGTGATTTTTGTAGAAGAGCATATTAATGATAATTGAAAAATTCTCAATTGCATTTTCTTAAGTTTAATATACTAAATTTTTTTAACTTTCATGAATCTCTAAGGATGCCCTGGGTTCCTAATTTTCACATTAATAATTGTTGACTTATGTCAATGTCATACAGTATGGGAGGGTCAGTTGCTGTGCATGTCGCTGCAAAGAAAGCATTGTCTAGCTTGGCTGGGCTGGTTGTTGTTGATGTTGTAGAGGTTTGGTTACAGACAAATTAGTTTCTCAGCTTTGTTTGTGACTAGTTGCCTTTAGTGGCATACATGCAGTCAATTACACTGGTATTTGTGAATATTTCAGGGAACGGCTTTGGCTTCATTGGTTCATATGCAGAAAATCCTATCAGGAAGGGTGCAGCATTTTTCAAGCACTGAAAAAGCGGTACCTACAATATTTTCAAACATGAATGATTCCTAACTTTTGTTTACATTCTTGTGTGCATGAGTGGTTTGAAGCACAATTGTGTTCAAAAAGTGCACTGCAATTAGAGCATCATGCTAGAAGAAGATAAACAAATCAATACAAAGATTCTTAATGCCAGAATGCACATATGTAAATGTGATCAAGGCATATATGGCTTTTTAGGGAATATATCAAGAGGCACCCTTGAACTTAGGGGTCAATACCAATTTCTTCCTGGCCTCCGGTTTGATTGATGTAGGGCTTAAACATTAAATCTTCCTGCCAACCAAATCCATTAAATTACATTTGTGCAACATTTTTCTGACTTTCCAGGACAAAATGTTAGATTAATGAATTAAAAAACAAAAGGACTAAGACCCCAAAACTACCGTGAGCTCCACATCCACTGTTGTGTCCTATGGTGCAGATTATTATTCTAACAACAGATTCTACAACCAGTTTCTGCAAACACATCCTCGACCGCAAATGTAGTCCATTCCAATCCTATCGAATATGATTGGACATGATCATGTTCTTGTGGTGATCACCTTTGTCAACTTTTATGGTGGCAATTTGTGTCTTCAAATATCTCTCTTTCATTCGACTTCATCTCATGGCAATGTTAGTGGTGCCGAAGATGTCAGTGCCAGCAGTTCCTAGGCTATGTAGGGCATTGGAAGATAAAGTTTTTTAGTTTATTATTTTATTTGCTAATTACCATTTTTTTCATGGAAAATAACGAGGATGTTACGTGCATAATGATCTATTAACAGATTTGGTTGAGGAAAAGGGCTTTTTGAAATTTTACTTAGTTCAGGGGGAACAGCGGTCAAATTAAATTTTAAGGTCAGCATCCTCTTTAGCACCAAAGAGAAAAAGGTTAAAGGTGGACACTGGAATTGGCCCCAAATATCAAGGAGGGATTTTGAAGTTTCTACCTCTGTCTTATTGTGGACTTTACTCTTAAAATTACTTTTTGTGCTTGTTTGGTATGCCTACAATGGAAAGTAAAGCTGTATAAAATCCATAGATTACGATAATAAGCATTTGTTATGCTTTTTCATGATCAAGGGAAGTCAAGTAATTTGGAATAAAATTGTTGAGCAAACAAGGAAAATGGAGACTGTCAGAACCAAATGGTTTCCGTGATATACATGTTATGAAAAAGATAATAGATTGGGATGACAGGTTATGTTGAAATTGAAAATTTATTCCTGTGTAGATTGAATGGAGTGTGCGGGGAGGTTCTTTAAGAAACATTGAGTCTGCTCGGGTGTCAATACCTTCCACATTAAAGTATGATGATTCAAAGAAATGGTAAGTGTTTATGTATTATGTACCATATACTGCTCTTTTACAATTACTGTAAGATTATGATAATTTATCCACTCCCATGATCCATTGTTGTATTGTTTTTGTTAAGTCTCTGTTAATCCTAGTCCTGTACATAACAGGCACAGTTTTGGTATTGTTCTGCAGTTACATTTATAGAGCACGACTTGAAGAAACAGAACAATATTGGAAAAGCTGGTATGTCCAAACTTCTTGTTAATCCATTTAAAATTTGGCAAATGGTTGTCCATGTTACTACTTGTGGCTATTTCAATTGAAACCAGACTTGCCCTCATTTATGTAACATGTATGAGTTGGAACATGTCATTCTGCATACTTGTGCCCAGTTTTCTTGTTTGGTTGCTGCATCAAGAATGTAGCATGGCTTGCTAGTAATTACATCCTGCTCATATGACTGATTCAGGGTGCTTCTGTAGGAAAGACTTCTACTCATAAGTACTTTTGGTAGAAGTGCATCGGAAATTTATATTAAAAACCACCTGGTGCTTCTCCTGAAAGCACTGAAAACTGCACAACTTAAAAGGAATTTTAACTATTTCTACTAAAAGCTATCAAAAATACTTTTGGCTATCTGAAAGCTCTTTTAGAACTTCTGGAACTGCTGCCAAACAGGCTCTCATTCCAATATTGTTCAGATTCACACTGGTTGGGTTTGGATAGAGGAGTTCGAGATCTAAATGAAACTGCATCACTTTGAGCTATCATTATGTTTTATACTATTTGATAACCATGGTAGCATAGTGATAAAACTCATTTTAAGTATCATAAATTGGAGATGCTTTTATTCATTTCTTTACTTTTGTGTTTGGTTTTGTGTCATAAATCATTTCCTGTTAAAATCAATAAATATAGTTACTCAAATACAGGTACGAAGGCCTTTCAGACAAATTTTTGTCATCTCCTGTTCCAAAGCTCCTGCTGTTAGCTGGAACAGACCGACTAGACAGGTTCTTTCCACTTGACTTACCTAGAATAATCTGCTCATATAGTTTAAATGATTCTTTTGGAAAAAAAAAGTACTGTTATGATGCTGTTTAATCATATCGATTTTGTGATGACACAATCTTCAGAGATGTTCTATGTTACCACACTGAATGTTTGCATATGGTATGCATATTAACACATTTATGTTGTGTGTAGCAGGACTTGGGTCCCACTCATAGGTTTAATTTTGACACATGACAAACTAGGAAAGGAAATCTTCATGAACAGGAGGGCATCTATTTTTAACATTTTGCATACACACAAACAGATATAAGCAATTTCCTCACATTGTCTTACCAACAGGAATTGTGTAAAAGATAGTGTTTTTTTGGGTCGAAAAAGAGAAAGGTTTGAGGTTTGTTGAAACTTGTATACAAGTGTGTTTGAAAATTTCATAAATTACTTAATGATTGTAATTTCCCATTTTTATTCTTATTAAAATAAAAAACGTGGAAAACCGTCAAGTCCATGTTGTGACATCGTCTTGTCGTGCTCTTATTGGGTTTAAGTATCCACTTTATTTTGCATGTTTACGTGGTATTTAATTAGACAAGATTTTGATATTACTTGCTGCAGTTTGTACTGGTTATATAAACTTCTGTGTGTGACTATCCTTGTGTTAACATATCATAAAAACACAATGTTATAGCACTGATTGGCTGGTTAGGTAGATAAACATCTATTTGTGATTTGCGTGTAAGTGATAGTTTTTGGCACTTCCATGCTAATGGAATGTCTTTTTCTTTGGTTTTCTTTTGTGCGTGCTTGCTTGCTATCATCAGAATTTATTTGGGTCAAGAAAATGACTGCAATCAAGGAATGATGTAGGCTGGGTTCTTCTTTCTTTTGTAACAGAGCTCTGACAATTGGTCAAATGCAAGGCAAGTTCCAAATGGTTGTCGTCAGACATACCGGGCATGCCATACAAGTATGTATTCTGTTTATCTTCCATGGGTTTTTTTTGGCTTCTAAAAAAAATTACTCTTTCGAATCCGTAGAAGGTAACAAGAACTTTGATGTCCCAAATTTCTGCAGGAAGATGTACCTGATGAATTTGCAACACTAGTAACTAATTTTATATCCCGTAATCGCATAGGCCCTCATGGAGTTGAGGTTGGTATCCACATCCTTATAGAAAATATATTATATAACATATAGAGATTTGTTATATTTGTGATAATTTTTTATTCGTGAAACTTTCTGATTCCTTCAAAATTCAGGGTATCACACCCTTAAATATGTTCGTCTATTCAGATGTTTCTGACAAACAGTGATGTGATGAGCTGGAGCTAGATGCTCCAGTTGACAAAAGTGTATAGTCTTGCGTTGTCCAGTTCAGGAGCCACATATAGGGACACATTTTTTGCACACATTTGTAGCCCGTAGATAACCACCATCTAATGGTTGTAAATGCATCTGACGTGCAGAAAATAAATAAATAATTCTGTGTATGAGAGAACGCTTTACCTGTGCATCTCCCTCTTCCTCCAATCACTCACTCTTACTCTTCTCTCTTGGACTCTTCTTCGTCAGAACCATCCAAAAAACATAGATGTCGGAATGAAAAACAATAAGATAGCTTACTTAGGTCATACTGAGAAGGACGAAATGTCGTTGTCTGCTCTTAATTACATACTCAAGGCTAATGTTTAAGCTGCTACGAACACTGCCAATTAATGGCAATGCTTCTATCCGCAGACGTTTAGTTAGGCTATATCCATTTTCTGAGGACCGAGAAATTCTTGTCATAAGCAATCAATGTCAATTATGGATCCTTGTTTACTACTTGGAGCTTCACTTTTGTTGAATAATATGATATAAATAGTTTGACCTTTGCAAGAAATATATTTCCTTATTTGATGAAATTCTTATAATATGATGCATAAATTGGGAACACGAACACAAACAAATTGTTATGCAGATTCGTATCTATTTTAATAATGATCAACTGATGTTCAAGTCTTCTTTATGGTACTGAATTGTGCCATGTTGTTTCACGTATAATTTATGGGTCTGTTTACCGCCTTTAACATCCCTGTTTATGTGATACTTTGTGCTGCAGATTCCAGGACTCCGTCAGCCATCGCAGCCCAAACCTTGAATCAAATGCTCGGTGAATCAATGGTGACTTTTGGATTGTATTGGCATTTTTCTTTAGGGAATGTTGTGGGAAGGCATTTCAGCTGACAAAAAGGATAATCGTTACTTGAGTTAAATATGTATAGCAGCAGTTAAGGAAATGTTGAAGTGTGGGTTTAGAAATAAAGCGATTTTCTAGCGAAGAGATTGGAAACTCGGTATCATTCCTCTAGAAATAAAAGTGCGATCTTCTAGTAAAGAAGTTAATCTGCCTGCTACTTTCCTTTTGTACATTCGATTACTGGAAAACGCAGAAGTCGGATTCTCAATTGTCACTTTTATCTGCTTCCCCCCTCAACTAGCAGGAACAAGTGAAGTGAGAAGTTTCTCAATTCAAATTTTGACATGACTGACTGTAATTTAGGACTCGTTTGGAAGTATTTTTAAAATAACTGATGCTTTTTTGGAGAAAGCACTTCAAGTGCTTTTTTAGAATTACTAAAGATTGGTTCCAAAAACATTTTCAACTATTTTAAAAGCACTTTCAAACAAGTTCTGAGGCATGTAGGTAATAGTGCGCTCACAGAGGTCATGCGTTGAGTTGAGCACAGAGGAGCGAACGATTTCTCTTCCTTTTACTGAAGAATGCTGTGTGCAAGGTAAAACATTGAATCTGATTTCTCTTCCTTTTACTGAAGAATGCTGTGTGCAAGGTAAAACATTGAATCTCTTTCGAACATCGATTAGGCTACTCGAACAAGGAGCAAACCAAAACCTAAACTCGGCAGCAGCTCATAAACGATGCTTATGCTGGCACAAGCATGTTAATTTCGCTAAACACAACTACACGACACGAGCAAACAAATTAGCAGTACCCAGGAATTTAAGTTCTTGCTACACGCATTGAATGTAGCAGTACATTTATCCTCAGTAAAACTGGCATTTTCACCAAATTCACAAACAATATCTAGTCACAGCATCTAAATTCAATTGAATATGTTGTGTTTGCCAATTACAGCAACCTCTTCCTAGAAACGCAAAAACAAGCTCGACATGCAAACAAGAATTGCTGACCTCGACGGTCCAATTTAAATTTATTGCCAAAAAAAATAGTACTATCCGCCTTGTATCAAGTGCCCACCTCCAACTGCAAAATGGGAATCCAGGACTAGTTGAATGAAAAGGTTTATGCAGTAGATTGCTTCAAATACGCAATGAGATCAGCACGATCCTGTGGCTTCTTCAATCCAGGGAACACCATCTTAGTTCCGGGAATGTACTGCATAACAACAATTACACCAGATCAGGATATTGAAGAATAAACAGAACTGCAAATGCTATAAAAAAAATATAAAAAAAAACCACTGAGATTGTTGATTCGCTATATAAGTTAAAGAACATCGGATTGTCCACATCAATGAACTATCACTACCTAGCACATGCAAGGGGATTCTACAGCATATAAACAAAACAGAAAATATCATGAAGAGTATTACGATCTAGAATGAACACCTGTTTTCTTTATTATTGATAAGAATTCTCTTGTTAAGACCCTATGAATTGATTAAAACCTCAAATTCATACTAAAACCACGATGATTCAATAGAACCCTTTCAAACTAAGTCCCAAAATTCCCTGAGTAAGAACCATTGGATCATCACTTATTAAATGAAATAGATGTAATGACTAAAAATCCAAATCAAAGAAACCTTTGTTTTGTCCTTTGATCAAAATAAGCATAAACAAAAGTTTGAAAGAATGAACACCGAATGTACGTAAATTATAAATGAAGAGATAGTTGCAGTGTGAGAACAAATGAATGCTGATCCCAGACCTGTCTTATTTTCCCACCCACTGTCTAATGAAAATGTGATTCCAAGGACAACATAGGATG
Source organism: Gillenia trifoliata (assembly GCA_018257905.1). Taxonomy (NCBI): domain Eukaryota; kingdom Viridiplantae; phylum Streptophyta; class Magnoliopsida; order Rosales; family Rosaceae; genus Gillenia; species Gillenia trifoliata. The sequence continues at coordinate 19,590,786 of CM031087.1, forward strand.
AGTGGGAAAATAGGACAGGTGGGAACAACAACACTGAAATAAAAACAACAGAACACAAAAAATCTTTTATCGTTAGTCAGCCTGACAAAACGTTCCAACTATTTTTTACATAGAGGAACTGTTTGGTATATGTTAAGCAATGCTTTATTTTGCGCTCATATAAATCAAAATATCAAATGAAAAAGAAAACTTTCAAATGTACACTTCCACCCCTTCTTTTAAGTGAAACGTACCACCTATCCACACCGTGTATATCTCAACTATTTTTTTATATGCGAGCTCATGCAGATGTCACATGGATTCTATATGGAACCTACATGCATAAATGATTGATATGTGCAAATACCGGTCCACTGATAAAGTATTTCCACCTCTAATGCTAGTATGAAACTAACAGATTAAAGTGTTGAAAGCTACTCTTCTCAGTAACTATCAAATCACAAGTCATGAGGCAGACCAGGTAGAGGAAATTTCATACCTTCTTGGGGTTCAACAAGTAATCATACAAAGTCTTTTCCTCCCAAATCACAGCCATGTTCTTGTTAGCGGCAGAGTATGAGTATCCAGCACCTGTACCAGACTGCCTCCCGAAAAGTCCATTCAGATTGGGTCCTGAAAGTTTTAACAATTGTAAGTTAACAACTTTGAGAATAAAGTTCAAATTGAACTGAAACCCAGCAAAGTTTGCATGTAAAAATACCAATAGATAGAAAAACAAAACAATCAAGCTAGTTCGCATAAACGCCAAAGTATGAACACAAGATTATACAATCACCAATCATTTTATCTACGGTTGCTAAGAAATTCACTTAACTGTATCAACTGTGTAACCAACTAATCAAAATTGTTGTAAACATTGAAACGGAGCTCATCACATCAATCTAATGCAACATATAGTGTCTCAATATACTGAGTAGCATCCAAAACTTTCTATACATTCACAATCACTAAGCATGGATAGTACTAGAAAAACTAAGTAATTCATAAATCCATGACAGAAACAAAAATTGTTTTTTCCCTGTTCTGTGCTGTGCTTGTTAATTCGCAACCTGTACGAATTAACAAGCACAGAACAGGGAAAAAACAATTTTTGTTTCTGTCATGGATTTATGAATTACTTGCACAACTTACATAGTGAACCGAAATCGAAAAATCAAAAACAAGAAAGGAAAATTGATAATATTAGACCGATCATTTAAACCTAAAAACTGCTAGAACCACTCATTTCCTATGGTGTAAACCCACATCAACTGAAATTCTCGCCCTCGTCAATTTTCTCAGAAACCAAACAGAAAACTATACAAAATTGGAAACACGAATAACCTAATAACGAAATCCATCAGATCTATCAAGGCGGGCAAAGATCGAATCCGTAATCCAAACAAATACATCGAAACAAAAATCAAAATACACAAATCCGAAAACCACATGCAAAAAAGGAGCTACAATTATCAGATCCAAAAAAGGAACAAGAAAATAATCCAAATCAATCACCAAACAAAAAGGAAAATCGAATTTCGGTGAAGGGAGAGACGATGAGATTACCCTGCTTGTGACCGGCGCCTTTCTCGACAGTATGGCACTGAGCGCACTTGGTCTTGAAGATTTTCTCTCCCGTCTTTGCATCTCCGGGTGGAGCTTCGGCAAACGACGCCATTTCTCGAGAAATCTAGAGAGAGAGGGAAGAGGAGAGAGAGAGAGAGAGAGATTAGGGTTAGGGCTTGCAGACTAGAGATTTTGATTGTGACAGAGACGCGCTGCACCGAACTTTCTCCAATTTATTATTTTCCGCGGAATCTTCCAGACGAAGAAGCGACCGCAGGCCCTAGGTTTTGGTGACGTGGCGTGATTTGAGTGGACCAGATTTTTCATAGCGTGATGCGCGTGTGGACCGTTCGTGTGGAGGCCTCGGGCCTTTTCCCATTGAGCGAAAAAGAGAGAGTCTTCCGACGGAAATGCACTTTTCCCCCGCACCGATAAATTCGACGTGCCATTGCTATTTGCCATGCTCCCATTTATGCCAAAATTATTGGGGTTACTCAAGCGGCGTATAATGATAAATAAATAAAAAAAATATAACAGAGCAATTGTATTAAGTGGATTAGATAGTTCGTTGTTGAAAATTGGTGGGAATTATTTTTATTAACCTATTATTGTGGAATTTTACTATTTTTGTTTCTTTCTGGTAATTAGAATAATCAATTGTCTCGAGATTTTTCTCTTTAATGCAATTTTTTTCTTTCTTTGTCAAGAAAGACAACAATTTAACTTATCTTTCATATTTGCCTTTGTCAAACGAGTTCAAGTGTTTTTTGATCAGCTGAGTTTCAAAAGGTGCCTTAAACTACGTATCGTTGGCATGTTTTGTTGATGCGTGCAGCGGTGCACTTCTCATGCAACTAACAAACACATTAAGCAACATTTTTTTAAAAAGGACAATACTTGGGTACTCTTCAAAGAGTATTCAATTTGCTGACTTTTGAGGTGGACCAATAATATTGAAACAGCTGACCACTTTAAACATTCTTCATAATTAACCAAACACCCATTGTATACCTAACCAAACACCTTGAATTTCCTCTTCATCAGTATCCAAGCATTCATCTTCTCTCTCAGTAAGAAGACAAGCATACACCCCATCCATAAGTGTCCACCAACCACCGTGGCCTCATCGGATCAGCCATCGTTCACTAGTTTTAAGCCCAAGGCTGTATCAAACTCTTCCTCCGCACCCACGTCCAGCTTGACCTCACTCGCCAAGTCTCAAAAGTCGAGTATACGGATTCTTGTTTAAAAGTGATCGTCGTAGATCGCTGTCAATCTCACCAAAATATGGAGTCTACGGTTAGAGGAGGGATTAGGAGTGGTGTCAACGGAAGAGATAACTTGGAAGGGAGTGAGTGTAGGAAGCCAAGCTATATATAATGGGAGATGGAGGAAGAAGGTGTTATTGGTCACGACTCACGAGTTCAAAAAGAGATAGAGGAAGAAGGTTTTGGTTTGGTCACCAGTTCAAAGGAAAAATTGGATGTTTGGTTATAAAGATAGCAAAGTTTTGGAAAAAAAATTAAAATGACAGTTGTTTTAATATTATTGGTCCACCTCAAAAATTCAGCAAATAGGGTACTCTTCGGTGAGTACCCAAGTATCGTCCTTTAAAAAATGTGTTCCTCGAAAGGAGGAGAGACGTCGTGTTGTGCAAGAGGTCTTAGGGTTAGGGTTTTTGGGGTTTGATGGTGCCAAACCTGGTTGACATGAGAGTCATATGCTGGAATTGTCATGGTATTAGAGTGACCTGACAATTCATGATCTGGAGGAGCAAAATAGGCTTCACACCCCAGAGGTGATCGTCCTGGTGGAAACGAAAAAACAGAGGTCGTCGTTATGAATTCCTTAAACGTACATTGGGTATGGCTTGTATGCACGCAGTGAATACGCATGGGTTGAGTGGGGGTATTTTTGTGTTTTGGCGAGACTTGCCTAAACCGTCTGGGTCGCAACTCTCACTTAGACAGAAAATAAATAACTTCCATTTTGCATTTTATTTTTCAATAAATTGTAAGAAACTTGTTGGATACTTGAATGAACACTCACTATAGGCTTGTTCCCCATGTTTTCAATATAAACTAGTACTTTATAATTCATATGTCATTATATTTTGCAATTTATGTATCCCAATACAATTATGTATTTTTTTTAAGTATAGGTAGACATCTATATGTTATATAATAAATTTAATTAAAAATTAAAAAAAATAGCCTAGGCCCCCGCTTAGGCTCCGTCTAGACCCCTAGGTGCTAGACTGCTACCTGCCACCCAACTAGCGCCTAGCGCCTTTTAAAACCTTGGTATAAACAGTCTTCAATTTGAATAATTTGTTGTAGGGTTGATCTTCAAACGAAAATTAAGAAATTAAATTGTTCCAATTATGAAATTTATACAATGAAGATGCGTTATTCACAAGGAGTAAAATATGTACATTCCTCACATGGAGGATCCAAGTATTATCTTTTGCTTGGTTCAATTTTTCTAATATTAACTCAAATAGGTTAATAATTAGTTAGTTCGGGCACTGTGTGGTGGTGAAACCCAAAAATATTGGATTGTGCCCACCCGAAGATCCATGTTCAGCATCATAATCCTTTTGCCAAACCCAATCCGATTAAAAATGCCCACCCGCCTTTTATCAAATGTGGTCTCCCTAACATCACCCTATTAATTCATGTAAAAAAAAAAAAAATTCATCCTATCAATTATATGGTTGAAAACAAAGGAAAAAAAAAAGTATTATTATTGGCACTCCAAAAATCTCATTGTGCACTCCAAACTTTCTATATTTAGAAAGAAATATATTGGAGTGCACAATAAAATTTTTGGAGTGCCAATAACATTATCAAAAAACAAAAGAGAAAAAAAAGAATTAACTACATTTTACACCACAAGATTTGAGGTCATTTGCAAAATGAGCCTCTCCGTCAATTTCGCACATTAAACCACGTAGTTTCTAAATTGCACCAATTTAATCTCTATCAATTTCACCTAGTTAGATGTTAAGTGGTAACGTGATATAAAGTAGGCCCACATTTGAGGCACAGATTCACCATCAATTTCATAAAAAAATTACAAAAGTAAAAAGTATAGTACTAAACGGTGAAATTTACAGTTAACGTGTGCTTTAAATGTGAGTGTAGTCTATGTCACGCCACTATTTAACATCTAATTATACGGTAAAATTGACGGACAGGTGCAATTCATAAACCAAAAAATAAAAATCTCATGACTCATTTTGTCAACAAAAAAAAAATGATAGCCAACCCAAACCCACTTCTGAAAATGTGGCGGACTCCACAGTTCGTCTCCCAACACTAAACCCTGCTCCTCTGGCAGCTCTCCCGTCTCCTTCGCGACCTCAGTCGATGTTCAGCTTCAACATCCTACCACCATGAAAAGGTTCAGGCGTTTCTCCAACTTTCACAATCTCGACTCTCTCTTATCACAATCCACACCCCAATTTTCTTCCCCCATCTTCCCTCCCAAAACCCTAGTCTCACAGGAGCCCTCTCCTCCTGGTAATTTCTCCAATTCAAATCTGCATCACACAGAATCTGCTCGCGCTGCTCTGAGTTCCTTGATTTCCTTAATTGGGTCACCCCCATCTTCTCAAAATTCCCAATCTTTGTTGACTATTTACTCACTTAAGCATCAATGTCACGGACGCGTTCAGTCATTTTCCACTGCGTCTTCCGATGCGTTCGAGTCTTCCTCGCCGGCAGGAGCTTCTGGTTCCGATGAGAAGAATCGATTTGGGAATGTGGGTATTAATTGGATTCGACGGGATGAGACTTCAAATCAAGTTTTGGAAATTATTGATATGATTAGAAGGGGTGAGAGTGATTTGAAGTCCAAGTTGACTTCTATGAATGTAAGTCTATCTCTTGCCTCCATTGCCCGAATTTTTGAGGTTCTGAATTCCGAAAAGGTACCTGCTTTATGTTTCTTTGATTGGATTAGGGATTCACAACCCATTGTTTGTAATGTGAATGAAATATGTAGCTTGGTTATTGATAATTGTGGGCGGGTAGGTGATTACCCTGCAATGCTTCAGATTTTGAATGACTTTCCGTCAGAGGAAATTCGTCTCACCCAAAAGGCATTTGGGTTTATATCTCCAAATATGGCTTCTGTTGTCAAAGTGGTAGAGGTATTGAATGAAGTTGGTGGATTGTGTCGAGCAACTGGAGTGCTCTCTTTGATTGAGATGCTTAGTGTCAAGGGTTTATTTAAAATGGCTGAGTTTGTGATGAAGATGACAGAGAGGAAGAGATGTTATTACATTATCATGATCAGAGAAAATTGTCGGAGAAGAAATTTTGGCAGAGCTGTTGATATGCTTGATGAGATGAGGCAAGCGAGTTGTGACCCAGACGTCAAAACTTACAATTATATACTTGGTAGCTTATGCAAGAACCATAGATTTGATGAAGCTACTAAACTATATGAACGAATGCTAGAAGAGAATTGTCAACCTGATGGCATAACCTATGAAATATTTATTTGTTACTCATTTAAAGTTGGAAATCTTGATTTTGCAAGTAAGATACTTGATAGAATGACATTAGAGGGCATTAAACCTCGCCTTTCAACCCACGCTGCCTTTGTCAAGGGTTATTTTAACTTGCGGAGATATAAAGAAGCATATAATTACGTTGTTGATTTATCTGCTAAAGACAGCTTCTCTTGCAGTTCAGTTTACAGCTTGCTTGCAAGGCTTTATATGAAGGAAGGACATGTAGTCGTTGCCCAAAATATTCTGACCGAAATGATTAATAAGGGTTTTAGACCAGATACTTCAGTGTATGTGAGAGTTTTGAACTGGCACTCCAAGGCAGGCAGAAGTAATTTGGCTGAAGATTTGGAAAGCAGGTTCTCTAGTCTAGCAAGAACTGGATAATGTATTCCAAAAATCTGTCATTCTTGTTTTCATATCGTTTATCGTCTGGTGTATGTTTGTAGACGGGCCTGTTTGTCCTTTTCCAGTTGAAGTGGTGAAATCTCCAATTATCAGACCTCCAATTGTTGAAGTGATTTAATACAAATCAGTTGAACTTTCTGGTATTCTTCCTCAACGATTTCATGTTGCGATGCAGGCTATAAGAACAAAGATATTAAGTTCCCATATTTTCTTGGTGTGTTGGACTTGAGTTTCCGAAAGAAGAAAAGGTAATGCATTTTAATTTTAATTTTCTACAGTTTCCATTGTTTGGCTGGCATTCTTTTTAGAATATTAGAAATGTTAGGCAGACCTTAAACCCCAGCCTTACATGTAGCTTTTACATGTACTCTTGGTGAAACTAAAGACGAGGCAGAGAAAACCGTTTTAGGTTGTGTTACTCATCATTCTGGTAAGCTACATTTTTTCTTCGTCACATGTAGTTTTGGAAACTGAAGTAAGCAAAAGGAACCCTATTTTGTTTCTATGAAGTCCTAGGTTTGCTCTGGCCTTCTACATATGTTTATTTCTTCCGACTCTTGAATGATAGAATTCATCTAATTTTTTCGGCTGCATATCATATTGTTTGTGCAATTTTTGAAGACATCAGAATCATTTGCTAGAGGTGGTTCAATTGCGATGTTTGGGATGTGAGAAATCTTTGGCCACTCCTTTCCTTTGCCTTTTCGGCAATGTCTTGCAAGAGTCCGACATCGTTTGATGGAAAGATGTTGCACTGGTATTTTTTGCAGGAAGTAGGGCAGTGTTTCTTGCTCATAGCAGACATAAAATTCCAAATAAGAAAGGCATGGCATGATTGTAACATGGGAATCCTCCTCCTCACCAAACCAAGCCTACAAAATGGAGCTTTTTCAAAGTTTCAGATTTAGTTTCAAACCAAAAAGTTTCTTTTTGTTCCCCAACCGCGCTTTCTCAGCCTCGACAACATCTTCCACTGTTCCACATTTACCAACCAAGCTTGTTATGGCCCAAGCTGGTCCAAGGTTGTTAGATCTCGGAATTTGAAGGCTTCATCGTGGCCGCGATCACTACCACAGATACAACACTCGTCTAGGGTTCCCATGCTTTAAGGTAGATTTTCAAGTCCGCCCGCGAGGCGCAAGGTTTGCAAATTGTATAAACCACAAAGCGTGTTCGGCAATGTCTTCAAACGGGGATTTTGGGACAAATTAAGATAACTCGAGTGCATAAGGGTGGGTAATCATAATCACAGAAGAGATAAGGAATTGTGTAGTGATGAATTCGAAGGAGAATGCTGTATGGGTGTACATGGTGCACGAATATCTTTATCCCATAAGTTAAAGGTGGCTTATCAAGTTTTTATTTTCACTTAAATAAATAAACTTCTTCTTAAAGCTCCTATCGAGAATTTTTATTTTTATCCGTTTGAAAACCATTTCATTTAGTTTTTAGATTAAAAAAAAAAAAGCTGAAAACTATATTTGAAAAATTTAGAATAAATAGCCATTTGATAATCATTTCATTTTCACTTTTTTTTTTTAAAATTGAAAATTGAAACCCGTTTGAAATTTATCATTTGATCGAGTTATTTACTGTCAATTTTATTAAGGTGAAAACTAAACCGATTGCTTTGTGGAATGTTTTAGCATAAATGCTTACTCCTAGACACCTTTCAAAATGTGATCACGTGCAAGAAAATAAACACACTACCCTTGCCAACTGATGTAACTCATGTCTTCTCATTTTCCCCCCCTTTCTAGTACATCTTAAAAATACTTGGGAATTTAACCAAAATAGTCAGATTTCAAACTGGAATTGCCAAAATAAACAACATTTAGGCTCATTGCTAATGAAATCAATTTTAAACATTGAAAAGACTAAAATACCCCTTCCACAACTCCTCTCCTCCTCCCCGACTCCTCCTCCCAAACCCAAATCTCTCCTGCTCGCTCACCTTCTTCGGCTAGCCCATGGGTTGTACTATTACGATTCGAAGCTCTATACCTATCACAACTTTTCCGATTTGGAAAGTATTGATAAATCTCAATGTGCCTCGGCTTTTCTGTTGTCGCCGTCAGCCTCCGCAACTTGGACCTTCTTCTCGGCTAGGCCCTCGTCAAGAACAAGTGATGGTCTACATTCGAATTGAGCTGCATCCTGAACCCAAGTGACCTACTCCGTTTCTCTGCCGTCCGTCTGAATCCATGCCGTTCCTTTAGCAGATTGGAGAAGACGTAGATATCATGTTGATACACTAGTAATACGTTGTCTATATAGTGTTTTGATGGTATTAATATAATGATGATACGTGGGGGAAGGGGAAAGTGAGAGAGGAGTTGTGAAAGCAGTAATTTAGACATTTTTCCTATCAAGACGTTGTCTATATTGTAGTTCGTGTCTATATGTCTATTTTGGCTAAACACTTTTGAAATTAGTCTATTTTGGCTAATTTCCCAAAATACTTTGCATTTTCAAATGAAAATTCCTTAGGGATTCCAATATAATTTAACAAATAGTAATTGTCATTGCTATACCAAGAAAAGAGACGGTAACCAAACTTATAAAGGCAAGAAAATATATTGATAAAAGACACTATTTTGTCATTGCATTTTCAATGATACAAATCATTCATCAGTAATTACATCAGTAGAGTGTCTTTAAACTATGATCCTATGTGAACTTGTTTATAAAGTGATGCCGGAGGGAGGTCGGAATGGCCTTCAAACAGCTTGCACCTCGCCCTCTGAAGAGCTACGGCAAACCTTCTTCCCAATTGACTTCTGAAAGTGCCGCTGCCATGTGCGGTGGGCACTTACCTTGCAAAGCTCCAACAATCAGCCGTTTCCTGGCCACCTCCAATGGCAAGCTAATTGTGCTAGCCGTACAATCAAGACATTTTCAAGTGCATAAGGAAAACAATAACAAAGAGGTAAAGTGTTCGCATTATCTATTAAATTTCAATTACGCAACCGAGGTAAAGTGTTCGGCAGTAGGATTTCTTCATTTTCTCAAACATGAAATAGTAACGGATTTCTTCATTTTCTCAAACATGAAATAGTAACACGTACCGTAAGGAAGCATCCCAGTCAGTGTAGGTAAAAGACCAGAATAGCATGCACCAATCTCACCCTCCTTATAAATCTTGTTGATTGCAAATGCTTAAACTGGGATACGCCTCAGGAGACAGTCAACTGATCCTGCTGTAAGAAATTAGAAGAAAGAAACAGAAACTAGCCAATGGAAGGTGACATTCATTTACACTTCGTTAATGAACTCATCTTACCATAAAATCCTAAGGAGAAATCCAACCCAAGAAGATACAAAAACATAGAGACGAAAATGAAACAGGGAAGATAAGAATAAAAAGTTACTCACTTGAAAAAATTGTATCCTTACAAAGTGTACCCAAGATGATATAGATACCTTCAGAACATCAAGGGGAAGGCACACAAGTGTGCTACTGCTAACAACTCCAGCAGCAACACCAACCACAGAGACATAAGATATCAAATATGCAATGAAATGATGTCAATATTGTTGACCCTGTGTTAGCAAGGAAACAGATATAAAGGCAGTATTGTTGCCTTCGGGCCTTTAATTGTTGAAAGAACTTAACTTTGGGTATATATGCACTTCTTCACTTACTGATTTACTCCAGCTTGTAACCATATATGCTTATATACACAAATTTAGTGAATGCTTGGGGACTTACTTGGATAGTTGGGTGAGGTTCGGGAGCAGAGCTCGGAGCTCAGATTTTGGGTGGATTTCCTTCTCAAGCTCTATCCCTTTGGAAAGATGAAGATGGACGCACTGTACACATCCCCGACTTCATCAACAGGTAGGGAAACAATTAAAGCTAAGCTGCACCCATTATTGCAAAATTTGACGCCTTTTGGCAAGCCGTGCTTGGAATAACAGGTCTAGGGTTCAAGAGTGCCACAGGAAGAATTGGCCCAAAATCTACTGCCTCTTCAGAACTCCAGCTTCCAAGGGGTATAAAGCTTCCATAATCGCATTGCTCCGGAGATGACACTGAAGCAACCTCCTTTACTGGTTCAACCTCTCCAACCCAGTCCAGTTTCGTCACGAACGGGTGCTTTAATAGCTCAGCAGCTGTGGATCTCTGAAAAGGGTTCCTGAGTAGGCATTTTCCCAAAAAGTCTTTAGCATCTTCTGATAACCAGCCAGGAACATTGGGAACTTTTGAAGCAATAAGAGGCTTTAGGTCCTCACCGCCTTTCACTTCCCATGGCTGTCTCCCCGTTAACATCCTGAGTACAATGCAACCTAAGCCCCAAATATCGGAAGGCTGCTCCTGAATTTTGTGAGTCACAGTTTCTGGAGAAAAATACATTGAAGTGCCTTGGCGTGACAGCTTCTGCATAGCCACCTTTGCCAACCCGAAGTCCCCAATTTTGGGCACAAAACCAGAATCAGTGCTCACAAGCAATATGTTTTCCGGCTTCAAATCACAATGGACATAACACTTTTCATGAATGTACACAAGCCCTTTCAAAATCGATTCAGTGTACTTCCTGACTTCCGATTCACACAACCCGGTACCTCCAGAATTCTTTATCAAATCCCCAATTGTTCCTCCAGCGGCATACTCCAAAAACACATTATATTTCAAATACCCATCATCCCCAACGGTCAGATTTTTCCCATAGCTTCCGATAACGAAAGGGCAGTCCCGAAACTTGTCAAGAATCTTACTTTCTGTCTCCTGCTCGCGCAACTCAGAGAAGGTTTTCACCGCCATCACCGTCGGAAAACCCTCGGAACCCAACTTGGGTTTTTTCACAAACGCCAAATAAACAGACCCGAATCCACCACTCCCGAGCTTCTTCCCTCGAACCCACTCAAATTCAGAACGCGAAAAACTCATCTCTGGTTCGTCCCTTCCCTTCCTCTTCATCGTATCCCCTTTCCCCCTTTTTTTGTAAGTTCAAAAATTTAGGGTTTTTGATTGTTTTGCGATTATGGGTTTCGGAAAAAAACGAGGATGCGAAAAGGATCCAATCAATTTCGTAAGATGGGAATAGGAGAAGAATCGGAGAAGAACTGACCTGGTTGAAGACGAAGAAACACGGACGTCGGTGGTCCCGGCGATCGGGCCAGAATACGATGTCGTTTTGGAGAAACAATCGAGATTGAATTGAGAAATTTAGGGTTTAGAATCTGCTTATCGGTGATTGAAGATCGCTAATGTCTGTGGAGGTTTTTGGAGATTTGAAAATCGTTTTCCTGGTACTGTTGGGATTGTAGGGTTTATATTGAAGCGCGTAAACGGTCGTATTTTCTTCGCGGCGTAAATCTTAAGCTAGCATCGTGGCCGTTCATTTTTCTAAAACTTATCTCGACCGTTTATTTTGAAAGTTGTTTTTGCGAGATTTTCTCTCTAAGATTTTTCATTTTCACTTTTTCTTGTATTTTACTCTTTAAATCATATAATTTCGATTCAGTTTTGGACTTTTGATAAACTTTATAGGCCCAGCATAGTCCACCATCAATATTATCGATATTGTCTCAACTTAACCATCTATTACTACGTGTTGTGTTTTATCACAAAAAGCCTTGGTGATACTAGGGGTAAAAATTCTCATATATTAATTGTATATTATTTTGTGATATGACCGATGTGTAATCCTATTCTCCAACACTTTTTACCTCACCCCTCTCATTTTCTCTCGTTAGGCTTTCTCCAAAGGGGGTTCAAAAACTTAAAATCTTACCCCCAAATCTTCTTCAATGCAAGCATTTTGGAGGGCTAAAAAGTTAGATTTTGAGTTTAGGAAATCGATATTTGAGTCTGGGATTGACTCTGGGTGAAGAAAAAATGTAGTGGAAATGTCAGATGAGCCCCGTGTGAAAAGAATGAATATGGACCCTGCTAGCAGCTACAACAGTTGTGATTCAGTGCAACGCGACGGTCTAACGAGCCATATTATATGACCATTGTAACCAACGGTAGAAATCAAGATTTGCTGCAGGCCCACTAACAGCCTTTTGGCCATGATCTGGTGTGGCGCATTATAAAGTTGGGGACTCAAATTATGAGTTCCTCTATCATTGGAGGAAAAAAAAAATTGATTGACCCCATATGTATAAATGAATAGATGAAAATACGGAACTAAATTCATGTACTAAACTCATATTTCCAATTTCTCAGTAGCCAAACACAAAACTCAAGTTCAACAAGTTTAGCATCTGCTTTTGGATGTGAAGAGATCAACGCAATACTTGTTGGAGTATAAGAATCTGTTTACACTAAAAATATTCAGTACATGTTCATTGATGAAGTTAAATAGAAATGCCATGCAATCTTGAGAGATTCCTTTACTCGTTTTAAGCGGCATTGAAGTTTGTTGGTCGGAAATGACAGTACTAGTTCATGTATGTTTATGTATGCAGTATGCAGTATGCAGCATTTATAAATGCAAACCAAACCACATTGATCATCCTGCTGCATGCCGGAGCTCCCATCGACTTGGCTACTGGCAAGAATCACTGCCCTGGAGATTACGAAAACTTAAAGCCGCATTCATCCTGCCGCACGAGGCCTCCAGACCACGTATGATTCTGCAATGCAATCTGAAATCGATTGATCACAAGGTTTTTCAAATTTGTTTTTGCTGATGAATAATTAATGTGTGTGCGTGTGAATACTGAATAGTGGTAAGTGAATCTTGTTGAAACCCTAGTTGGACTTAACTAACTATGATAAGGATAAATATAATTTAAATTGTAAACTAATTAAGAGTTATTAAACATGTTAATCACTTCCCCTTAAGACGTGAGAACAGTTATGGATGATGCCACTATACCACTACGTTTAAATTCATGTGAGATACAACGGTTACTGCTGCTAGCGTCCCTTGATAGGGAGGATTTGTTAGTGCTTTATCTCTATATATGGAGAGCCCTGTTCACAAGAAAACACACTCGAAAATACTAGCTCTATCACTAGTCTGAGTATAAGGATTTCTGAATGAACAGAAGGTCTTTATTTCTCTGCAATGGCTTCCTCAGGTAGCATCAATATTCATCTAAGTTTCATAAAGTGATTTAGAGTCTGTTAACTAATCAAATCCCAACATTTGGTATCAGAGCATGTAGTTTGCATGCGGTGATTTTAGAGCGCGTCCAACTCTTGTTCAACCACCAACTACGCGCATGCGGACATCGTCTCCATTGCAACCACGATTTGAGGTGAGTCTAATGTACAAGTATTTTTTGAACTCATTTGTTTAGATTTAAAATTCTTTAGATTAAAGTTTTATATTGCTGTTTTGCAAGTGTTTAAACATGAACTATAAGAGATTTGCACCAAAAAATACATTTTGTAGAATATGAAGACTATAATTTGGTGTTATGACAAGAGAAAGAAAAACAATACAAAATAAAAACCCATAACCCAAAACAAAAAAAACAAAAAATTAAAAAAAGGGAAGGATCGGTATGACTCTACCGACTCTTGTGGATGAAGATCGGTTGAATGGCCCTGACTCTCGTAGGAGAGGATTGGTAATATCATATTAATCGTTCCCTATTCCATTTTTTTTTCGTTTTATCTTTTTTTCTATTAGGTTTTTGTTTTGTTTTTTTTTTCCTCCTACGTTATTCTATTTGAGTTCGTTTGGTTTTCATTCTTTTCTTGGTATATGGTGTGAGATAAGTTTTTTTAATTAAAAAATATTGCAAACACATGCATGGTAGTTGAGACAATTGTTTTTATTGTCTTTCAATTTCAAATTACACTATTCAAATATTGACTAGCAACTATAAGGAATCTTATAATTGAAATTGCACCAAAATGTCCTATCAAAATTTTACCGAAATTCTCGATATTGTCGAAATATCTCTGAAATTTCGAAGATATCCTGTATAGATATTGCCTCACCCCTATCGATTATCGGTAAACCCATTTTGTGGATATACCTAAAGATTTCAGTAATATCGGAGATATTTGAATCTATGGTTCTAAATCATCGTAATATTACCCAAATCCTCTCCTTCAACTCGATTTATGTATTAACTTTTAAAGTTTGCATATTTCCAAGTGGGTTATTATCACAAATGGTCCATGAGATTGACCAAACTTCTCATTTTGGTCCCTGAATTTCAAAATTGATCAATTTGGTCCATGACATTCATTGTCGCGCATCAATGTTGTCATTTAGTTAAAATTCTGTCAATAATTCTGTTAGTGTGCTGATGTGGCACACTTATAGGACCCACAAGTCCAATAATGTGCCAAGTGGATTACACACAATTGTGGTAGGAAAACTTGATACATAAGATGGTACGTACTACCCAAGATTTTTCCGATTAGTTATCCAAAAGCTTAAAAGGTACTTGCAGTTTCTGTTCCTTTTTCTTTTATGCATACACATTCTTTAAATTACAAATCAACTATCTAATTTCGGGATCTCATCTGACGTCAGCCTCCAAAATACTTAAAGACATTTTCTTTTTCATCAACTAAACAAGACATTATTTCTTATCCAGTAACTCTTTCAGGTGCATATTATGAGACTAATGTATCTGACATTTCCGAGGGGCTTATATTAACCTCTCCGGGTGCTCATTCGGATATCTTGTACTGGTTCTTGGCCGCTCTTGCACACTTTGCTGCGTTATAAATGTGATGACACGTTCATCATCCTGCTGCATGAGCCCAATTGATTTCGTGGAGGACAGTAATCACCACGGCTTTGGAGAGTTACAGTCCCGGCTCAGCATCTTGAGCCTACACAGTAACTCGAACTGTACCTTTGTTCCCTTCAAGTATGTGGGAGGGTCCCAGACCTCGATCCTGAAATCTGAAATTGATGAGAGTGTTTTCAAATTGGTTACTTTGCTAACTAACAATATGTGTGTCCAGTCCACTATCTTGTTAGTTATCAGGAGAAACATATAGACTGAATAAATTCAATTTTATGGGAGCAAAACATATTCAAGTATTATCAATTCCGAGACACACGAATAAGTTGTTAAAATAGAAAACTGTGATAGAGAAACAACCTTATGCACCGGTTTTACATTCTTCTGAGTACTGGATGCCACAGTTGCGGCACACTTTGGATATCTTCTGCGTGCAGCATTGCTTTCCTCACCCCCCTGCACACAGATAAAACAATCCAAAGAGATTTACACAGTACTAAAATTTTTACAAACAAACAAAACAAAAGCACGCTCGCTAACAATTATCAACCTTCAAAACCAATATATTATGATCTTGGCATGTTTTCATAATATTCACATGGAGCTGCTGTGCAGAATGACTTTTTTGGAGTGCTAATAACGATTCACTATTTAAGAGCTCTAAAACATTACAAGATGATGTGGTGCCTAGCTAGTCTACTTCTAAGATCCATCTTAGCAACAAGTTAGCATGCTAAAGAAAGAAAAAGTATCAATCATTTGTTATATTTTTTCATGCAAGGTTATCATGAATTTATCGATAATTCAACTATCCACACTTGTAAATTTGGGGAAACTCATCATGGATAACTGTTAACCAGAACTGTATGCCAATTGCCAAGTTCCAATATCCTGATATCCTAGTAAGTTTACTATGGTTTCACCACACATCGACAAAACCATTCCATAATTCACGGTAATGGAAGATAAGGCTAAAGTCAATTGGCTTTTAGCCTCTTATGGGGAACAAAGTTATAGGAATGTTCATGCAAAAGGCAACAGCAAAGGCAAAGGTAATCTCTCTTCTCTTCTAAATAATGAAAAAACCAGATGAACATATTCCATAAAGTTCTACAAAAAAAGCTGAAATTACCATGGGGCACTCTCAAGTTACAAATCCCAGTGACAAAGCATGTACAACTTTCAAGTGCAGCAAAGACTAAGGATATACATTCATGCATAAACTAACCACACCCATTTTATGATTACCTCTTTCTGCTTTCTTTCTTTTCCACAATTCTTGCGCTCATGGTCAACAACAAAATTTTGGTTTGATTTATTTCTGGCAGGATTGTTTGTGAACCTGTAATTATTAACAGCTCAACTATTTCATTTTCAAACCTTTGTAAGTATCAATCAAAACACATGAAAGAATAAATGTGAGAAACTAGAGGAAGCAATGTGTCAACAAATAACATGCATTACATTGATTTTGGTCTCTGGTTCTCTGATAGGCCAACCTTCGGTCGCACCTGCTGGTTGCCCAAATCTAAAGGCTTTCTAGAAACTCCAATACAGCTCCTGAAAATTGCCAAGTTTACTAGTCAAATGAATGAGAGAGACAGAGACAGAGACAGAGAGACAGAAAGAGAGAGGGTGAGTGAAAAATATAGACACAAAAGAATAAGTGTGATAAACTAGAGGAAGCAATATGTCAACAAATAACATGCATTACATTGATTTTGGTCTCTGGTTTTCAGATAGGCCAACCTTTGGTCGCATCTGTTCACTGCCCAAATCTAAAGGCTTTCCAGAAATTCCAGAACAGCTCCTGAAATTGCCAACTAGTCAAATATGAGAGAGAGAGAGAGAGAGAGTGTGTGTGTGTGTGTGTGTGTTTGTTCATATCATGAAACCATACTGTTTCTCTATAGCCATGTTCTTCAAACCACCAGGAACATATTTCTGTTTTGATGGATTCTGCACACAGAGATTAAAAGGGAAAAAAATTTATCAGCATCACAGCTGCTTGAAATTATAATTTCTGAATGGAAACCACATGGCCAACCTGGACAGATCGTGCATGAACTGGTGGATTTGTTCGTAACATATCAGCCAAATTTTTGCCATTCGAATTTTCCTTTTTTTGATGACTTCTACCACTAGGAGAAGATGACACCAATCTACTTCTTGTTGATGAAAGATGAACAGTGGCACTGGAGCATACTTCAGTAAGCTGTTTACGTGCGAAAACATGGTTGGTATTATTATCAGTGGCTACCCTACAAGTGTTGCACTTGCTAGGAAGAAGATTATTATCTCTTTTGGCAGTAGAATGATGCAGTGGACGTGGTTTTGATTTCTCTGATGCCTTAACAGCATCTCTAGGTCTAGTAACTTTGCAGTCCAACTTTGGTTTGTTCCGAGGTAAAGCAGCATTACCCTACGAAATAAAGAACCAAAATTACCCCTCAAAAGCATATCGAATATTCAAAGAAAAAGTCTGAACTCAAGAAAGATAATTCAGATAAAATGACTATGAGGGACTGAGAGTGTTAAAGTCCCCTGTCATAATACCTGTCTAATTCTAATATGTTTTGTGTATGTCCTATATTTTTTGTGCCCTACTACTCAATGGAACCGACTGCCAAACGGCTTTCCATGTAAGAATCAAGAAAAGATTCATAAGACGACACTTTGACTGTGCAGACCAATTGACATTTAACGCTCCACTAAAAGATCCACATTTAAACCTAAACATTTTAAGATAGATGTACCTCATGTTCCTTGGCCTAGTTGACAAAGATTGAGTTGTTCTAGACGTGAGAGATGTATATCAGAGACCAGATAATACCTTAGACTTTAATACAGGAGATGCATGTTTCTTTGGCTTGTTAGCATCATTCTCGACAGGGTCGGAGACATGGCTGTCATGCTGGGAAGATTTCGAGCTCCTAGTGTCCGATGGAGTGGGTGATAAGGAAGCCCCAATTCTAGCATATTCCGGTTCAATAGATAAAGTCTTACTGGTTTCATCTGTCGTGATAACCTTATTAGCACTATCATTACTATCACTCAAGTTTACTTGTCCTGGTTTATCCACTACGCTTCCCAAACACAAATCCGAGTTGGCAACTGTCTCGTTTCCTGACTTTTTCACTTGAGATAAGTCATCACAATTGTCATTTTCGGACAGCGAGACATTGATCTTCACATCCGGGCAAGGATCAGGTTCGGTGGTTTCTTGATGTTCCGCTTGCAGTGCCTTGAGAGCTCTAATTTTTTTGTAATATTCTTCAAAGTAGGCCTTCTTTTGGGCAACCAATCCATTGGACTTGTACATTTCGAGCTCCTCCTGACATCTGTTGTGCCGAAATACAGAACGTTTTTCCCACGCAAGTGTTTCCACGGAAAATCTTCCAAACGATATCGAACCATGATCCAAAATTTGAGAGATAGATACATCCTGATTTTATATGAAAACAACAAGATCATAAGCAGCAACCTTCGAAGACTAAACCGCACAGATCACACCACCTATAACACATTTTCTAAAATTCCAACATCCACTTCATAAATATAATTAGGAAAATTTTCTTAAGAAATCTTAAGCAACAAGTCAAACAATTCATGTACTAAACTCAGATTTTCCAATTTCTCAGTAGCCAAACAGAGAATTCGAGTTCAACAAATTCACTGTTAGAGTTTCCAATTCATGCATTAAACTTAAATTTTCATTTTCTCGGCCACCAAACAGAAAATTCAGGAAGTGAAAGTGCACAGAATCAGTACCGGGGAGTGTTGACGGTCTGAAAATATCTCAGACTGATGAAATTCGGTATCAGTCGCCATTTACGAACTCCAATTTTCCTCTACAGTCAGTTACTATTCCCGTAACTAAATCACATTCTCCGTTACCAAACTCCTACAAAATAAAAATAAATAAATAACAAAATTGAGTATATTCTCCTTCACTTTCCCTCATTTTCTCAGCAACCAAACAGAAGATAACCAATAGTAACCGTTTTCACTTACCAACAAGTTCAGGCAGAGAAGTTTTCCAGATCTGAGATTCAGAGAACGACTCCGAACCAAGAAAACGCACCGTTTTGAGAGTTCAGTGCTTTGCTTGCGAGTTGTGGCAGTGAGAGAAGTTTCGCAGAAGGAAGAAGAAAAAATGGTTACTACGTGTCCAAGTCGAAACAGACAGAAAGCAACTATCTCCATTTGTTTGACGTGGCTTCTCTGCGATGCGTCACAGTGGCTTTCGCTGCATCTTGGTCCTAAATCCGCCACGTGTGCTCCCAGACGAGTGCTTGCCGTGATTTTACGACCTGGTTTTGTCGTTAATTACAGAGAAGCCACGTGGCTGGTTTTGTCCTGGTTTTGTCGTTAATTGGTAAAAAAATAGTTTTATTTAGAGATTGGTGTGGACCCATGTGAGCCACGTGGCTGGAATTAAGGGTAGTAAAATATGGGGCAGCCATGAGGTCCACGTGAGTATGGGTCCTCGATGAGTTATTAGGACAATAGAGATTTAGGAGTATGATTGCGTTGGGTTAAGCTCGGTTCTTGAGGTGCTAACTAATATTTGCATAGTAGAAATTTCAATTATTTTCTTCTACAATTTGTATTATTAGTAGGGCAAGAAAGTCTTTCATGATTAATATAAATGAAGACACTAGGCATGAGAAAACCCTTCCCTCTCTCTTTTTTAGCCAACCATTCTTCCAATACTTTCAGGCGCACACAGTTATCGTCATGACAGAGTATCCACTACGATAAGTCATTCCTGCACAGCCCAGACAATTCTCAACAAAAGATGAAGTGGGCATTGGAACTTGGTCAGTATGGCCTAGTTTACCGTCCTTGCACGGCTCCACGCTGCTCCAGCCGAGCCGCACCGCACCACTTGAAAGCAGCCCTAGCTGCCACATTATCACCACATGGGTCCCAGCCCAGTGGTCCTCAACTACCCAATGACAGCAGTTTGAGAAGAAGAAGAAGAAATTTTTTTTTTCTTATCTTTGGTGTGGCATGAACAACAAAGATAAAGACGATGATCAATCCTTCACAGGGCAAGCGAAGAATAAAATTTGGGGAGGGGGAACAATTTCCTTTGATTTTCTCTCTTTTTTGTGTGGAATTTAATTGCTCTCTAAACTTATTTCATCCTCCATTTATTTCGAAGATAAAAAATGCCTTTTGGATTCCATCTCTCAGAAGATTTACAATTCAAGTCAAAACTCATAATCCAATGTGGTCAAGGAATACATTTTTGGCAAGTCAACTCCACTGAGATTTCTACATCTATTGTTATTTCCTACAGCAGTACAACAGATGTGGGGGCATTTGTGGAGCAAAAAATAATTCAGAATATTATGAAGTTGACACGTGGACTTTTATTCGTTATTGACGAGAATGCCCTCATTTATTGGCGAGGTCCATATATTTCTCCACGCGTAGTTCAACCATCAAGAAATCCTGATCTGTTGACTACAATTTCTCCAATTTCAACTGCCTACGGCAATGAAGCATAATAAAGGAATTAAAGGTGAAATTAATAACTAATTTCCACATTTAAGCTTTCCTTATTAAAGACTAATTCCTTCAAGCAAGGAATATCAATTACAATCAATCAGGATTCTCCAAGGATAATTCTTTGATATTATTAATATCTTTGGGATGATTTCTTACTCCATCTAACGGATGACACACTTTGGCCAACTGGAAGCTGACACATGGCGCGAAATCTCTCCAGTGGCTGGCCACCTCCCTCTATATATACCTCATTCTACGCTATATTCTGGTAAGCTTTTACTACGCAATCAAGTCCTAAACACTCATTTTTTCAGATAACTGACTTAGGCATCGAAGATCCATTGCCCAACCCCCCCCCCCCCCCCCCCCCCAACACTTATTTGTCTCGTGGCTTTGGTCTTTGATCAAAGGTGTTTAATTGTTTTGTAGGTACAAGTTCATCAATTTGACAAATGGTGAATTTACCCCAAATTGGTGCTTTCATTGAGAGCTTGATTGAACTTTCTCAAAGACACACTTGCAATACTTCACAAATTTCTCCCTCTTCGATTTTCTCACACCCTTCCAATCTCTGAATTTTTAAAAATTCTTTGATTCGTCCATGGAGAAAAGAGAACATGGCTAGAAATTCTGAGACCACGTTAAATGGTACACTCTATGTACCAGGACATGGACCAGATCAACGAGTTAACGGAGGGGCCTTAGCCATGCTCTGTCGCTTAATGTGGCTGAAGGCGGAGAAAGGACCACCACAACCCCCAACCGCAACCACTGTAGCAACAGTAGCCACAATTGCAATACCAGGCCTAGCCCTAGGCGCGCTAGCCCTAAGGCGAGCAGCCTAGTGCTCAGCAACAGCTTTTGCAAGCCTAGATAGCGCGAGTGCGCTCCAGCAGTCCCCGAGGGCCTACCCGGGCATCAACCCCATAAGCCTACTCACCGACTCCCGCACGCCCAGACCAGTCCAAGAACCAGTTTTAGTCGAACCGACCTCAGGTCCCTAGAGCCGGCACCGGAGAACTATTGGGCTCGTGACTTTGGTCTTTGATCAAAGATGTTTAATTATTTTGTAGGTACAAGTTCGTCAATTCTACAAGCAGTAGATTTTTGCTATCACATAAACGATCTTTAGTTTTAATTGATTTTTTATAGAGATTATATTTATATAATGATTTATAATATGAACGGTTTTGATCATAAACACGAAATACTATGAATATGCCACGATATATTTTAAAGAGAGCTCCTCCTCAATTTTTGAGGAGCCAAGTTTTTCTTTATTTGTGTTATTTTTCTTTCTGTTTTTACTTGATTGGTGGACCCGTCAAATATATAATTAACTATGTCCTTAATCTCTAATCCTTTCTTTTATTCCTCTCCAAAACAGTAGAAGTCACTTAGTAGACATTTATTAACCAACCAGCTGGCTAATTAAAAAGAAATAATAAAACTAAGGACACTAATATGCATGATAATAAATATTAAAATCACGCAAAAGCTTCCATCTTTCTCTTTGTTTTTGAGTTGTTTCACGACGAAGAAGAAGACGACCCATTGTTAAGAAGAGAGAAAGTTGCTATGCTTTATTTATTTTACTTAAATTCTATCAAAATTCTTTTCTTATTTTACTTAAATTCTACCAAAATTTTGGGTCAAACTTCAACGGTACGTACTGTTGAATGATTTAAGATTCATTTGGGACTCACCGCTCCCAAATGAATCTGGACCATTCAATGGGCGTACCATTGAATAGTACGTACCACCCAAAATTTTTCGCAAAATTTTGATAACTTTTTTTTTGGAAATTGACTAAAATGGGACAATTCCTTAATCTTATAACCAAAATAGGATATTTGGACCATGCACTCTCCATGCACAAATTTTTTGCATTTGTAGCCAAAATTTCACTCTTAATTTTAAAAATGTCATTTTTTTATAAAATATTTCAAATATACAAAATATCACACTTGAAAAGACCAAATACCCTAAGTACAATTACACCCTTTCAAATATTCTGGGTTGGAGTCCAAAGTTGGGGGGGGTATTGGCAAACTAGTTGCGGGCATTGTCGAACTAATGGAGGACACTTGCAAATTCTCTCTATTTTTCAAAGTAGTGATTGATATATCATAATCCATTAATCTATGTTTTCTTCTCTAATGGCGGGTTTTGTGTTACGAGATTAGGGTTTCAATTTGTCTAGTCAGTCTTTTTTGGGCTTTTGATTTGTCCATCTTCACTACCAATAAAACATTTGCATGACTACCAATCAACCATTTCTATACAGGTTATTATTGGGGGATTTATTCCTCTATGATGTTTGATTTTTTATCCCTTGAGAAATTGGACCCATATGGCAAAAAGTTTCAAAACCAGAAAATGAGTTTCTACATAATCATTATTAAACTTATGGATTAAAAAAAATGAAAATACATCTTGCTTTCCACGGCCTTTCATGGTGTATGGGGATTGGAGAGAAGATTTATTTTGAATACATGATGGGATCTGAGTTTTTTTTATATTTGGTGATAGATAGCCGAATTTCTAGTTTTTCATTTCAACGGGTATTCAAGACTATTCAAGTGAATTTTTTACTATATTTGAAAGTTTTTATAAAAACTGACATTTGTGACCTCTCTTTCTCAACAACATAGCCTCTCTCTCAACATGTGGATAAGTTGTGCATGAGTTGTGCATAATATATGCATGAGTTGTGCATAATATGTGCATGAGTTGTGCATAATATGTACATGAGCCCAATATTTTTCTTCGAAGGGCCTGAATTTCATCGGAAAACGCCGTTTAGAAGCATTAAGCACATTAGAACTCAAACAATTTATCGATTTTGAACAAAACTCAGAAATTATAAATAGAAATTCAAGCAGACCAAGTCCAATTCATTCACATTTGATTTGGGAGAAATACATGAATAAAGAAGCGGAGATCAAGAATTTTTAACTTAAATTAATACTTAGACCAAAATACACAACTTAATTTAACTTAATTTAGAAAAAAACGGGTAGATTTGGTACAACGACGTTAGGAAAGATAAAAAAACTGGCTGATCGAATCTGGCAAGTCACTAGTTTAGATCGGTACTAGTGCGGGCCGTCAGACGGGTTTGACATGGCTGGTTGTAAAGAGAAATGGGAGAAGGGGGTGGCGACGAGGCTTGTTGTAGAGAGATTCCAGGCGTTGGCGAAGGTTTTGAATCGGAGACCATAGAGTTTGGATCGGACAGTGGAGCGCTCTCCTTGGCTGCCTGGGCTTGGCGGAGCTAAGGTTTGGTGACAAGGGAGGCTCTGTTGTCTCCCTCAAAATCGTATTTCTTGACTGCAGAAGTGCTTCATCACAAAATATAGAGAGAAAAATAGGGTTTTAGAGAGATAAAGAGAGAGAGTGGGCTGAATGAGAAAATCTTTTTGCAATAACCCACTTATATGGGGGAGCAATTTAGTCATTTCAAGTTTTAGCAAAATCCTATTTTAGATATATTTTTGTGTATGAGATGTGCATATGGTGTGTATAGTCCAAATATCCTATTTTAATTTTAAAAAATTAAAAATTTATTTCATTTCTGTCAATTTTCTTTTAACTCAGTAAACTTTTGAATTCTAGATTCCCCACTGAAAATATTTGTCTAAAAAGTTAGCCCTACGAAAAAATGTGTCCGTGCATGCACCCGTACCATATGTCATATCTTAGTCCCTACCAATTCGATTTGATTTTATACGTCCCATGACTCCCATGCACAGTTAAAGTGGAAGATTTAGAGAGAGAGAGAGCGCTTATCTATCAGCCAGAGACATATATATACGGTCAAGCAGCGTCTGCCGGTTCACGCGTAAACCGTACGTCGGGTACGGCAAGGGACGGTGCGATCCATTCAGTCAACTTAAAAAGTTGTTTTGATCATTGCATGCATATTTTCAAGGTTGTTGATGACAAAGTGCTCGATGGATGACGAACCAGCTGGCAGTAGTCAAGCTTAGCTTGAGACAGCCTGTTTTAAACTATATGAATAAAAATAGTGAAGGGCTTGACCTGACCGGACCCCTCCAATCCAAATTAATATACACTAAAACTCCTCTAAAGTTATACAGTTGGGATCAAATTAATTTTATAACTTTATGTAATTAAAAAAATTTATTTATTGACTTATTTATCCTTAATAAATGTTATATTTTCTAAATAGGATTTCTTGGGTGCCAAGTATTTTATTTCTTGCACATATGGACATTCTTTATTTGTACTCTAAGGCGTTGTTCCTTGATTCCCAAGACCCGTACTCAAAGACGTTGTTCCTTGATTCCCAAGACCCTGTTGTGTATATAAAGGGTGTTGAATACCTTTTTTTTTTCTCTATCAAATTAGCCATGGCACCTAAGGTCAATATGAAAAATCTGTTAACTAAAATGATTTGTATTCAGGTTGTGCAAAAAAAAAAGCATCAAACCCCAACTGGAAGCAAAAAGATCTTGTGAGGTGGTTAAAGGATAGTCATGGTATTAAGGTATCACAAGCAGTAATATCTAAGACACTTAAAACGATCAACCGAGCTCCTTTAAGAAGCTGTAAACATGCATTTTGGCTACAACAAGGTGGTGTCCATGTTGACGAAGTATTACATACCGGTAAGCTCAAAGGCGTGGCTTCAACTCTGAAAACTAAAGCATTGTCCCAAAAAACTTTAGAGAAATATTTTAGTTCATCTTAAACTTTTATTTGTGATATTGCATATTTTGGTACTCATTGACAATTATAACTATGTGAAGGTGTGTTTCCTTAAGATGAGACCAAGAAAAATTATAACTTATTGCAATATGGAGTTTATTCCAATACATAACTGGTCTCAAGTTAGAACCGAAAATTTTTATGACTTTAAATAGGTTATTCCATTATAAAGTATTACTTTAGAGACTGTAATACATATACTAGCTACTTGAGTCGAGCTCCGTATTAGCAAGAATATGTATCCACGTGTGCTATATACCATGTAATCTACTTGATGTGCTTCATTGTGATGTCCTCATCATACGTTCACGATCGCAAAGGCAAAGATACATAATATGGTTGCAAATGGATTTGCAAATTTAAGACATATTTACGCCTAATTTGGTATATTATTTAGTCATTTTTCTTCATCCATTATGCTTAGGAATATATTTGATATTTATGGTTATAGAATGCACAAAGAAGTTTTTTGGTAATGTTTTTAGTTTTTGCAAGCGGCTTGTAACTTAGTTGGTTAAGAGCATTCATTCATGCACATAAGATCCTGTGTTCGAATTCCCGTCCTCATAATTTAGATAAATTTAATATAGATTATCCTATCGTTTATATATATAAAAAAAAGCAATATTTAGTTTTTCAATAAAATATACTTATTGACTTAGAAAACCATATATATATTGACACCTTTTTTTATACATCGATATTTTTATACTAAAGAGTAAGTGAAAAGGTTGGTATCGAACTTGCCATCCACGAGATTCAAACCTAACACTTCTCATTACAAGTGAATAGGAAATTAGGAATACCAATAGACTATACTATTAAGTGGCATAATTACGCATACTATTTAGGAAATTTAGCCAAAATAGTCAGGTTTCAACCTAGGGGTGCCAAAATAAACAACCTTAAGGCTCATTACTAATATAAGCAATTTTAAACATTGAAAAGACTAAAATACCCCTCTATATAGTCGTTTGCAGTGCTCCATCTCCCTTTCTTGCACGCTCACTTCTCAAATATCTCTAGCTCTCTCCTCGACTCTTCCTCCCAAACCCACACCCTAGGTTCTGAAAATCTCAATCGCCTACCCCTTGCTCCGACTTGGAGTCAACGGCAACCACTCTCCACCATCCTCCTAGCCCCTCTCTCCCCTCCTAACCTTCTGTTATACCCTCCTAGCCTCTCTCCTCTCCTAATTTTCTGCTATACCTTCCATATCCATGTCATGCCCCTCTCGATGTTTCTTTCTTGATTTGGAGTTTGATTTGTGGTTAGGGTAGGTTTCGCAGCTGTTGGTGGGTTAGTTCTACTTCCGTCAGCTTGTTTACAAGGCGGAGATGCTCTCATCGACCGTTTTGGTGGTTGCACTACCTTGCACGCTCAGATCCGGCGACTTTATGCTTGTGCTACCAAATCAGACGACTTTGTTAACTTGTGCTACTAGATCAGGCGACTCCGCCACCTTATGCGACCAAATTTGGTAGTGCCTCAACCAAAAGAAAATTATCCATGACATATCAACGACATAACAATTTCGTGTTGACAACTATCTACACTATCTCAGTAGTATATAAAAATCGTATCAATAATATCTACACTATATAGACATTGTATCAACAATATCGATACTTTCTCAATACTATATAGACATCGTACCAACAATATTGACGCTATCTCAATTCAGTATATATGCAGAGATAATTTAGAAACTTCACTACTTCCGTTCCTTATCATTCGTATTGTTCATATAGTTCCGTCTATTTTAACAACCATCATTTGCAATTTGGCTATTATAGCTAATTTCCCTATTATTTATTTACGTTCACAACTTTAGATTTGTGCACTATTTAGACACCATTTCCTTGGTGTAAAGAATAGTCTAGACAATGACATGCAACATATTTGCACGTATATAAGTACAGACAGTCAGTAAACTATGTGTGAACATAATCACGTGGCATTATATGATTGCTAGGAAAAATATACACATGCATCAATTGCCAGCATCTTCCCACTTACGTAACTACTCGGAAACTCACTCCAACCCCTCCCCCCCCCCCCCGTAATGCTTTAATAATCACCGCACGACACATAGTTAGATACGTATATATATAAAACACAAATGCACACATAATTGGAAATCAAACAACGAACACTTACTGATCACAAAACCAAGAAATTAATTAAACCCTCCATTAATGGAATCCCAGACTGCAGACTGCCGCGTCTCTCAGGCAAGATACAGAGGAGTTCGCAAGCGAAAATGGGGAAAATGGGTGTCCGAAATCCGTGAACCAGGAAAGAAAACCCGAATATGGCTAGGAAGCTACGAGGCACCAGAAATAGCGGCTGCGGCCTATGATGCAGCGGCATTGCACCTCAAAGGGCGTGGGGCGGTGCTTAATTTCCCTGAAATGGCTGATAGTCTGCCGAGGCCGGCCAGTTCAAGCGCAATGGACGTGCAACTAGCGGCTCAAGAGGCTGCATTAAGGGTTAGACGACAGCAGCTGCCAATGGGGGCAGTTCCAACGGAGGAGGTGGGTGACTCGTCGAGGGGTTTGAGCTCAGTGCCAGTGACGGTGGGACTGTCC
This sequence comes from Gillenia trifoliata, assembly GCA_018257905.1. Classification (NCBI taxonomy): domain Eukaryota; kingdom Viridiplantae; phylum Streptophyta; class Magnoliopsida; order Rosales; family Rosaceae; genus Gillenia; species Gillenia trifoliata. Next base: position 19,618,773 of record CM031087.1, read on the forward strand.
CCGAGTCAAATCCAGGCGATTAATGAGTCGCCGTTGGACTCGCCAAAGATTTGGATGCAGTACATGTGCAGGGCTCATTGCCATGAGGCTCCGTCGTCGTTAGGGGGAGACGTGTGGGAAATTGATATTTTCAGTCCAAACAAGTACTATGAAGATGATGTCGAGTCAATGGACTACGAAGATATGCGGCATGGGTCCATTTGGGACCCCTAAATATAATTAATTAGCTTATTTATTATAAAATACTTGACAATGCAGGTTTTTTATTTTTGGATTATTGAAAACTAATATTGTAGTCAAATAATCAACAAAAGAATCTATGTTAAGAGTTTCTATCTTTTGGGCCCTATGCCTTTCTTCGATGCACTTCTTTTTTTGAAAATGCTAGGGAGTAGATTTTTCTATCACATTTGCATTTATTTGTTGATATTTTGCATCAAGTAATTTATATAAGAAAATATTTAGGTATGGACTTTTCGGTATACTTATATATTTGCATATTCTCTTATGTGTCACTAATTTATTGCAATATATTTAAGTACGTACAAACATTTCGGTACATTAGTTCATTATAATTAGAATAGGTACACTAGTTTATTATAATTCATTATAATTTTGAATAGGGGCGATATGTTAGATACTGTTGATTACAGTCATTGAAAGATAAAAAGGCTAGCCTATAGATAGTACCATTATTTTAGGGAAGATGGCAAAAATTATCATAGTTTTTATTGGTAAAATTAATGTCCTATTTAACATAAAAGTCAAACATTCAATTCCTTATCCTACTTTTACGTTTTATATATTAAATGAAGTTGGTAACCTTGTAAATAATTGGGTTCTTTAATAGTAATATTTGTTGTAAAGTGATGTGGCAAAGTGTATTAGAAGAAGAATGTATTTTAGATTTGAAAAAACCTTTCAGGTTATATTCAGAAAGTCATCTTAATCAAGCCTTTATGTCTAAAATCCCCTTTATTTAAGGAGTTAGAGGTGATAAATTATAAGGCATTTGGAGAATAATGATTCCTTGAATTAATTGTGTGTAAAGATTACAATATATATAGGGATTTGACAACTCTTATGTAGAAAGAATCCTAACATAATTACAACTGAGAATATAAAAAGAACAACAAATCTAATCCTTGTCATCTAAGGATTCTAATTTAACAGTATTGATATCCTACGATTTTGTGGAGATTGAAGGTATAAATTTCCTTCATAAGTAATTCATCTTATATATGTCTTCAACTTAGACAAAATTTATTTATTTCTTACATGCCTTGATATTAGTGAACTATATATCCAATACATTCCATTCGTAAAGCACCAAACGAATTTGAAGTGTGTGTTTGAATAGGGTACTTTACGGAGGAACTTAAAAGTCAACTATGATTAAGATATCCCGTTTGGAACTTGTGAAGAAAGAAGTTTAGATATTACACTAGATTTTAAGGAGGGACTTTCAAGGTCCCAAAACCCACGATAAGGTAATGCCAATAGAGATGCTATTACAAGTTTGGAATTTGGCTCTTCAGATCGTGACGATGCTCTTCGTGTTGTGAATTATTGGCTCCCTATCAAGGTGGAAAGGGGTAGTCTCTGGAATGGGCGACCAACCGTGCAACCGGTCGGTGAAGACAACAACGAGCATGAACAAGAAGCGCACACCTTGAGCGGCCAGTCAGTTTTGCTCAATACCTATTTTCTAGTTCCGCGTTTTTAGCCTATTTTAGTAGGGTTACTTATACTAGAGGGATTCCTTGATGTAACTAAAGCCTATACAAATAAATAGAATTAGGGTTTTATTCTTTGAATAAGAATTACGAGGAAAACACTGTGAGGGATTGTTATCGGTGTGAGATATTGAGAGCTAGGGTTTGCAAGCAAAGAATGAGTTTTCTTGTAAAGCCAAAGGGTTCTTGTCTACAGATATCTTGAGAATCACCAGAGTGGACGTAGGAATAGTTCACCGAACCACTTGTGTTCTTGGCGTGTTTGCTTTTATGTGTGTCATTTTGGTTGTTTGTTTAATTTCTTGTTAGGTTGTTCATGTGAGTTACCAAGATCCATAAAAAACGAGATATTGTTAGAAGTGTTTGTACAACACTTTAGTCCATAGATTCTTCGATGCTCTTCTCTCTGTCTAATATTCATCACTTCTTCGAGCCCAACTTTTGGTCGATTCTTTTTTGTCTTTTCATCTCTCAACTTGAGACTTATTACTTACACGTAGAATTTAATAACGCTAGATAGTAGTGCTAGTGGCTTTAAAGAGGTGATCAATGTTTTTTTTTTTAATACAACGATATTCAGAGTGAGGTTAGGCTAAGCCACACAACGAGCTAACAATAATTTGGTATCAAAATTGTTGTTTATTAGAGTCAAATCTATGACCTTCCACTTGTAAGTGAAGAAAAATACCACTAAATTATAGTGTTAGTGGCTTAAATAAAAGATATTTGTTAACGTTTTTTTTTATATATAAAATGTGTGTTGTATCCCAATTTGCATTACAATAGATAAAAGAAGCTAGTATTCTGTTTCCTCTTCCTAATATTGTAAATAAAAAAATTAAGGAAAGTTTTATTTGAACCCATATAACTTCTTTCTACACACAACTTAAACTTTAATGTGAATTGTCTTTATTACCCTATTGCGTAATTACTATCAAGTACAAGATGAAATTAACAATAAAAATAAGATTTATCAATAAACCCACACCCAATAATCAAACCCTAACCATCACGTAATCTTTCTCCTACGTTCTATTTTGGCAAAAATCCTAAGATGCTCTCATAGAGAAAAACAAACTCTTTTTGATCGATGGATGGTGATTTTGAAGTTTTGGATCCTCCAACTAAGATATTAATCGATTTGTGCAAGTTTTTTTTGTTTGATTTCAATTATTTTATGAAGCCAAAGCAAAAATCCAATCGATCTAAGAAGATCTATTGCACTTGCTTCAACCAATGTCCTATAGTTAGATTTTTATTTTCTAAATGGAATATCGCACATTGCGCAGCCCTATGATAGTTTATAGCAACCATAGTCTATTGGGTGAAATGACATTATTTTTTAGATTGTGTAGAAGATGGTATTGCAGAACATTCACAAGCTAGAGATAAGAGACGCCTTGAATGAGTTGCAGAACATTGATTTTGGGTTTTATTTTCTAAATGGATGTAAAGATAAATTTACATATTGAATTGAGTTTGTGAGGGTAGTTTTGGTAGTTAATTTGGGTTTAAAGAGATATTAATAGTTTAATTAAAAATAATATGGTGTAGAGAGTAAGTTGGGTGTAGAGTGAGATTATATATAGGTTCAAATAAAATTTTTCAAAAACTTAATGATGCTATTATTATTGGCACTTCATAATAGTCAACATGCACCTTCTATGAAAAAAATTAGGAGAAAAATAACATTAAAGAGGAGTGCATAATAACAGCTGTCAAACTAAAAAACATAATAAAAACACAAAGCCCATAGTTAGCATCATTTTTTCATTATTTTCTTTGACATGCAAATAGTTTTTTGACAAAAAGACATAAATTTGTATTTTTTTTTCATTAAAGAAAACTCTACAACAATGGAAAAAAGTCAATTGACGCGAGTGAGAACATGCCAAGAGACTAGTTAGCATAGCCTTGCAATATTTTTTTCATTTTTAAAATCGTATTCTCTTAGAACTTTAAATAGAGAAGGGCATTTTTTATATTTTGAATGTTTCACCGTATTCCCATTCTTCCTTTATATATAGATTAAGTACTCCACTTAGACCACCAAAAAAAAAAAAGTACTCCACTTACTTTTTTTCTTCTTAAAAAAAAAACTCTTTTATGACATCCATTTTTCATTTAAATAGCTTTACTATTTAATCATTAGTAGCATTATATTTATCCATTTTTATCAGAATTTAGGTTGCATTCTTTATTTTCTTGTCATTTGTTAGGTAGCATTATTGTGGGTAGCTTTCTACAAGTAAAGAAACAAAAAGATGGAAGAGAGTGGAATAGTGCTTTTCCATATACAGATATCCATCGCTGTACCATCCTAAGGAGAATCGACTAAAGACAATCCATCGCTAACTAAATCTTCGTCTCTCTTTTTGGACTTTCCTTCTATTAATTATTTGTTATTCCATTCCACAATATGAGAGTGGGAGAGAGCATAATAAAATCACTAAAGAGGAGGCACTAATATTTCCACATTGAGAGAACTAACTAAGGCTGCGGGAAATATGGGAGGGAAATGGAAGGAGTTCCTGAAAGAGCTTAAAAAGGTGAGCTACATGGCAGCGCCGATGGTGGCTGTCACGGTGATGCAGTACCTTATACAGGTTGTTTCCGTCATGATGGTTGGACATGTCGATCAGCTATCTCTTTCCGGGGTCTCCATCGCCACCTCTTTCACTAGTGTTACTGGCTTCAGCCTTCTTGTAAGTCCCTCTCTCCTTTTTCTCCTTTAACTGAAATCCCTGCATCTTGGTTATATATTAATTGATGTCTTCCCTAGTTCCCTGCACTTTTAAACAATAAGCTTCAAACTTCAAACGTGTTTTTTGGTTTGTTCAATTTTTTCAGTCTTTAGAGGTATTACAAGTCAGTGAAAAAGGCTTAACAAGCGGGGTTATAATATGTTAACATAATTAATAGTGATATCATATATATATATATATATGATATTATTATCAGACAGTTCAGACTATCCAAAATATATTAAAATCAGACTATCGATATTTATGAGAGAAAATCCAAGTTCAGTTCGTACTTCTAGTCGATTAAACGATTTGGATATGATTACATATTTCATCCAAAAACTATAAAATAATTTTTATTTGTGCTGATGAACAAAAGTTGGATCAACTCAATGAAGTGGACCTCCTCCAGCCGGGTTCGTAAGTGGAGATGGTATAGATAGAGATAGAGGATAGAGAAGTAGACACGAAATGATATACATAGAGATAGAGGATAGATAATAGAGAAGTAAACACGAGATATATGTTAGTTCTCATTAAGATTATGTAGTGTTTACATAATACAATGTTGGCTTAAGCATAATAGCCATTAGTGGAATCAAAATAGGGATTAAGGACAAGAACTTTGAGTGTAGGAGATGAGTCTCCTTTTATAGGTGAGGGGAGTTCTCCATTGTTGTTCATGGCCGATGTGGGACTCTTGTTATTGTCGTGGTTCTTTGCTTACTTGGACTCCTGTCATTGACAAATTAAGTTACGTTTGAAGCTGGGGAACTCAAATATGTTGATAAAATGATAAATTTCTTTCGACACACTTGTTACTTAGTCGCCAAGTTACCATAAAAATTACTCATGATATGTAATTAATCTTGTAAAATGTTGCAGTTTGGTCTGGCTGGTGCATTGGAGACTCTGTGTGGACAAGCATATGGGGCACAACAATATCAAAAGCTTGGAATTTATACTTACACCTCCATGCCATCCTTTGTCTTTGTATCGTCTGTCTCCCAGTATCCCTCCTATGGATATTCACAGACAAATTTCTAAGACTGATGGGCCAAGATCCTTTAATCTCCAAAGTAGCACATAAATACACAATCTGTCTCATCCCTAATCTATTCTCGTACGCTGTTCTTCAATCGCTCATCCGGTATTTCCAGACACAGAGTTTGATTCTTCCGATGTTGTATAGCTCAGTTGCAACTCTGTGTTTGCATATACCTCTTTGTTGGGCTCTCACCTTTAAATTGGAATTAGGAAGTACTGGAGCAGCATTAGCAATAAGCTTCTCTTACTGGTTTAATGTGATTGTACTTGGAATTTACATGAAGTATTCGGTGGCATGTGAAAAGACTCGTGCTCGTGTGCTTTCGGTAGAAGTCATTCGAAACATTAAAGAATTCTTCTGCTTTGCTATTCCTTCAGCTGCAATGGCTTGGTAATGAATTTCTCTTTTCTTCCTCCCTCTAACAAAATTGTAGTCTTGGGTTTCTTCTATCATGCATGCGCGAGCGCACACAGGCACACATATATGATATAACGGAAGTGTTCTATTGCCAGATTGTAAATCTGAATCATCGATAATTTCATGAATATATATCATCTACTCTCGGATAACATAAGTGTAGCAAGAAAATTACTCTAGCTAGCTTACTGAAATAGAAATTGGAATCATTGTGATTCTTGAGTTCCTTGGGCCTATGGGCATTGGAATGACTTTAATTTCTAACTTTCCGTATGTTTACCCTTAACATATGGAATCAGAAAAAAGTGAAAGTTTTCCCTTAACATCCATAATCTAACATACGAAAAACAAGAACCAGATCAACTGGGGCGGAGGGTAGTTGATCCGATTCCCTTTCCTTACTTGTATTCCCAATCTTCTCGATTCATTACTTCTCCCATTCATGTTAAGCAAATGTATGTATCAATTCGTTATTGCCCTTTTTCTTTTTGACGTGCTCCACATTTGTAGTCTTGAATGGAGGTCCTATGAGGTGCTTATTTTGCTTTCTGGGCTGTTAGCGAATCTGAAACTGGAGACTTCAGTGCTTTCCATATGGTATGTCTCCTCCCTAATTATCGAATGTATTCGATACATTTTTGAAAATTTTCTAATGATTTTTCACTTCCACCGTGAGCTTGAGCAGCTTTACAATTACTTATTTGCACTACTTCATACCGTATGCTTTTGGAGCCACAGCAAGGTATGCTCTTTACTTGACCCTGACAAACACACAGAAAAATCTTTCAACTTCGTATCTACATTGTTTTCAAAGAATACTATTCGCCGATTTTGTAGCACTCGGGTTTCAAATGAGTTCGGAGCTGGGAATCCTCACGCTGCTAAAGTGACAGTTTGTGCTGTTACGGTTCTCGCAATCGCTGAAATGATTGTTGTAAGCACAACTCTTTTCTCTTACCGCCACATTCTCGGATTTGCATTCAGCAATGACAAGGAGGTTGTGGAGCGTATTGCAGATATGGGTCCTCTTATTAGTCTCTCCATTGTTATGGATGGGTTACAAGCACTACTTTCAGGTTTGATTCCCACATCCTTTAAGGTCACTGGTCCCTCTAGGAAGGAGACAACAGAGACTGATAAAAGTTTGTGTTCTGCCAACACGCTGGGCTCACATATCACGCATGGGATCCATCATAAGGTCCTATACGCGCATGAGTCCAGCGCAGTACACGAAATGTACAGGTGTTGCACGTAGTATGACTATAGAGGATACCAATTCTATAGAGCTCTTGTATTTCTCGGCCGTATTTTGAATATTCATCCAAGACCTCTGAAATCTCGGAAACATGCTCATAACATTTGATTTTGTTTCAAATCAGGGGTTGCTAGAGGAACAGGATGGCAGAACATAGGAGCTTATGTAAATCTGGGGGCATATTACCTGGTTGGCACTCCGGTGGGTGTAGTGCTTGCCTTTGTTGTACACTTGAGAGCCAAGGGCCTTTGGATTGGGTTATTGACAGGATCTACGGTTCAAGCTCTCCTGCTTGCTCTTAAAACTAGTCTCACAAATTGGCAAAAGCAGGTTCAATCTCTCTAACGTGTTGTTTCACCATCTCCTTATCGGTCATTATACACTCACTACACTTTCTCCGCATAGTTCACCAAACACTCGGGTACTTCACTTCACACAACTGATTATTTTCTCGGCACAGCAGAAGCAATAGCAAACTTTTCGAACCAAACTGTGTTGAGAAGTTTAACATCTTGCGAACCAATTTGAAATGTACAGTTAATTAAAGCTTATGTGGAATGATGCAGGCATCGCTCGCAAGAGAGAGGATGCTGAAGGAGGTGGTCGTACCTAGAGCGGAATCAGTTGGATAAGCGAAAAAAACAGAATTACTGTAAATCTGTCCCTCAATTCTGGGGCACTTTTGTATACACAGTTGCAAAGGGAGCTAAAATTAAAGGCTTTTTGCATCCAAGAACATATGAATACATGTCTGTCTACCAACTGAAATACCTTTCTATTAGAAATGTAGAAGCAAATAACGAAATGGCAATGACAACAAAAAACAATAAATTGGTAACAAAATGATATCAATCGGCCCATAAGTATTCCTATTCATTAACATTTCCCAATCAATAATACTAGGGACACCGACTTGTTACACGAATTTTTTTGATACCAACTGATGTGGCAATTTTTTATTTGTCCTGAATTAATGAAGTCCATAATGGGCGTAGAATGAAAACAAATGAAACATTTTCACATCAGTTGGTGCATCTAGTGTTGGGCGTAGAAAACTGAGTTTAAATTATTAAATGATTTTATTATTTCGAATCTTCTCTACCATTGGAAGTGATCTAACGCTTGGAGTCCAAGAAACTCCCTCTTTTTGTCCATAGTAAACACGAGAGAAGAAGCGTAGGTTTTGAGTTAAGTTGCAACTGCTGAAGAAGATATGCCCATTTCTATTTACTATCATCATCATTCATATGATCATATCTCATTGCCAGCCTGCAACAAAATTATATAAATTTCGAGACACATTCGAAATTCGTATTTAGGATTTGAAGGAGGATTATCAAGCAGTAATGCACAATCAAGGAAAGGTGTCTTTAATTCTGACATGCATTTGACTGATTAGTAAGAGTATAATGTGAAGTAATCATATGCAAAAGTTTGAAGGGTTGAATGTGCAGTTGCTAGTTGTCAAATTCTAAATTTCTTATGTCACCGGGTTGGCGGGTTCGATATCTAATTTCCATGGACCATGGCATGGGATTTTTACTTAAAATTCTGAACATTAATACCAGAATAAATCTTCCTATTACTAAATATGTATAAAGTACATATACTTCAGTTTGGTCATGTATTTCGTATCCGATAGAATACTTGTTGGACTCCCAGATACTCGCATGATATAAGTATCTGGTTTTTAAAATATCGTTGCACTTTCAAATGAAAAATTAAGAGAAGAAAATTAATAGAAAACACAAATTTAGTTTAAAGTTGTTGAATACATACAACTTTATCTCTATTGAAACAATGAATATAACTCATGAACTTGAATTTAGATATTTTCATGTTACACGTGTTTTGAATTATATATTTTTATTGTCGTATATCGCCGTATCCTATCCTAAGAGATGTTACGTATCAATGTATCATCCTCGCCGTATTCATATCCGTGATTCATAGCTAAATATCAAGATAAGCAATCATTCATATCTCAACAATTCTCATTTGTACTTTAACCAGAGACAAAGAGAGCGGGAAATTACTTGTTGCCGGAAATTAGTATTGCTTACGAAGTGGCGGCCGCGGCTTCCAGAGTCTTCCTCTCCTCCCCGAGCTTCTGGGAAATTTCATCCTCTGTGAAACCAAGATCGACCAGCTTGTCCTGGAGCACCACAAGCTTGAGTTCAATCTGGCGCTTGCGATCATGCTCAACGATGTCTCTGTTCGGCTTCTTCGCGGCGGCAGCCATGCCGTGGTCCGCCGCGGCCTCAAAGCCTCCGGAGGTTTGGGCAACCTGTCCGGCACTTGATTTGACGAAGAACTTGTTGGTCTGGACATGGCCGCTGCTCCCAGACCCCCTTGGAGTTTGTAGCCCTACTCCGTTGTACATCTCTCGCTGCTGCTTCTTCTTCTTCTTCTTGAATTGAATTTTCTTGTCCGGAAGGTGTTTATTGAAATTCCCTCGCTTTCACTCTTGGAAGTTAGAATGAGAGTTATTTTATAGGCATTGGCAAAACTTGGTCCGATTCCGAACCGGATTTGATTAAGGCCCAATTATATAACCAATTTGCTTCTATGAAATTTTGAGATAGGCGCTATTCACACACATTTTTTTTATTTTTCACACTAATTTTTTATTTAGTAATTTTTATTTAAAGTCTCATTGCTCCTACATTTTTTTCACCACTCTATAAATACTCAGACTCTTTCTTCGTCACCTTAAAATCTATCCAATTTTACAAAATAATTATAAAGTAAATACTAAGAGACTATTTGATAACCAATTCGTTTTCAATTTGTATTAGAAAGAGAAAAAAAGTCCTAGCTTTATATTTTCTCTATTGTGAACGATGTGGGGATGCGTATGAGACGGAGAGACTGAGAGAACAGAGAGCGAGGGCTTTATTTTTTGTATTTCAAAATTATCAAAACAACCTTTTACTTAAAAGTTTAAACAAATTATCAGGGAATAGATCTTAACCAACCGATTATCAATAGGTGCTTAATGAGTTAACTCGATAACAACATGATTACACGAACTCTAACACTGAAATTTCTGTATTGTTTTCTATCGGTTAATGGATCGTGCATGAAATTGCCTTTTGAAGGAGCTAGATTTGGCTTCCATCCCATTACCGTTAGTAGTCTTACGACGGCGTTTTGAGTTTGAGTTACGTAAGGGTACTTTGGTCTGCACAAAGATTAGTTTTCGTTCAGTTTGGGAATCTGGGATGACGTGGGCTAGCTCTTCGTTTAGGAAAGCAGACTCCTTTCTCCTGTCCTGTGTCCCTCGCTCAGCCTGATTGGCTCTCACCACCGCCGGAAGAGGCGAACGGAGACGTTGTTAACGGCGGAAGGAACGCCATCGCCGGGTAAGCCGCCGTCGTAGGACTTTGACCTAAATTTTTCTTGGATTTGTTTGTTTATATGTTGATAGAGTATTGGGAAGAATAGGGAAAATGGGATTCTAGGTTTTGCTTATCACAAATTTGAGTTTGGAATTTCTATCGAATTTGATTTCTCATGAACCCCACTCAGAAGAAGAACATCAAGGCCGAATTTTTCTCTTTCCGACGCCCCTTTTTCAGCTAATTCCGTGATTCTGAATAGTACTTTTTTGTTTTTACATTTTTTTAATTTTAAATTTCTGATATTGGGTTGCGTCGATTCTCTCTAATTTTGTTTGGTTTTCTATAAAATTTTGTAATTCTGATTGGTGTGTGTATATCGTTCAATGCGAATTTGGAGGTGGGTTTGGTTTGTTTTCGGGATTTGTTTGGATGGTCGAGCTACTGTCATGTAACAGGGGATTTGTTTGCATTGTTGTGCATTATTTTTAGTTGAAAACAACATATGCATTATAATTAGTGCCCCTGCATTAACGCGTTAACGCAAGAGTTTTTCGACCAGGTTGAGGACTTGCATTCGAAAGTCTGAGAAGCCAATAAAGTACAGTAGCTACCACGGTTCTCCACGGTAATTTCCTTTAGCTATGCGCTCACTTTGCATTAACTTGCCAGAATGAGACTACTTTATTCTACTACATAGTTCTGGATTAATGCTTTCATTTTCTATGTTTGCTTGATTCTTCTGCAAAATTCCAGCTCATGTTCCCGGAAAGTGCTTGGTTTGAATTTTGCTTTAAGTAAATCTGTGTTTTAGGAAGTTCTGAATTAGCTTCTTTCATGTTGTCTTTGTAGTCATTGTGATATAGGAGAGATGCGTACAGAACTGAGGTTTCATAATTCAACAAATTCCGAAAGATTGATTTGTTTATTTCTCTCAATATGATATTACCAACATGGTGCCTTATACAAGTAAGGATGACATACCCTCTAGTAACGAGAGCAGATGGTTTTTCATCAATGGGCAACACTCTGGCAATTTCTTTCAAAACAGTGGAAATAAAAATCAGATCAAATATCTTTTAACATAAAAATTTTACCTATGTTTTTAATTTGTCTTCTTAATTGTAAGTTTGTAAAAAAGATGTAGAGTTCTGAGTTATTTAATAAAGTTTTTTTCCTAGTAAATCCAAAGAATTAATTATTGTTTATAATATGATTTTATCAATATGGTGCCCTCCGTGGTCCATGCTCTATGCAAGTAGACTAGTGACCATATTTAAACTATTGTTCTTGGATGGTTCCCTGATTTAGAATGTTTACGTATTCTAATCTGAAGTTTTACAACGAATAGCTGTATATGGTTGACGTTTTATAGAATTAACTAGCGACCTTTGTTCTCTTAAATGTTGCAATTAATAACTTTGTTGCTTATTATAATGTATCTTTTGTACCCATCAAGAAACATGTAGTTTGTGTATATCGATTTGTTTTCTCTTTTAATTTTAAAAGAAAGAGAGGTTATATGGTTATTAGAAGTTTCAACTTCAGACTAGAAGAGAAAGAGTTGCTGAAATATTTGGTCATTTTGTAATAAAGTTTCTTTCAATCCATTGATATGAATAATGTTAATTGTGTTGAGTTTCATATAAGCAATTATCATAAACATTTGGGTCTTTTTTGTTTCTTTATTAATGTATGATTTTCACATAGGAAGTGTTTTTTTTGTTATTTTTTTTAATGAAACCTATAGTTGTCAAGGTGTTTTTTCTAATTTAACTAGGAACCGGTTTCTTGCGTACTTGTTGCTACGAATGTATCTCTGAGTTTCCAGTCTGACGCAACAAAATGATGTTCTTCAAAGATTTTTCACTTTCCAGGAAGCAAATCATTGGAACAGTTGATGATTACGTTGAAGATTTGTATTTTTGATTGTTTTTATTTCATGAGCATGGAGGAAATGTGTATATTTGTTGTTGGTCAAGAGTCTCGATGTCAAGGCCTTCAGAATGCAATAAAAGAAGCTGCACTAAAATAACACTTTGAGCTTCAGAATATAAAAGTGACCTTATCCGCTACTTTGCAAAGTGTGCAACGTATGGCTGTCCATGGCGCATCCGGGCTGTGAAGCTCCTAATGCCCCAACCTTACGATAAGAAGCCTTTGAAGTGGACACACACTTGTGGTAGAAATGCACACAATGGGCACCATCAAGCCTGGGATTGGATCAGTCGTCTTATGTAAGAACGTCCGCGGGGTAACACCAATCACAAACCAAAGGATATTGCACGATATCCATAAGCAATAATGATTACTATACCGTATAAGCAAGCTGGAGTGGCAAAGGAAAGAGACTTGCTGCGATTTATGGTTCTTTTCCGAGGAAGCGGTATTGCCTTCTTCCTTCATAACAAGGAGCAACAAAGTTAAGACTAACCTCGAAGTATTGCAGAGGTATTGCATGTGATCACCGTTTCCACCGTTGTTTGTGTCCTTTCATGCGTCCATTTATGGATTAATGGTTGCTTACCTATCGTTGGGCTTGGTGGAATCCAGCTTAAAAGTAAATATCTTGGTACCTTACTCATGAACTTCGTTGATGCGGATGGTGGATTATTTCCGCTGCGTATGGTGTTGTTGCTGATGTAGATAATGATGAGCCGGATGTGGTTCCCGCGCGAGTTGCCAGGCGCCTGAGATTTAACACCGTGAGTATGCTCTGAGCTCACATTTTTGTCTCGATGGGCAAGGAATTGCGTATGAAGAAGGAAGTTCCCAAATTCTTTAAATGCTTTTGCATGCGCCACTTGAGTGAAAGCATTGAAAAGAGTTCAAGAACTCGAGGCTTGTTCATCTTCTATGGAATGCCGCATATGCCACTACCACTATTGGCTTTAAAGAAAAAATGGCTGAAATAGAGGAGGTGCATCTGTGAGGCTGCAACCGGCCACAACAATTTCATCCTTCCTACTGGGCATTGTGTATTTTGAAGGAACGCGTTATGGTCATCTCTCATCAAATATTGAGGAGTTCAATAGATGGATTCTTGAAGCTCGAGCTGCCCATAATCCAGGTGATTGAGACAATCTGTTAGTAGATTGATGGCTGAGTTTGAAGAACGGCGTTTGAAGAGTAATTTTGGGTTTCGTACTTGCTCCATATGCCGAGAAGCATATCGTAGAAGCCATCAGCCATGCATCCACATATCAGGTCCTTCTTGTCCGATCGGGCAGAATTTGAGGTTCTTTCACCCGATCGATCGTACATTGTGAATATCGGCACCCATTGTTGTTCCTGCCGTGATTGGCAGCTATATGGGATACCATGTTCCCATGCTGTGGCTGCCCTCATCTCATGTCGAAAAGATGTATACTCCTTTGGCGAGAGTTTTTACTGTTGCAAGATACCACGAGGCATATGCCCAAGAGATAATTCCTATCCCGTGAAAAGCTGGAATGAGAAAGACAACATGAGGCTTCAATGGATGATCTATATCCGTGTCGTGCGACCTCCCAAAGTTTCCTGTAGACAGCCAGGACGACCAGAAAAGAAACGATTTGTGTGGGAGGACCTTAATCGCTGAAACATACTGTCCATTGTAGCCGGTGTAACCAAACTGACATTATAAGATAACCTGCAAAGCAGAGAGTATTGGAGAGTATCGAACAGTTCTAGGTGTCTAATTCTTGCGTTCTAGAGATCACCTCCCGAGCGTGTACTGTTACCTTAGTGTAGATTAGTGTCGTAGATTTAGAACGAACCAGTTGTTCGGATCATGTAAAATAGAATTTGTCCGCTGTACTACTAGATGTACGTTTAATTCGAAGAACCGAAAAACGGAACATGTCTCTTCTGTAACGAGGTTCTAAGCAAGCAGCATTTTTTATTTTGTTCCGTTGTCGATGATCGTCGGTTTGGAATTTTTCTCTCTTGCTTTATCTGTTATTTGCAGGAGGTTGCTTAACGGAGGGTTAGATGGATCTTAAGCACAGCAGAATTGCTGAATTTCTATGAAAGAAGCCTGAGAGTATAGCAGTGGTAAATATATTGCTCTCCAAAGAAGCCGTGGGCAAGAGTTTCTTTCTTGCTCTCGTCAAGTGAAAAGAGAACAGGAGAAGCCAGCATGAACTTTGAACTGAAAATAGCCTAAATGCATTTATTCGGGCCTCGATAAAGTTTTGCCTGGGATTTCACGGTCAAGGGAAAGAGCGTTCGCTATGATGAAAGATTCACCGTCACCGTTAGTTATCAATTTATGAGTGGGGATTATAACAAGCCGTAAGATTGAATGCTTCTCAGCCACCGATCTCACTATTAAAATGAGGGAGGAGGGAGGAGAGAGGGGGAAGGAAAGTGACAGCCACAGCATTCAATGTTTATGAAGATTCAATGCTTCGAATGTGCTTGAATTAGTTCCGATTGGTCTTCAAATGGCAGATTGACATGCCGATAAGTCAATCCAATACATTTTCTCTAAACAAAAGAAGAGTGGAAAAACCGAACAGAATTTTATTTTAGGATGATGCTATTATTTAAACACACTCTAATACAGTATGCTCATATATATAGTAGCCTACATGAATATATATCATACATGCACATACCGTAGAAATTTCCTAGAGAGTGTGTCACCGATGTATTACTTTTGTTTGTCCAAATAGTTTTGTTGTTTATTTTTAGGATAATATTTGTGTTCCCCCATAAAAAGGGAATGTAATATCTCATTTCTGCATAACGTATTTTCACCATATAAATTTCATAATCGTAAACTACGCACTTCGATATTAATTTGAAGATCATTCCGACAAAATCATTTTGAATCGAAGACGTTAGCTCATCCAAACGTATAACAAATCGAATGCGAGTACTAAATAACATATCTATGATGAACCGTCCATTTATTTGATACATTTGACGACCAAATAATATCTAATTCAAATAACGTTGGAGCACGATCTTCAAACAAGACAAGCAAGTTTCAACTAGCTTAGATTAAGGAGCTTATACGATAAAAATACGTTATTCGCAGCGCGAGATACTTAAACAAAATGCATTTCCATTTTCAAATTACCATTTCTCAACAGTTTCATATTTGTCATCTCTCAGAAATAGGCATGAAAATTTGTAATGTAGTTCTTCACATGTTTAATAGCACATACAAATAATTTAGTCGGAATTAATAAGTTGCCCACACACACTACTACTATTACATACATCAATTTCTAATGACAAATTATTTCATTACATCAAATAATGTAAACAATGAGAGCAAGAAAAAATCACACTACTAAACTCTTCTAAAGCTGATTTAAAAAGTAGCCGCAGAGTTTGTGGTCCCTCACACAACACAAATCGATTCCACCCCACCAACTACCACACCAGTACTAATGCTTGATCAATCATCAGTGTCCTCCAACCAATCTTTATATATTGGATCACCAAGAATGTCTCTTCGTACACAAATGGTGTTTCCTCAAACCAAATATGATTATTCCATCAACAATAATTTTTAATCTTCTAATTTTTGTCAATCAATTCGAAACAAATTAAGCTCAAAAGTTTACCAATCTTTTTTATTAGTAGACTAGGTCGATCAAACTTGCATAAGATTTACTATTTAAATTTCCGTATCATCTAATTAAACTGGTTTCGTACTTACTCAAAATTTTTTCTCACTAGCCTCCCTCTTTTTTTTTAAATGAAAGTGTACCTGTTTGAAAGATTTATTTGAATATATATATATAGCTCAAATATTTTAGTCACATGTCACACACACGTATTTTTATAATAAAAATAGTTGTATGTATGATAATAATTTTAGAAATTAATATATAGTTAATATTTTGTCATTGTACTATTACGTAAACGTTAATTACCTAATTAAGGATCCCAAAGAGAGTCACTGTGCATATCGTCCCACTGATTCTCAAAGTCATTAGAGAACATCATCGGCTCTGCCATTTGCATCCACATTTTGGGCGAGTCCAAGGGTGACTCGTTGATCGCTTGGATTTGAGACGGCGAGAGCCTCACCGTCACTGGCCTGACGCTCGAGCTGGAGCCCCCAACCTCATGACCTTCAACCGCACGGTCACCACTACCTTCAGCATCAAGGCTGCATCTTGTGCCGCCACGCGTATGTCATCGGCGGTTGAGCTGGCGGGGCGAGGCAAGTTATTGACAAGTTCAGGGAAGTTGAGCCTGGCGTCGCGACCGGAAATACAATGCCGCAACGTCATACGCTGTGGCCGCCATCTCTGGCGTCTCGCCTAACCAAATTCGGGTTTTGGTTCCGGGCTCGTGGATTTCGGATGAATCTATTTGCCCCATTTCCCTCTGCGGACTCCCATAGGCGGAAGAGGCAGGACCGTAGGCACGCTAGAATTGGCGGATCTCCCATGCATGCAGAGAAATGTGAGCAAAAATGTTAAATTTGGTAGTAAATTAAATTATAAACACATTGGTTGGTGAAAGTGTGATCCAGTTGGTAGGTATTTATAGATGTGAATGTCTTATGATTTTGAATGATACGTGGTCACACAACATGAAAGGATAGTGAGCTTCCAAGTAGGTGCCCCGCTCCAGGTGCATGCTTGCAAATTATCTTCTTTTTTATTTGTTGAAGAATCTAACAAAATAAAAATTGGAATTTAAAAAATTGGGGATGAAATTTCAGGCAATATATGATGATGAATCAGAAGATTGACAAGTGTTGGGGGAATATTTTAAGCCAAATTCTGGGAGGATTGATGCAGATAACCCAAGTAATTACTAGATAAATATTGTACTACTAAACTGTTGGAGGACGCGGTTTAAACCCAGGTGGTGGCATGAAATATATCCATTCTTTCTTCTTCTTTTCTTATATTTTTTGGTTGAAGCATGAAATCCATTCGGAGTCCGGACCCACTGAATACTGTTCTCATCCGCATCAGCATGGCGAATCTTGAGATCAGCACACGTTTTTTAATAAAGTTGGATTTTTTCTTTTGCTAAAGGGTCTATGTTTTGTGTAATACAACTTATAAATTATTTTTTAGTGTGATTTAATACTACCACATGTTATCGAATTAAAATAATAATAATAATAATACATATAAAAATTAGAAACTTTTTTAAGGGCTCCCGCTTCTCTAGAAACCATTATGCTCATAAACGTTTGCTAAAAGTTTTAATTTGGAACACGTTTAAATTTTTCATCACAAGAATATTATTACTCTAAATTACACTAAGAAAGGAGAACGGTTTGGAAGCAGAGACGCGGTGAGCTAAGAAGAAGACTTTCCTAAAAAAAGAAACCCAGAAATGTAATTCGCAAGGGACTCCTGCCTTGGTTTCTTTCGATTGTCTTCAGGCGAGTTTGGAGAGAATGTTACTTATAGATCAATGTATCAAACCTTACTGTAAATTTGATTTTCATTTAATCTATTATCCTTTATTTAATAATAATAATACATTTATATGGTTCATAAGAACTCTTAAGTTTTTCGCTTGAAAGAATCGTAAAATCCATTTTTGGTTGTAAAAATAAAACACAAATCGTCTATGATTTTGAATTGAATACCACATACTAACATAGTATAGTCAAATAAATTGTACATACGTAACTAACAAGTACAGTCACATTAATTGCTTTTGTGATCCTATGAACCATTACATTTCCATCTAATCACTGACGTCGTCCAAGAAAAATTTGAAATTTCAACAATTTAACTAACATAAGATTGAGTCTCACCCATCATTTTCTCTATTCATGCTGAATCTAAACAAAAGAGAATCAAATTCATGTATTATAAACTATGATGGCATGCTTCAAGACCAAAATAAGGAGTTGAATTGCAATTACAAATCACTCACGTGTTCACTAAGCATGGAAGGATAAAAAAAAAGGCTAACTACACCACACTTTTTATGTTTGGGGTGATTTTTTAAAATAGGCTACAAAGTTTTAATTTTCTTACATTACTCTCATGCTTTGAAATCAGAAGAATTTACACATTCGCTAATGAATTATTTCATCTTCGTTAATTTGATGACATACAGCATGAAACTCGTAACTCCACGATATGTAAGCCCACATCTATACCACATTGACTAAAAACTCATCAATTTAATGAATAATTAAACATTCAAATATACAAAAGGTAAATTGATACAATTTTAAACCTAGGTGGCAATGTGATAAAATTGAAACCTCAAGGGTCCATTTTAAAAATCACCTCAAACCTCGAGAGCGTAAAATGAAGTTAGCCCTTAAAAATAAGCAGAGCCTACACAAAATAAGGAATTCAAATTCTAGATTTGGAGAAAGAGATTCTTCGGGGTGACGTGGCATTCTAATTCATGGAAAACCAATCCATTATGAATCGTCTGCATAATTGTTAACGCAATGGTCCTTTAGACTCATTATTAAAATAATGCATAGTTGTTTGGACTTATAGATGAGCCTTGAGAGACCCCACACAAAGTGATGAAAGATCAAGATGCTATGCTCATAAGCCAACCCAAAGGATTTGGTAGCCGCAGCGCTACTTCAATGACAAAAAGACGACCGCGCCACCAACGACAACTCAAAGCACTAGATCAAGCCACTCGACAAAAGGAACGAGTGTCGACTTAAATACTTGTCATCAGCCGAGCCACTTTGGTAGATCCACAAACTTTCTCGGCACATAGCTCCAAAGACAGTCTCTGTCCAAATCCCAACTCTTGGCTACGTTGGCCATCAACTGGGAAAAAGTCTACGAAGGGACATGAATGTCAAGCCGATCAGCACTCTGGCTTGGTGTTTTCCAACCACCCCGAATGAGCACTCAGACCGAGAGCGTGTCGATCTCGAAAACCAAGTAGTCTTGTAAATGTCACTTATTCTCCATGTGTCTATCGACAAGGAGTATAGCCTACAAGGCAAGTCTACATGGCAAATTTCATTTATTGATGTATTTGAGAGACTTAAAGGCCTAAGACTTTGTGGCTCACTGGTGGCCTATATAAAATGAGACAAGTAATTCTTATAAGCGGTCGGATCCACGAGAATAGAATTGGATTGCTTTGTTTGAGAGTCAATGTAATTCACAACAAATATATATATATATATATATATATATATTTATCACTCCAATGGACGTAGCCCATTTTTACTAGTGAGCCACTTAAATCTTATTGTTTCATATTAGTTTTATCCTTTAAACCAACCAAGGGTTGGCACCTCCCAGCTTTTGAGCGTTAACAATAATGATCCCTACATCATGACTCATACATAGGTCATGATCACCTATTTTGGTAAAGAGTCATTCATAAATGGGATTCTTATTTGGTCCCCCTTATCATGCCTCAGTCAACTATTGTTTACTAAACGAGCGGAATAACGTGGGTTCAAACAACCACTCGCGGAGCAAATTCTAAGCGCGCTCCCCTAATGAATCACATTCAAGCCTATGTTTGGCTTTTTTTATATAAAGACATGCTTATACACAGTGAAAGATAATTGTTCCTTAGCCAAGCAAACACATAACTTAAGATTTATTTTCCCATTGTTAAGTCTAACTTAGACATCAAAGAGCCTTCGCTCACACCACCCCGTGTACATATGACAAGGTCTCGTTTGTCTTTTCTTTTGCTTGTGTGGAATTTGTTCCCCACACTTTAAGAAAACTCTCTTGTCAACTAAAAGGGTAAAAGGACTATATATTGTTCTTAGTATTCTAAATTAGTTTAAAATATAACTTTCATAACTAAGGGTGATATAATACCCTTTGATTTACCCTCTTTATCTCTCCATCCTGACTTTTCTCTCCTTATCTCTCTCTACTTTGTACAATAACTAACTCACATGCTTAATATATACTCTAGTTATCTTATGATACAAAACTATAATATCATATTCCGGGATCCTTTTGGAAGAATGTAAATCTTTTTGTAATCAAGAAAGTAAAAATTATGTATTGGTAAAAATAAAGGAGAGGGAGAATGTTGTTGACCAGGAAAAAAATATTCTGTTTCGTGCGTATGCACGTGTTTTTTTTAAATAACCAACTACTTGTATTATAATATTTAGTATATCAGGCCTTATTTTTGATAATACACTGAAAAATCTCTTGTAGATATCGCACCAAATTAACATTAAAATGAGAAATGTGGGTTTCATGGGTTTCTAGAAGTGCCATTTCTTTAAAGGGCATGGAATTAAATAATCTAATTCCACAAAATGGTGTGAATAGTCTAGATCGATGCAAAATATTTGTTGTGTGCTTTCATTTTAATCGCTTCCTTTGTACCTTTCTTAATCAAACAAAATTACATACGCTCAGCATTTGCATATTTGGCATTTTAACCGCAAATTTTAATTTTTATATTTTTAAAATTAATTTTTTAATGGCTACATCTGAAAGATGAGATACTTTAGTAACATAGAAAATCCCCTAAACGTAAAGAAATCAACAATGAACCATATCTATATATATATGAGGAGTAATGTAAATATAAAGTATTTACATTTTGAATATTCTTGGTCAAAATATTACTAGATATCGATAGAATTGATAAGACATTATTTTTCAGTAGGTTAGGTTGAGATAGAATATGTTTGTCATCACTTATTTCTTATCGTTTGAGTTTGGCTACAATCGACGATTGTGTTCCTTATTTGCTCTGCATGTATGTGATGAAGTAGCGCACTTCAATTACTTTGTCAGTCGTTTTTTAGAACCTCTTTATTTGAGGTTGAAACTTTGTTGTTTAGGATGGGAGAAGATGCATAATTTTTAGAATTCTAACTGCTTTTTAATATTTTTAGAAAATTATGTACTTTTCTCCCATCTAAATAACCAAAGTTTCCCGAATGATCTAGTAGAAGCTAGCTAGGGTCCACTTAGTGTGTTTTTACTAATGTAATTTAGCTAGTGACTAGAAATCAGTCCTCAAGAAGTGGGTTTAATTGATAACAGCTCAAGGGCATATATATCCAAATGAGACCATACAGCAGTCGAGAGAGTCTTTCTTTAGAGTGAAACAGCTGGATCACGCTAAGCATCCAAATATCTCGATAATTATATTCAGAAAGCTCGAGTCGAGAGCAATGCTTCTATACCTTTTTCTGTATTTAATATTTAAAATTGATAATTTTCTAGGTTTACTAGTAGTAGCGTTGTCATAATCCAATGTTTAAATAATCAACGCTGCCATGAATATCTTGTCTGAATATTATGTAGTGTGTGTGCGTGTATATCATTGAAATGATCATTTTCTTTCTAGTTTTCCTCCTTTTAATCTTCCAGTTTCCAAGGTTTTTAAAGCATTCATATTATTATTACTCGATGTGAAAGTCAGATGGTTTGGATTAGATGCTCAACATGTTCTAAAAACACTGTAAATTTAACAGGGAGTGTTAACAACATTTGCATTTGGATCTTCTCAATTTTTATTTTTTACACAAAAAACAAAAAAAAAGACATTTAATGCTTTTAAAATTATATATTTTTGTTTTCCATCTTTAATTTCTAGCAAAAAAACATTATAGGTCTTGTGTAAAAAAATGGCACGTGACATTTGATAAAGTGAGACGGTCTAAATGCAAAGGTTAGTGTAAAGGTTGCTAGCATTTCTCAATCTAATAACAACTACACTTGTGCACTTGAATACTAAAAAAACATACATTTTCCTAAAAAGTGCAATTTAATTTTGTCAAATTATAAATTACTCTAATTTATAGAAATGAATATTCAAACTTAGGTGTAATGAACGAATGCACTTAACTAATTGGCCTAACTCACATTTGTTTCTAGTTAAACAAAATCCAATTGCAGTACTTTCTGTGCTTAAAAAAAAGTTAAACATTTACTTCTTGTTGAAACCGACAAGGATTAAACTTTCAACTAAAGCAAATTAAAAGTTAGTGTTTCAATCACAAAATGTACAATCATTCACTGAATGAAGAACAAGAGCCTTGCTGATAAAAAAACAAAACAAAACAAAATTAAGAACAAGAGCCTTTAGCTTGTGTACCACCGACAACTTTTGTTTTTATGAGTAACGATAGGGTTATGAATTAGAATATTTAGTTATTCTTTTCTTTATATTTTAATAAACCATTAATTCCACCAAGAAATGACTTAGTAACCGAGAAGGGTTTAAACTATTTATGTCTTTTATAGTAGTTTAGGTGAATTTGATTCTCATATATAAGAATCAAACATTTTTAGTGTAATTTTTAAACACTATTGTTACAGTGGTGTGAGTTTGATAGATAATTTTCTTTTATCTATTTCATGATTGATTATTTCCTTTTTTTCACTCTCAATGATTGAACATTTTATTGTATAGGAATCAAATTCATTAGTTTAATAAATTAAACTCAAGAATTGAAATTAGTCTCGTAAAAGTCAAATTTTTTTAAAACCTAAAAATTGAACAAACTCAATTTTTCGGTTTGATGTGGAAGGCTTTACAACTCAAAATTAAAACGAGAGAATATTGAGCGAATTGCATGCATAAAAAAGGGCAATCCTTTAACACTCGGTGCCTTGCAAGATCGGCAAAAATGCAATCTCGCAACAAACAATTAAGATGTTGGAAGCGTCATTCTATTCGAATATAGTTCTTGAAATTTTTAGTATGAAAAGATAAATTATCATGTAGTTTATCAGTTTATTCATGACATAATATGTCGTCTACTCAATAAATATGTGAATAAAAAAAAAGACATTATGTAACAATGTGATCGTTCCACTAAATTTTTTTTTGTAAAATAGAAAGAGACTAATTTATCCACGTCATGAGATCTTATTTATATGTTAAAGTCATAATTAATCCATTAATTGGATTAAGTTATTTAAATTAGCAAGGTCATAATCAATGCGGAAAACAGCTGCAACACAATAGAGTACTTGGAAGTTATATATGATTAAATACTTAAAAAACAACATTATTTTACTTTTGACTCAAGTTTAATTACAACGGTGATCGATTGGCAAGTTTTTTTTGGGTCGCACGATTTGCAAGTTTTCACATTGCAAATTTGCGATTGCGATCTCTCTTGAATTTTGGGGGACAAAAGGTCAAGTGGCGGTGGTTAAGTCAGATTCTACTGTTTGACTGTAGTCAGACGCATTGATTCAGACATAAGCTTTAGGAGTAGAAAGGACTAAGGAAGGAGGGAAGGACCGACCTAATCTGATGAAAAATCTGTTACATATTAATTTACAGGCTTATAACAATGCTATTTAGACACACAAATTCACTTATTAATACTTTCTAATACAATTAGGTTACACATTGGCTGGTCTCATTCTTTGTCGTTCCTTCTCTCTCATTCACTTTTATAATTAGTTTCACAATACATTATCAGCACGATGTGTCTCTACGAGAAGAAGAGGATCCCGAAAGAAACCCAACGAAAGCTTTTCACCATCTTCATCAACATCCAAGTAATCCTAAACCCTAATCTATTTGATTTAATTTAATTAATGCTATGATTACTATTATGCGTAATATGCATGTTATATGTTGATGTATATGTGTGGGTATATCGAGAAAGAAAGAAAAACGAAAGGATTCCAAAACCCTAAAATCGCAGAAGCCACGGCTTAGAGTTGCGCCTACGTCTGAGCCGAGCTGAACCGCACCAGTCCTCAGCCTAGGTCCAAATGAATCTTTTCCCCGACCTGGCCGCGCCCCTGCCTTGTGCAGTTGCAATGGTAACGAATCCCTGCCACCTCTGACAACTTTTGTCGTTGTTGATGATGATAGCACCCATTCCCGACGTCTCTTGTCGTCGAGGTTGTGATGGGGGATTACCTCGGAAATGAAATCAAGGAGATTCCTCAAGAATCTTGTCGAAATCTTCAACCCAAATTCCGTCCAACCACTACCGTCGTTTGTCAAAGGCGATGACGACCACAGGAATGTGTCTACATACCCCAGAGGGCAGACCATGGACTACTCGTTGCCTTTTGTCACCAAGATTTCTCTGTCGTGTAAGATTTGGGTTCCACTGTGAGCCCAAGGCTTGCGCCTTACCTAGAAAACACCTTCTCTCAATTTTAATTGAGGTTGATGGTGAGGTCTAAAGCCCACTGGCTCGACCCCAGAAACCCTAGACGCCGCCTGGAATGGCGGGCCTAGTTATTCTAGGGAGATAGGTTATCCCCGAGATTCGGCTGGGAGCTACTGAACGACATAGACCCTGTTTACTGAAGGACCCATGATAGCTTCAGATGTGGTCCACCGAAAGGCATGCTCTGCTTCGGCATGGATATACCAAAGCACATGCTCTGCTTCGGTAGGGATGTATTGAACCAGATTGACCCTACTTCGGCTGAGGCCTACCAAATCACATGCCTAGCCTTCGGTTGAGGTGTATCGAACCTGATTACTCTGAGAGTACCGAACAAACCCCCTAATTTCAGCTGTGAACTTTCCAAACTTGTGTTTGGGTATGTCTCTACTAAGTTTTGGAATGGGCTTGAAGTCCACACATACCCATGTCCCAACACTAGGGCTTGAGACTCAAACATATCCGATAATGAGTCTAGAAGACTCCTCACACATTTGAAGTTGTTTACTTTATGTGCTTTCATATACTATTGCAATGTTATATCTGCTTTGTGTTTTATATTACATATGTATATGTGTGTATTTCCGTATAGTTACTATGAATATATGTTGAGTGAACTTGGGTTCATTCCAATCTCGAACCCGAAGTTTTCGAGTGTGCCATTGAAAAATCTAGGGGTTTCTCCAAAGAAGCGCACCAACCATGTTGAGAAATTTTTATCTTCATGATGTAAATCCATTAAACCAAACTATGTTTCTAGAAACTATAGTTCTAGCTATGATGCTTGTGAATTTTATTCAAAGCACTAATTCACATTTTTGTCATGTACAGAATGTCAAACATCGCTAAGCTCGATTTTGCATTGGAGGTATCTGGAAGAAACTGCCTTAAGTGGCGTGAAGCTTCACCTCACTGCACAAGGTGTTAGAGCAATTATAGAGGCTGAGAACCAAACAAGTGAAGTTGAGAAAGTGATCACTATGATCTTTATTCGCCGCCACATGCATGATGTATTACAAACTGATTATATGTCGGAAGAAGATCCTCAAACTCTCTGGCAAGCATTAACCGATCAATTTGGTCACCAGAAGTTGATCACTTTGCCTATAGCTAGGCATGATTGGATTAATATGAGATTCCAAGACTATAAGTCTGTGAATGAGTGTAACTTTGAAGTATGTAAAATTCGATCACTGTTGAAATATTGCGAGGAAGAGTTGACTAAACATGATCTCTTGGAGAAGACCTATTTGACCTTCTATGCTATGAATATTGTCTTGCAGTAGCAATATCAAGCATAGAATTTTACTAAATTCTCAAATCTCATATCAGTTTTGTTGAGTACTGAAAAGAACAATCAACTTCTGATGAAGAATCATCAGTCCCAACCCACTAACACTAGAATTGATCCAGAAGCACATGCGATCGCTTCTCATAGCTAGATGCATCGCCAGAGGCATAAGGGACGCGGCAATGACATCAAATCCAAGCCTGCGAATATGGGAGATAGAACTTTGGCCAGCAAAAAGGAGATGATCGCCCTAGGCGTGATTCCTTTGCTCCCAAAGCCCATAACTTCAAGAGTAACCCAAGTGATGTCAAAGATTTCTCCGACCTTGACATGTGCTACCACTGCGGGGTACTAGACCATTGGGCTTGTGTGTGTTGTGCTCTCAAGAAGGTTGATGAGGAGTATCACGCAAAGAAGAAAGTTGGAAAGACTAACTTTCCAAATGAGACAAACTATGCCCAAGTCAAGAATCTTGCAGATATGGCATTGGAGACATTTGACTTCTAAAGTTAGTTACGAATGCTCGAAGTTGCATAGTCAGGACATAGAGCCCTATAGTGGTCGAAACTTGCTAGTTATTTTTGGTTTAGTTTGTGAACAAGGTTATGTTTTTAGATTTTGAATTGGTGATTGTTTCTTTTGGTTTTTAAGTTTGAACATTTGAATGAATGGATATTTTTTTGAATATGTGATTGATTGAATATCAAAGTTTTAATTCCTTGTTCATGTGACCGATTCAATTAATTTATGATTAGGTATGTCTTGTGGGAAAGTTAGTTGTCTGGTTGATAGTGCTACGTCGCATACCATACTGCGTAAGCGTAAGTACTTTACTAACTTCACACCTAAGTTGACACCTCTGACAACGCTCTCAAGTCTATCGAACCTGATTGAGGGACATGACACCGCCTTCCTAAAGTTGTCCAACGGTACTGAATTCACCATTAAAGACGCCCTATATTCTCTACATTCTGGAAGAACATTGAGCTTTAAGGATATTATAGAGAACGACTATCAGGCCAAAACCACTGTAGAGAATGGAGTGGATTATCATTATATAACTTAATTAATTAATAAGAACATGATGGATAGTACACTGAGTAAGGATGATTGTGAAGAAATATAAACGAGTTGGATATGAGCAATTAAATGGTTTGATTGAGTATGGTCAAGATTAATTAATAAGTTAATTAATTAGACGAACAAGTTCAAAATGGGCTTGAAATTAGTTTCGGGTTTTAGGGCCTATTGGGCCTAGATCCTCAAGGCCCATTAAGCTTAAGTTGTATGACAACTTAAACAAATGAGCAACAAGCACAATCTATCAAGGATGCCTGACCATGCTAAGGAAGTGAGCAATATTTACAAGTTTGCCACTCAAATGTGAGTGTATAAATATTGATTTATAGCCAAATCCTCATTAGGTGTTATTTGAGAAGAAAAATTGAAAAAGATTTATTCCATTTTCTTCCTAAGAGGCCAGCCATTAGAGGAAGTTTTCACTAGCATCAAAACTTCTTCTAGTTCATCCATCTTCTCTTTACACTTCATTCTTGGTGTAGAGAATTAGAGGCTTTCAATTTTGGAAGCTTTGGAGAATCCATTCCTCAAATCCTCATGGAGCAAATCAAGGAAGCAAGAAGCCAAGTTTCAAGGAAACATCCAAGGAGCAAGGAGTGATCTTGAAGACCCTTCACTTGGGTGATTTACTTGTGTAAACAAGGATGAGCTTCAAGAGTATTAAACTCAAACATTCTCTTTAATTTTGAAAGAGTTAAGATTCATTATTCACTAGGCTTTGAAAGTAATGGGATTATAATTGTTTTTGAGTGTATGCCTACTAGGGGTGCAACTTAGGTTGGATCAACTCGTATCTGCCCATGTCCAACCCAATTTCAATCCCGATTCGGCAGGTTAGAATGAAGTTAAAACCTGCCCAAACCCAACCCAATTTCACCCCGATCATTTATTGGGTTAGGTTGGGTTGATGTCTTGCCCGCCCATGTTAACCCAAATCTAACCCGATTAGGTAGACTGAATTCAATCATATACATATCACCCATGCCACATCATATTATATAAGCTAGGTATAAATTTTGACAAATGACCACGCTTGAAGTTTGTTGTTGGTTTTCATTTGGATATATAATGAATAATGTGTTGCTTTTCTGTCTCTTTTGGTTGAAGCTTTGATATTGTCGTGTAATTTAATTTTAACTTTGCATGATTGAAAACTTAAAAATGATCTTCACATTATTTGTTTTAACTTTTGTTTGGAAGATGTGTAAAATTAAATTTTAACTAGTATTGACATTGTTGGTTCAATTTGTTTCAAAATTTGAAAATCTTGTAAAATAAGGTATTACAAATTTACAAGATTGAACTCAATGAAGTTGGGCAAACCCGAACTCAACTAAAACCCGAACCCGAATGAAATTGAACCCAACTGAAGCCCAAATTGTGAATGTTGGGTTATGGTTGGGTTGACCATCTAACCCGCTCATCCCGCTTAGTTACATCCCTAATGCCTACTTTAATTGTTAATTTATATGCATGTGTTGCTCAAATGTTCTATCTTTAAAAATTTTTTCCTTCATCTACAACACAGGTTCATTAAACAATACCCCAAGATATGTATATACTAGAGATTTTCAAATAAAATCTACTTGCAAGTACTAAACCTCTGATATAGGTTGATTAACATGAACTTACAAGTCATGTTTATTATTTCTAATAAACCTACGGTACATGAACATTAGAACCACACTTTACAGATGCCAAAACCACAATTTTTCCCATTACCCAGAAATCTGAGCACCCATCAAAATTGTTGTAATAAAAAAAATTTGGCAACTATGGAGCCGTTAAAAAAATTAGCAGTTATGGTGTTTTTCATTTTTCGAATGCAATGGCAATATGTTGTAATTTGTACAACTTTAATCCTAATTAAATGTCTACATGGCACACACTTTTAACTTGGTCGACCGCAATTGTGAATAAGTTACTTAGTGGACTTCACTCAACATCACATAAAATAAATGGACTGCGATTAATAAGCCCCTTAAGTTTTTAATCATCAAAATTTCCAGACTTAAATTTAAGATCATAAGCTTTAAAGTGTTTATAAAGATCATCGACAACGGATGAAAAACGAGTAAAATATGATCAAATTAAGTCATGAACAAAAATGAGTTTTTCGACTGAGACTCACTTGAATGATTTTGTTTTTCAATAGTTTTTAAAGATAGAACACCCTCTAGAAAAACCATTTAAGCTAGGAAAACATAATTAGATTATTTATAAGTGTAAAAACTGATTGAGCATTAAAAATTGGAACTTTTACTATATTCCGATGACAAAACTAAAATTAAACATCAAAGTTTAAGAAAAAAATTCTTTGGTTAATTCAAAGTTAAAGGTTAACCATTATAGACACCACCATAATAGAGAAAGAACCATAAAATCAATTGGCAATATGAGAAGTAGTTCAATTACTTATAAGCATATGCAACGTCTCTCCTCCCACTAATGTGGGTTCATTCTCAACATATCACCTTACGTGTGGTGAAATTTCAAACCTAACACGTGGACAATACAAATCGGGTGACGTGGAGCACGTGTGGCTGTTGGGCTTCACACGTGGGATAACCTGCTTTGATACCATGAAGAAAGTTAAGGTTCAACCATAAAACCAATTGGCAATATAGGGAGTAGCCCAATTACTTATAAGCACATGGAATGTCACTCCTCCCATCAATGTGAGATTCATTCTCGACAAACTAGTAGTTGGCTATCACTTCAACTTCCCATAGTTATGGAGTAGAGGTTCTCAGCAATTAGAAGGACAGTTTGTAAAACTAACACTTACTACATCATGAGTTGGTGGCAAGAGAAAATCTCTTGTGTGGTGGGTCACTGAGTTGAGATAGAAAAAAAAAAAGAGTGATGCTCGAGAGACCATCTACTTGAATCATATTTCGTAGACCACATGATGTGGCGATTAATAGTTGAATTAAAAGAATAAATTCAACCATTAACCGTCATATCATGTGGTCTACAAAAGCCGTGAGAATTCTCATGAGCTTCCATGTCACATGATGTGGCGATTAATAGATGGCAAGGAATTTTATCCTTTTTTTATTTTGATATAGAGTTCATTAACGGAGAAAATAATTCACTTCCTGATTTTCTCACTCGTGAATATTTGCAGGGGAAAAATAGAGGAGCATTTTAATCTCGAAATTTATTTCAGTTAATTTGGGATTTGTTATTCAAATATCAGCCATGCTAATGATAAACTCCCTATTCCTCTCTTCTTCTTCTTCGTCTCCTCGTCTCCTTCTTAACCACACTAAATCTCCTCCAATTCCGATCACCACTTCCAACTTCCCCAATTCCAATCCAGCAACTGCTATCAGCACAACTCCGAGATGGAACCCACAGACCCTTCGGGTTAGAGTCTCATCGTCAGCCAATCCGACGGTCGAGGTTGCATCACCGCCGGAAGTGGGTGATGAGTCTACTGATGTGGTGGAATCTGGAGCGGACATTGTGAGGAAGTTCTACGGAGGAGTCAACTGCCAGGATTTGGGTTCAGTGGAGGAGCTCATAGCAGAGAAATGTGTGTACGAGGACCTTGTTTTTCCTCGTCCTTTCGTTGGCCGCAAGGTACTCTTTCTCTTATCCACTTCTCAGCTCTTTTGCTATGTGCTTTGATATTTGACTGTCATATAAATAGTTTAAAAATAAATAAGGAAAATAAAATATGTAAATTGACAGAATTGTAATAAAATTAAGAAACTAAAAAAAATGACAAGAAGAAAGAAGAATTTGTAGTATTTACGTGGACATTCTTTTTATTAATCAATCTTCCAGTAACAAAATTTCCAACGTGTCTTAAAGCATCAATAATTTTCTTAGACAAAATTCAAAAAAGAAAATCATGTTAACCCTAAGGTCCGAAGTCACTAACTGAACTTAAAACTGATATTTGTATTTTCAAACATTATTGGTAATAATCATTCCAACCTGTCTAGAGCGATTTTACCGCTTCTCCTTATTATGATGGAGGAGGTCTTAGGTTTGATTCCTAAGCGTGTTTTTGTAGAAAAATGTTTAAGCAGCTTTGAATTATATATTGTGTATTTCATTCTCAAGATAAAGCATCAGCTTCAACCAATGTGCAGGATATACTTCAATTCTTCAAAAAGTTCAATGATTCTGTTGGCAAAGACCTTCAGTTTGTTATTGACGACTTATCCGCTGAGGACTCCTCGGCAGTTGGGGTGACATGGCATTTAGGTATATATATGTTGATGGAAATTAATTGCAGTATGCACGTCTTTCCTTCTCTGTGAGATATATGTTTATCCTTACTGAAATAGTACATATTTTCGATCAGAATGGAACGGGAAGCCGTTTCCCTTCAGCAAAGGATGTAGCTTTTATAAGTTGGAGGTCATCAATGGCAAGAGACAGATAATGTAAGGATACTTTAAAAGAATAGATAACATACACCAGATTATAGTACTGCATGCTCATTCAATTTCGTTCCCGAAGATGAGGAAACATCTTGTGTACTTGTGTATCTCTGCGTGCTTTGAAAATTTCAGGTCATACCAATTTTTTGGGTTGAAACTTGAAAACTTACCGTCTTGTCTTTCGAGTACATAAAATGCGTGTTCCTGAAAACATGTCAATGTCGTACCCGCACCATGTTGCAATAAATCTGTTGAGTGCGTATAGTTCTGTCGGGAGACTAATTTTGTGTTTGATAAACAGCTACGGGCGAGATAGTGTCGAACCTGCGATCAAGCCTGGAGAAACTGTGTTGGTAAGTGCATTAACCTCCACAACGCATCACACACTCTCTTTTTCGTTTCAGGGCATTCCATATTCTATTTGGAAACCGACGTAATCGTAAACAGGTTACAGACGTTTACAGTGCAGCCTTCCTGGCTTTGGCATCGGATTTCTGTTCTGTTTGATCTACTTTTCGACCTAATGGATTTAAAAACTTCTACGTACATAAATTATAAGATCACTTAAAATCCTTTTTGATTGACAGGTTGCCATCAGAGGCGTGGCTTGGCTTCTACGACAATTCCCTCAGCTGATTGACTAGATTTAAAGTTGTTTTCTCTACTTTCATTTGTTTCCCTTAAGGAGGGGATGTATATGCACCTTTTACTGTGAACTTGCATGAGCAAGCAAATGTGATGTATAGGGTACACATATACGTATATAGCAAATGTGATCTGTATGGAGTATTCGTTTGAAAATTCTCTGAACGCAAGTGATATTGGAGGGGGAATCGAACTCGTGTTGCTGAATGCAGAGTGTGACTGTTATTAACTAATTGAGTTACATACCTTGTGTATATTTTTGTTGACTTTTAACTTAAAAAGTTTTAAACTTCAATGAGGGTATAATTGGATGTCTACATTCATTAACGAGCCGCACTCGAGTAAAACGAGCCAAAAATAAGGGAAAAATCTTGGGTGGTATGTACCATTTAATGGTACGGCCATTGAATGGTTCCAGATTAATTTGCGGTGGGTCTCAAATGAATTTTAAACCATTCAACAATACGTACCATTGAAGTTTAACCCAAAAATAAGACAAGACTATCAATTCTTGTGTGAAGAGCTCAAACCTAAGCATAGCTTCGTTTTAAGGAGAAATTCTTGTGTCCACTTAGAGAATCAGATCATCTATACGTCCATCAACAATCAAGGAAACCCTACACGTCCTTCACAAAAAACCCCCCAAACACAACATTGCATTTTCTAGTAGTAATTCTAAATGGGTAATTGTTACATCCCGTCCCTAATTATATTGTATTTTATTCCCCGATGTTGTAAATTTAAGGAAATACCCCTAGTGGGCTAAGTAAGTCTTATGTGGACATCTGATTTTCTTTTCGTAATCTCGTATTTTTCTTGTGCTTGTTGTTTAGTACTCTTCACTATGAACCCGTGGGCGCAAACGAGACATTTTTCGGACTTGTAGCTGACAAGTTATGAACAAGAACATATTGGTAATTTTCAATTTCCGGTGTTGTGGTTTATGTGGGTTGTTTTCCGTGGTTTTCTTACAAACCAGGGTGCCCTGCACCCTCTGAAAATCAAACTGCAAAGGTTTGCATGCTTTTGACTGCATGTAATTGTTTTGAATTTCTTACTCCTTAAATTGTTGGTTTGTCGTGGGATTGCACCAACCTACACAGCAATTCTAAACAATCTGTCTCTCTCTCCTTTACTACCCTTTCATGTGCCAGTCACTACAAACAGAAACAAAAAACACAAACACTCAACCCACACCAAAGCTTGCCGAGGCCACCACCATCACATTCTCTGAATTTTCTTCGAGCAAACACCATCTTCGTGATTTCTTAGCTCATCATCATCACCAAAACCAAACCAAGAACTCCAACTCAAACCCAGAAGCTTGAACCCAGAATTTTCTTGCGAGCTTCAAGTTTACCGACGAGGTTTCGTTGAATCTAGACCTCGATCAAGCTTACCCTCACTGCCAAAAGACTTCTCGTGAGCCCTGGACCACATCTCAGGCCTTGCATGCAAGGATAGCCTCTGTATCGACGACGTTCAAATTTGGCCGAGACTTTCGAGCCATTTTCCGGCCATCTTCGGCAACCTTTTGAGGTTTCTCTAGGTAAATTCGAGTCCCTCATCTTCCTAGCTTCATTTTGGTATATTTTGAGTAAAAAATAGTTGTGATTTGAAGAAGTTGTGTAACCTTGAAAAATTCTGGCAAAATTTCCAGATTCCGACGAAACTCCAGTAGGCGACGGCGAACGGCGGCAAGGAATTGCAGAGGTGACTGGCAAGCTGACGTCAGCAAACCCGGTTTTGACGTCAGCCGACCAGGTCCTGACATCATCAGATCTGGTCCAGATCCGGTCGGACCAGAGAATATTCCAAGGTGAGACCTATCCTGAGGAGTACCGAGCCCAGGTTAGATACGGTGGCTACGACCCGACAACTTACCGGTGAGTGGCCCGTTTTCTTTATAAAATTATATTATAATGTGTTTTAAATGGTGTTTATAACTTAGTATAACATGCCATGATTTGATGAACTTAGAAATGATTTGATTAAATATCTTTATTGTGTTTTAGACATTAATAGTTGGCATGTCTATACAGTTGTGATTATTACTTATCATGCATACTTGCACGGTGTTAGTATTGTCCGGGCCAGGACTAGCTTCACGTGTATGTTCATACTGCACCAACACGCTCACTTTGGATCCATCGTAGGTGTCAGCCTGTTCTAGTTGCCTTGGCAGCTATAACTCGTTGTGACGCGCTTAGCGCTAACTTCACGTGTATGTAGTACTAGAGCATAATTATAACACCCAGCCTGTTCATGTGGCTACTTTCTGCATGAACTCATGTGCTTGTATTTATCTGATAAGTAAACATATATTTACACTAATGTTGATTATTGATTACCCGTATCCTTTTTTGGCGTTGTTCCCAATACGTGTTTTACATATTTTATTATTGTTGTTAAAGACGTATTTTTGGAAATTATTACGGGTTTTACAGCTAGGGGTTACTATTTTCTGAAACTCAGGAAAAGTTTTATTAAACTTTACTTTGGCCCACTCACCCTTCTTGTGTTTTTTGCCCTCCAGGACTTAGGGACTAAGCTTGGCAGACAAGAACTTGTGGCACCTGCTGACTTTCATTACAGTTAATGTATGGAAGAGTATTTCTGTGTTCGTTCATATCCATCCTTCGGTATGGAAATTATTTCCTTTACTGCACTTCCTTGCTTTGACACTTAGTTTGTAATAAGGGTTCAATCCCACACTGCGCACTCTTTAAACTCCTTCCATACTTTTAAATTTCAACTTTTATTCAAACTCTTCGTTCTTTCCCATGTCATGACTTCGTCACTCCTCCGGAGTGATGGTCAACACGCCTCGATATCCGATGTCCACTTGGATATTCAGGTCGGGGTGTGTCAATAATGCTAGGGAGACCAAACTTGTTAAACCAAATTTGTAAACCAAATGATATGACAATTGACAGTTAGTCTTCTTTTTTAAAGGGTTAATGCTAAGTAGACCAAATTTTTTAAACAAAATTTGTAAACCAAATGATGTGGCAATAAAGTATGACTTAATAATTTAATGACTTTAAGAAAAAAGACCAACCGTCAACTGCGACATTATTTGGTTTACAAATTTAGTTTAAAAAATTTGATCTTCCTAGCATTATCATTTTTAAAGTCATTAAATTATAAAATTTTATTTTATTACCACGTCATTCAATTTACAAATTTAATTTAAAAAATTTGATAACCCTAACATTATCATTGCTAATTTCCAAATTTCTAGGAGGCAACAAACCAAACGCCAGTTTGACCAAAAAATACAAACCAAACGCCAAAGCCTCCACTTGTCATATAATTCGTCCAAAACAAAAAAGGAGGTCCGCGCGAACACCGACTGCTTCCCTCGGTGTCTCCGCCTCCACTTCCGTCTTCTTCTCCTTCTCTCTCTGTGTCTCGCTCCCTCTCTCTCTTCCTCCCCGCCGAAATTCCAGAATCTCTCATTGCGAGACGCCGTCGTTGCAACAATGGCGGCGATTTCAAATCTTGCGGGGTGCAGTCACGGCGGGAACTCAGTCATTTTCGGAGAGAGGAGGTTACAGTTCCGGTCAACTCCTGGATTGAAAAATCGGATCTCTTGGTCCTCTAAGGTACACTCCCCATTCATATGATTCAAGTTTTACTTCAATTGCTTTTTATTTTTCTCCATTTCATCTGAATTATGTAAATATATGCAGAGAAATGTTGTTGTTAGAGTACGCATTTGAACAATGCTACTTTTTCAGACCATCAATTTGAATAATTGATTGAATGGATAGTTGTTCGTGAAGTTCCAAGTGTTGCACTTTCTTTTTTTAGCTTAATTTGTTCAAATTATTATATTGTATGTGGGTTTAATCACGAAATTTGTAAAACATTCAAGAAAACTATAATTTTTAAATATTTTTTTTCTAATTCTGATGTGAGCTTGCTGTGGTTTTAGTTTCTAACTTGTAGTAGTTTAATACTTCTCTGTTTCTGAGACCAAAATTCGGTTTGATGATCGCCTTTTTTTTTCCTTCCTCATTTCCCCTCTTCTTGATATAGAACCAATTAGCAGTTGGTCACTTGGGCAAGTCAGATAAGAATTCCGGTGTTCGAATGGCATTGGTTGATGAGAAGATTGCACGAAGTGGAGATTTTTCCAAGCCTTCTGACATCCTGGTATCTAAAACTACTTTTTCCTCCACACAGTGACTTAATATAAATTGTAAATGTTTGTCTTCTTTGGAATGTAGATGATGTTAGTCTGAAGTTTCAGGTTACTTTAACCTAAATAACTTTTTTTTTTATTTGGCAGGCATTTGATCTTGTTCAAGGAGCACTTGTAAGTCTTTGTATTCCTTAATCTCCTGATAAGGTGATATGTAGTCTGAAGTGTCAGGTTACTTATGATTGAGAACTTGATGCAATTGTTGTTTCAGATTCGAACGCTTCTCATTCATATAAAAATTGCATACTCTCTTTCTGCCCCTCTTCCATTTAGATTTTTGAATCAAACATCATAATAATCTATTCTATTATGCTGTGTCCATAAGTTTCTAATTATTTAAACTTACACAGCAACCAATAAGTGCTGCTACCCAATAAAATATAGCAACCCACTACTTATATTAAAACTTAACAACCTAAATTAAGGAGCAATATCAAATGCACTAAGACTAGTCAGTCAAGATGAGAAATCTTGAGAAGTATAGTTTGTTTTACTTAGTATTATTTGAGTTTGCATAATCACATATCTGAATAGTTACAGTGTGCAGGTGAAATGGAGTCCGGCTGTGGTTGTGGACAGGTCGTTACCTGAGCCTCCAACTGCTGTTTTTCTGCATGGAATTCTAGGTAGCAGGAAGAACTGGGGTATGTTTTCACTTCCGCACTTTTGTAAAATTGGAAGATAATGAAGGGAAAAGCATTTCTGGATTCATCTTGACTGCTGGTCAATTCCTTGAAATTGTGAATCTCGTGCATTCACTATTCCTTTACTTGCAGTTACAAATTTAACAAACTACTATATCATAG
Source organism: Gillenia trifoliata (assembly GCA_018257905.1). Lineage (NCBI taxonomy): Eukaryota > Viridiplantae > Streptophyta > Magnoliopsida > Rosales > Rosaceae > Gillenia > Gillenia trifoliata. Next base: position 19,655,796 of record CM031087.1, read on the forward strand.
GATGCTTTCCCACTGTGCATAGTGCATACAGTGAATATTATTTATTTCCTTGTAATGGAAGAATATGGGAAATTATTAATATCAAAGAACTCAAATGAGATTTTGCAATGAACCCTTTCAGTCAGATCTTCTGTTTCCTTATTGTTTGAAGAAGATCAAGTTTCAAACTACATGAATGTCTTCTTTTGTAAATTTGAACAAACGAAGTAGAAACTAAAGTTGAGCACACTTATTTAGTGGTTGTCTTGGTTTTAGTAGCTACTGAACCGTTCTAAAATACTTTCAATATTTGTTGAATTGTTTCAGTAGTTTTGGTCTCAAATTATGTTATCTTTATTGCAATTTTCAGAATGAAAACCTCATCAGATTCCAGTCTAAAGAGTAAGATAAGTGTACATTGTGACTATACTGTCAGTCCCACCGTGCAAGGCATATCTGTCTTTTTGGCCAGTAAATCTAAGTGTTCAATTGAATATTAGTTTGAGCTCATTACATTTTACAGTTATATGCATCAAAGTTATATTAGGAAAAATAAAATTCGTTTTCAGCTAAGACTTTTGAGAAATGTCTCCACAATTTCCTCTTCTGGTTGTGAGAGTGAGAGTTTTAACAATATTGAGCTGCTTTCCTGAGTTTCCTCTGCCTTCTTTTAACAAATCATTTAAATGAGAGATTTGAAGTGAGGAGAATGTTGAGTTTCGTGCCGCTCATTTTGTCAGAGTCTTTATCTATTTGCGAGATTTTGTGTTCATTCAACTGCACTGTCTTGCTGACTGGAGAACTAACTTGACAGGCTTTTTTGGACTAAAGGGTACTGTCTTCTGTTTTTACTTCCTGTTGATTGTAGTAATCATGTTACGAATCTTGATAAAATGAACCGTAATTTATCTCTACTAGTTTACTTAGAATTATTTTCCTCAGATCCCTTTTTTTTGTTATTTTATGGAAAAAAAATTCTGGTAGAAGTTATTTGAGTCTTTGTATAGCCATTCTATTGGTCACTGAGTAATTGTTCAGTGCATTCCAAATGTGGGTGTTTTAGTTTCTTTTTTAATGTACGTGTTGTGTCACATATGCGGAAAGTATTTGTCACTCATATTTTTGCTATTGTTGCCTTCCTGGATACTAATTTCTTCGTGTATTTCTTTTTCATTCCATATCTTTGTATCATTAGCAACGAAGTGGTGACAGTGGGTTTTGTACTTGTTTGCTGCACATGAATAGTCTGTGGGTTGATTCATAATGTCTGATATTGCAGGAACCTTCACCAGGAGATTGGCACAAGAATTTCCGACATGGCAGGTATCGTCCTCTATTTTTGTACTTTCACATATCATGAATGGTTCATGTATTTATGTGGTAAAGCTCACAACATTTAATTTTCTTATAGAATTTTTGATATGGCGGGTATTGTCTAGGCTTATTTGTCTGCAGTATTGTGACAAATTGATTAACCTAAGTGATCCTAATTACCACAAACACAAGCACTACCAGTACAGATCTGCCACAAAAACACGCAACAGACCTATACTGAGGCACACACAAAGCCATTACTAACAAGCGAGACCACATCACTCAGCCCTGGGTGGGCAGTAGTCTACCCAAAACCTGAGAGCCAAACCAAAAATCCTAAGCTCTAAAACAGTGATTCTAGTATTCTGCACCTCAAATTATTCATTCCTAGACCATGCTAAACCCTACACTTATAACTCCCAATAACCCCTTGTAACCTTAGATAATTTGCAAAAGTTTTTAGATAGATTGCACAAGGAATTTTTGTATTTGTTCATAGTGACAATCTTATGTTATTCTTTTGTTTATTGGCAAAGTTTCTTTTAGTGGACTTGCGGTGTCATGGTGATTCAGCATCAATGAAGAAAAGGGGACCCCATAGTGTTTCTTCCACTGCTCTTGATGTCCTAAAACTGGTACGTGTTTCTTGAGTACTTACTGTTATTTTTTTGAAGAACAAGTTTGTCTCCGTTGTTATATATTAACTTATTTTTCAAGAAAAGTTTCAGTTATTGTTTTTAACTTCATCATTGTTTGCATGAACAGTGTTGTATGCACAGCATTTGAACACCCCCATATGTTTGTACATCTTTGTCCAGTACCTTCCCATGCTTCAGATACAATTATGTCTAATGTAATATTGTTTCTTCTTCCTGTATAGGTTCGACAGCTTAGATTAACACCTCGGGTTATAGTTGGCCACAGTTTTGGAGGGAAAGGTATCTTAGGTTAATTTGGCATGTTGCATACCTTTATTGGACTGCACCTTCTTAAAATGGATTGATGCTTACTATGTTTCTGATCTTCATGTAGTTGCCTTGAGCATGGTGGATCAAGCTGCAAAGCCTCTTGCACGACCAGTCAGAGTAAGTAGTTTTATCCCAGTGAGTTTAAGTGTCTCTCTGGACATTATCCTTCTTTTAGTCTTGCTAGTTGTTTTTCTAGGTTTGGGTTCTAGATGCTACGCCAGGAATAGTTCGTCCTGGTGGAGATGGGGAGGACCATCCAGAAGAATTGATATCCGTCCTAAGTACACTGCCAAAAGAGGTGAATCATGTTCAGTAGTTGTTTCCTTTTCTTTTTTAGGAAGTTGGGCGTCATTTAAGTATTGTAGTCCTTTTATTATTTGATTATTTATCTTTAGTATGTCTTTCTCGCCCCTTTTTATGATCTCGTCTCTCTCCATTTACTACTCTAAGTTTAATTCATATAATATTTGATATCAGATCATTGTAAATCAGTTTATTGCTCGCTTTTTGGGTCCTACATAACAGAGATACATGTGCACCTCTCCAGTGACCAAAACCTGAAAAGGGTTTCATTCTCACTGTGTTTGTTGTAAAGACTATTGTTAATGTGTATTGGGCCGTATGCTGAAAAATGTTTCTATCCTCATTTTGTTCTTTTCTGTGTAAGATTGTCTTCTACCAAATTGTCTTTCAAAAATAAAAAGTTCATTCTACCAATTTTTCTTAAAGGCAGGTTTCCTCGAAGCGGGATGTTGTGGATGCTCTAGTTCAAAAAGGATTCTCCAAAGATGTCGCACAGGTACTTCAAATTGTGAGACAGCTTGAATGGATTAATTTGTAGTTTGGGCTCTGAAACTTTTATGTATGGATCAGTTTGGAATTTTTTTTTCCGGCATTAATACTTGGCCGAATTCACTAGTTCAGTAAATAATTGTCACAAGTTTTTTGCATATTTGGTCGTTACTTTTTGTTTCTTTATTGATAGCACTAATCTAATTTTCAAGTTTAGCAGTTATGCATATTTGCTCGTTTTGTTAGCTGACTTTGTGGGAAAAAAATGTTTCCAATCCCATCTTCTGCTACTATGTGTCTCTCATTATTTTCACTATATCATTCTTCATGTTTGATACTCTTGTGTTCATTTGTGCCTTGAGGTACAGTTGATTTACCTTTTTCTTTTTTTTCTTCTTTTATGCCTTCAGGATTTTATTTTATTGTTATTATATGCTGTTTCATGTGCAGTGGGTGGTTACTAATCTTCGACCAACCAGTTCTCTTGGTTCATCACCATTGACCTTCTCATGGGTGTTCGATCTGAAGGGAATTGCTGAAATGTATAAATCTTATGAAGAAACAAATTTATGGTAATTAGTTCGTATCCTTGTTTTGTTGGATTATTGTTATATGTGGCATAGGAGTCAATTTCTATTGGTTAAATATCCTTTTAATCAACAAAAATACTGCCCATTTGTCTGAGCTGGTGGTATTCTTTCATGAATTGTGTTTTGTTTTAAATTGTGTTCAATTTTTATTCTTGATGTACATCAAACTAAATACCTTTCAATCATATTATGTGTTTATAAAATGTTCAATCCCTTCAAATATTGAAACAAAAAGGACCTTGTCATTTTGAAGTTATGCGTGCTTCAATTTTTTTCCAATATTTCGAATGTCGAATTTGCAACTCGCTCTTATTATATTGGATCATTATAGGAAAATTGTTGAAGATGTGCCTCGAGGTGTCCATGTGAACTTTTTGAAAGCAGAAAGGAGCTTGCACAGATGGGCTCTAGGAGATCTCCAGAGAATTCATGCTGCTGAGGAGCTTGCTGCCGAGGAGGCAGGTGGAGTGGAAATGCATGTCCTTGAGGATGCAGGCCATTGGGTATGTTGCTTTACAGTTTGGAATTAATCTACTCAAGCACACAATATGGAACACTCGTGTTTGTACACAGTGGAGTTCCGATAGATCAGTATTGGGTCCCGATCAATTTTAATATTTTTTAGTTTTTATTGTCTCTCTGTACTTTTTTGTGGGGTTATTTGGGTTTAATAGTGCAGGTGTTGGCATGGGTTAGCGGTTTTAAAATTTAGAATTTAGTGCTACATTGGTGTCGTTCTGTAGTGACACTTTTCTGTAATGCTACTGAGTTACATAGGAACAGCCACATTTAGTCTAATGGCCACTAAATTACAACATACAATTGGCAGGGAACTTTAATTTCAAATTTCATTGCTGAATGCTTATGGAAAGAAAAATATGCACAAGGGAGCTATAATTAAATTCTTCAATTTTCAGTCTCTTAATCATGTCAAATGCAAAATTTTTTACTTTTAATTAATTAAATGAGAGACTATGCACGATTGATTTTAGAGATATTGCCACATAACTCTATTTAAGTGTGCTCGGGTCCAGAGATGCATTGCATTTGGACCTTTTACGCGACCCTTGTGATTCCTAATGTTTTAGGCCGTTCGGGTTAGGGCAATATTTCAAGTCTTCTAGTCATGTTCGGGCAAGGGAATAAGTAGTATTTTGGGGAGTTGTGTTTGGCAGTTTTTTGTCATATGTTTGTGCACAAATGATTCTTTCCTATTGTTAATGCAGTCTAGAATGTATAATATGAAATTGTTCGATGCAATTTGTTTGTGTACTTGCATGAATGGGATAGTGTCAATTGCACTATATAATGCACCGCTGCTCACTTTCGTGCTTACATTTTCAGGTCCACGCAGATAATCCGGATGGGCTCTTTAGGATTCTTTCCTCTTCTTTCTATTGAGTCAAAACCTGCGGGAGCTTTAGCATGCCCTTGATCAGTTCAGACATAGCAGCATTCTACTGACAAATCACCCCAGATGGTTCCAATTTGAAAAAACCGGTCAAGTTCTCCATTAAATGATTGTATACATCGGTTTATATCATAGTGATTTATGTGTAGCATTGTTCCTCTTTCTTTCCATTTCTTTACGTGGCCTCCGTCCCTTCTTGTCGCAGTTGAGGGAGGTTCTTTGGATTGGTGGTTAAATGTACAAGTATGTATGTATCTAAATTGTTATACTGGTGTCTTTTGCGTGTGAGTCATTGTTATGGACATGTAACCCTCGACTGTAAATCACTATAGAGATGTATATCTACGTTTTAACGTCAAGCATTTGGACGTCAATAATACTTACCTTTGAACGAGTTTTTATTTTTTGATTTTATTTATTTTTATTATTTGCCTTTAGTTTTTTCCTTTCTCCATTTGATGGAATTATTGACCAGTGCCAATTGCTTCATACCATAAATACAAGTTTGGTTTAAATTAGTTTTATTTTTATATACTCATTTACATATTGTTTTACAAATTTCTGGGAACATATATTTGTCGGGTTGCATAAATTGTACAACAAGGGGAAAAAAAATTAAAAGTAAATTGCAAATTTAGAGGTTATTTGATAACTACTTTGTTTTTAATTTTTTGTTTTTAGAAGAAATGTATAATTAAAGAAACCAAAAATTAAAATTAAAAATAAAAATATATTTTTGAAGTTGTTTTCACTTTAAAGATTTTGTTTTTATTATTATTTTTTAATTTCTCCTATCTCTCCCATCACCACTCTTCATATCTTAAGAACATCTATAATGGAGATATGCAAATTTGGGATGTAAAAATCATATTTACATCGCATTTTACTTTTTTCAAAGACCTAAACGTGTAACATCGCGTCAAACTTTATTGTAAAATAATTCCCAGAGGAAAATTTTGGGCACGTGTACGCTAGACTTTCTCTGAGTGTGTAGTGTAATTTTTACTGTTTTGGTGGGTACATAGTACCCAAAAACAAATATCTTCCTTCTCTTTTATTTTTCCCGTCTCTCTCTCTCTCTCTCAAACCGACTGTGCATAGTGCACATCGTCGGAAAACCGACAAACCAAGGCAATCGGATATCACCACCTTGCTCTACTTGACGAGACGATCACAATCATGCCCTTGGTTGTGTCAAACTCGGCCTAAGACCACCCGAAAGGAGACAAACCGTCCGTGGAGTTTCGAAGCTTTTTCCGGCACGTTTTCACCATTTTGAGCCTCGAACCAACCTCTATTGTCTTCCCTAACGACCCTAGACTCGAAGCTAAGGAAGAAACCAGCTCGTTCGACGTCAAAACGATGAGATCGAAGAGCTACAGTAGCCGCGGTCTTTTGAGGGAAATACAATCCATTTTTTGAGCTTTTTTTAGTCAAACCAAAGGTATATTATCATTCTAATCATCTCTAACTTCGTTTTGACATAAAAAAACGTGAAATTTGGTTGAGAAATGAAGAAGATATGAGCATTTGAAGTTTTTTTAGAAACCGACCACTTTTCCAGCGAGTTGCAGACGATTGATAACGACGGCGACTGACAAAGAAGCTCTGGCGACTGAAGGTAAGGGACAAGGAAATATTCTTTGAAATATTCCGTTAAAGTTAACAAAGATTCTAGCATCTTCTGTTAAATCTAACAACGTTAGTTGACCGTTGACTGACGCATGAGGTGTGCTTGTGAAGCGTGAGGCGCGCGTGAGCTGCACGTGAGTCGAGGCTGGCCAGCACGTGTGGGCGCTTGGGGCACTGTTAGACTTCCGTTGACACGAGACCACTCTTGACGACACGTACTACCTAGGGGCAATACGTGTGATATTTTTTGGAGTGTTTCGGACCTCCAAATTCAGCATGTTGGAAATGTGCCCTAAATCCAATCATATGATGATACTTTACGGGGAACTTTAATTTCAAATTTCATTTAACAAAGATACTTATGGAAGAAAATATGCAAGGGAGCTATAATTAAACTCTTCAATTTTCAGTCTCTTAATCATGTCAAATGCAAAAATTTTACTGTGACCAATTAAATGAGAGACTATGCACGATTGATTTTAGAATATTGCCACATAACTCTATTTCGTGTGCTGGGTCCAGAGATGCATTGCATTTGGACCTTTCTGATATGATTCCTAATGTTTTTGGCCGTTGGGTTAGGGCAATATTTCAAGTCTTCTAGTCATGTTCGGACAAGGGGAATAGTATTTTGGGGAGTTGTGTTTGGCAGTTTTTGTCATATGTTTGTGCACAAATGATTCTTTCTATTGTTATTCAGTCTAGAATGTATAATATAAATTGTTCGATGCAATTTGTTTGTGTACTTGCATGAATGGGATAAGCGTCAATTGCACTATATTTGCAAAATATGCACCGCTGCTCACTTTCGTGCTTACATTTTCAGGTCACGCAGATAATCCGGATGGGCTCTTTAGGATTCTTTCCTCTTCTTTCTATTGAGTCAAAACCTGCGGGAGCTTTAGCATGCCCTTGATCAGTTCAGACAGCAGCATTCTGCTGACAATCCACCCCAGATGGTTCCAATTTGAAAAAACCGGTCAAGTTCTCCATTAAATGATTATACATCGGTTTATATCATAGTGATTTATGTGTAGCATTGTTCCTCTTTCTTTCCATTTCTTTACGTGGCCTCCGTCCCTTCTTCGCAGTTGAGGGGGTTCTTGGATTGGTGGTTAAATGTACCAAGTAATATTGCTGTATCTAAATTGTTATACTGGTGTCTTTTGCGTGTGAGTCATTGTTATGGACATGTAACCCTCGACTGTAAGAATCACTATGAGATGTATATCTACGTTTTAACGTCAAGCATTTGGACGTCAATAATACTTACCTTGAACGAGTTTTATTTTTGATTTATTTATTTTTTATTATTTGCCTTTAGTTTTTCCTTTCTCCATTTGATGGAATTATTGACCAGTGCCAATTGCTTCATACCATAAATACAAGTTTGGTTTAAATTAGTTTTATTTTTATATATACTCATTTACATATTGTTTTACAAATTTCTGGGAACATATATTTGTCGGGTTGCATAAATTCTACAACAAGGGAAAAAAAAATTAAAAAGTAAATTGCAGTTTAAGTTGTTGATAACTACTTTGTTTTAATTTTTTACTTTCATTGCAATAGTGATAGAGAGAAAAAGGAAATGAAAGATGGTATGAATTTAGAAAAATGTATAATTAAAGAAACCAAAAATTAAAATTAAAAATAAAAATATATTTTTGAAGTTGTTTTCACTTTAAGATTTTGTTTTTTATTATTATTTTTAATTTCTCCTATCTCTCCATCACACTCTTCATATCTTATATATGCAAATTTGGGATGTAAAAATCCATATTTACATAGCATTTTCAAAGACCTAAACGTGCATAACATCGCGTCAAACTTTGATATGCATGTTCCCGGAGGAAAATTTTGGGCACATGCCACGCTAGACTTTCTCTGAGTGTGTAGTGTAATTTTCTTGTTTGGTGGGTACATAGTACCCAAAAACAAATATCTTCCCTTCTCTTTTCTTTTTCCATCTCTCTCTCTCTCTCAAACCCAGTGTACTTAATTTTTATGTTCGGAAAACCGACAAACCAAGGCAATCGGATATCACCACCTTGCTCTACTTGACGAACTGATCACAATCCATGCCCTTGGTTGTGTCAAATTACAGCCTAAGACCAGAAGACAAACCGTCCGTGGAGTTTAGAAGCTTTCCGGCACGTTTTCACCATTTTGAGCCTCGAAACAACCTCTATTGTCTTCCTAACGACCCTAGACTCGAAGCAGGAAGAAACCAGCTCGTTCCCAAATGTCAAAACGGCGGTGAAGGCTTTCTGATAAGCAGCGGTCTTTTGAGGAAATGATATTTTGAGCTTTTTTAGTCAAACCAAAAGGTATGTATATTCCTAATCATCTCTAACCGTTTTGACACCAAAAACGTGAAATTTGGTTGAGAAATGAAGAAGATATGAGCATTTGAGGCATAGAAAGCAGACCACTTTTCCGGCGAGTTACGGACGATTGATAAGCAGCGGCCCGACAAAAGCTCTGTGGCCAGAGAGTAAGGGACAAGGAAATATTCTTTGAAATATTCCGTTACAAATTCCTGAAGATTCTAGCATCTTGTTAAATCTAACAACGTTAGTTGGCCAGATTGTGACATGGTGTGCTTGTGAGCGTGAGGCGCGCGTAAACTGCCCATTAGTCCCGAAAATTTAGCCGGCACGTGTGGGCTCTTGGAGCCTTTGTTAGACTTCCGTTGACACGAGACCCTCTTGATGACACGTACTATAATGATGTTGCTTAATGAACTCGGTTAATCCGCAAATTTCCCTTCACAGCAAACAAGGGATAAGTGTCGTTTATTAGTTTAATTAGTAACCTTTTTGAGTTTAATCATTATTATAGTGATATCTCATATAGGTGAGACTTATCCAGAGGACTACCGGGGCTATCCAGGATTGGGAGGCTATAACCTGGCTACTTACAGGTGAGTGAGTGGGTCTTTGTTTTGGTAAAAATATATTTATGTATGGTTTTCAATGCTTTCTTTAAATTGTTAGCATGACTTATATAATATGTGATTGTTGGATGTAGAACATATGTATTATATTTGCCATATATTTCTTTTATTGTTGCTCATTAGTAGATGTAGAACATCTAGGTATTAGTACACAGTCCTAGGGCCAAGACTAGCTTTGACATTTGGAGGTCGCCCAATACTGCTATGCAACTTTGGATCCATTGTAGGTACTAGCTTGTTCTAGGTTGCACTAGGCAACTAGGACTTGTGTGTGAGGCGCTTTGCGCATAACGATTAGCGTTATGACTCTCGTCATTGTAGTACTTAGCATATTCTCTTATATACCTAGCATGTCCTCGTAGCTTATCTACTTGGGCTTTTGTGTTTACATATGAGTGAGCAATTCAGGTTTGTTTTCAAGCAATCCAATATGATTTTACTATTGGTTTTTGGGGAGTACCCGTACTATTATTATAGTATTTTGAGGATCATACCGGGGAATATGACGTATTTTCAAAAACTATACATGTTTTCTAGCAAGGGAATAGTTTGCTTTTGAAAACAAAGGTTTTATTAAACTTTACTTTTTGACCCACTCATCTTTTATGTTTTGCGCCCCTCCAAGACCTAGTGGCAGGTTTGAGTACCAATAAGACGAGGGCTTCCATCGGCTAGTTGGTGGTTCTGACAGTTTCTCTAGACCAAGTAGGATTCGTTCCTACCTTTAGTTCTTTGTTCTGTAATATCCATCCTCATGAGGGTGTGAATATTTTATATTCTTTGCACTATTTATTATGCTCTGACTCTTAAGCACATGTAATAATGGGTTTTACCCATCACCGTGCACTTTTACTTCCGCTTCCAATTATAAATGTATTCACTTTTCTCAATCATTTGCATAATTGGCTCTCGTCACTTAACACGTGTCGGCCAACACTTCTTGACACCTGGCGTGTCAGGATCGGGATGTGTCAAAACGTGAGTTGTACTCCACTAGTAGAAATGTAAACTTGGAATCTTATTTAAGTTCATCTCTTGGTTTGACGAGACCCACCTCCAAAAGATGTAAAAAAAAAAAAATGCAAATTTTTATTTTTATTTACATTTTTTGGTCAAGATGTAAATTTTTCATATTTTCATTAGAGAATTTTTAGCCAACCGAAAATGTAAAATGTCCACTTCAAAATATTCTACATCTTCCATTGGAAATGCCCTACGCACAAAAAGTAAAATCTAAACAATTAAAAACAAAATGGTTATCAAATGGATCTCTAGACCATTTTCAATGGTTGGGGTTAAAATCTAAATTTTATAAATTTTTAATCCATAAAATTTAGGTTCTAACCCATAAACAATTTTTCTACTCCAATGACTTTGGCTTAAAATTTTAGCCTGAGATTATTAAAGAATAATTTCAGCCTATTTTTTTTTTTTCTGTAACTTCTTTAAAAATAAAATTTATGTAGATTATCCTAATTTATTTTTATGAAAATTTTAACTTAAAAATATTTAAATAATGAAAAATCAATAATACGAACGATAATTAAAACACTAAATGAAGATTAATAAAAGATAATTAAAACATTAAATAAAAATTACAACAGTTACTAATACTAGTAAAATTCATAATCATTTGCTTGACTTGGTGGTGGAAATTGTGGTGGACTTGGGATATAGACATTAGATGGATCATCATCCTCAAAGATATAGAGTTTTTGGGTAGATTTTTTATTCAAATAATTTTTTAAAATTGTTTTAGCTGTTGGATTTAATTTTGGGTTGTTAGATCTGTTTTTTTACCGTTAGATTTGCACATATTCAATATCAGCTGTTAGATTTAATGTATTTATAAATTCAATTTTAAAATTTTTTTTTTTTTGAATCATTGGATCAACCAACAGTCCGTTGTTGTGGGTCATCCAATGCAAAAAATAGCCATTAGGGCTCGGCAAGTGGTCGACATTAATGTCAGGCGTGGGTCCCACACACTGCATCGCTATCGTGTAGAAGGAAGTGGCGTGCGTCAGTGAGCCGAGCGTAGATTTTGGGCAGGCGCGTCTACGCGTAGGGGTGGGCCAACCCCTTAACCCAGACCTAAACTTTGGCAGGAATTTGGGCCAAAAAAATGAGTTTTATCCCAAAACTTTTTTTAGGCTTAACCATTGGGAAACCTTGGGGGTTTTAAAACCTAAATAATTAAAAGATTATGTTCTACCTAGCATTACTCATAATCAAGACAGCACATGTTAGATCTGAAAACTTAGTGTATTAAATAAATAGCAATCCAATTAAGACTCATCCAAAAAGTATAGTAGGAGCAATAAATTGGTCAAGGATTACAATGGCAAAGACCTAAATGAGAAAACGACAAACTGGAAAAAAGAAGCAAACAAATTTTGAACTTCAACGTTGTGTTTCACGAAACTGGACACAATAAATTGTACCTTTTGGGGTAACTCCATTGTCTACAACATGTTGTTATTGTTAAATCATATAATGTGAAAATTTTACCATGCTCTGATGATACAATGAAATTTCAGACATTAGATGTTTGTCATTGAATTTTTAAATAAAAATTTAACAACCAAAAGTTTCAGTATTTAACAACCAATATGTTGTTTTAGCTAAACCATTAACTCTTTGAATCCCCAAGAGCCACATGGAACTGTTCCATGAATTTCCCTAGTCAAAAATTACTTCTCCTGTCACCCCATTAAATGCCAAGTAATTCAATCAAGGAGATGCTAACAACTTTCTAACTTGAACTTTCTCGTTTTACTTTCTCAGTTTTCTTTATCATTTGACAATGTTGTTTTATATTCGAAACCGTCGAATTTCTAGATCACCATTTGAAGATCAACTCTGCAAAAAAAATCATCCAAATAAGAAATTATTTAACTATTTGATTAACGTTGACAAAATTTTAGTGTTTAAGTGAGAAATACGGTTCGTTTATTTATTATATAACTCTTAGATGACTAAACGATTTTCAATTTAGCTAATTTTTTACAAAAATGATCTTTAAGAATAACTTAAATAATAGACTATTTAGATTATCATTGCACATTACAAAATAAAAAGAAGAGCTGAAAAAGTAAAACAATAAGGTTGGCCCCGCAATCAATTCAAAATTCAAATTCCCTAGTGAAGTGGGTGACAAGAAGAAGGATGGCCAGCAATAAACACTGAAAAGGCACTTTTTGTCTGTTTGTGGAGAGATTAAGCTCGACTTGTTCAAAAGATGGACCTAAACAGGAGTTGATAAAAAAGATGGGACCGAAATAGCCAAATAGGAGTTGAAAAAAAAATATCAAGACTTATAAAAGACATGGCTGGTGTGTCGACCACCATAACTAGCCAAAATTGTGTAATCGGCTTTTGATAAGAAACAGTAAATTACAAGGAAAGTCCTTAGGCAACCAGAAGCACATAAACTACACCATGTCATTTATTTATTTAAGGATGACAACTTCAATAAAACTACATTATTGAGACAACTTTTACATTGAGCATCACTGTGACTGTTTTAGACTTTGATAAGATTAAAATATTAAAAGTTATATGTTTCTGTAAGAAATAAGTAACAAATGACGTGGTATGAAGTTTTTGCCTCAAGTCAAAAAGAGCATAATTTATGAACAAATTCCTATTTTAAAAAGGCAAAAATGAACCTCGAGCTTCTCTACTACAAATATTTTGGTTTCATTCCTTGAAATAGTTATATGTGGCAATACCTTAGATTAATTTGAACTTTAAACAATGAGGACTCATATTATCATGTGCAGTCTAGAAACCACGTGTGGATTTGAAACATGGTTTATAAATTTAAGGGACTCGTACAATGGAGAGATCTAATTTGGAATTTGGAACTTGGAACTTTGGAAGGAGGAGTACGTTTGTAGGAGAAGGGGAAACAATCTAGAAGCAAAACAAATTTGGATTTCCAAAAATTTTTGGGTGCTCCGGAGTATCCGGTACTCTGAATATTTTAACTGTTAAATCTTAATTTTAAATATTTTTAACAAAAATATAACGATTAAAATATCCAAAGCACCTAAGAAAGTCTCATTTCCGTTGCTGTGTTTCAACGGCCTAGCACATGCAAACAAGATTGTGCCTTTTGGGTAAGCTTCAGGTTTCTACTTACCGACCTAAATATATTATCTTATTTTAGCTAACCAATAAACTCTTCTTTCTTTTTGTACAAATAATTAGGGGTCATCATTTGGCCCAAAAGCCCATGGGCCGGTGGGGGCCTGCCTGGCCCAAAGAGAAAAAGCCCAGCCCGGCCCACCACCAGGCCCAAGCCGGCCCAGCCCATCGATTAGTAGGCTAGGCTTAGGTTAGGAGTTTTGAAGCCCGGCCTGGCCTATAGGCCCGACCCACGTAGGCCCACATAGGCCTAACCCGGCCTGCCCATGAAAGCCCAGCCCACAGGCCCGCCTATCCGCCTATCTGCCATTAGTTGAATGGCCCGTGCCATTCTCAAGCCCAAGACTCCAAGTCCCCTTATTATAAAGGCCTTATACTAATAGATGGCAAACACAAATCCAAAACCTAATCTCTCTCATTCTCAGTCACTCTCTTTGTCTCTGCAGTCTGTGGCACACCAGCCACCCACCCTTACCTCCTCTCCCAATCTGTTCTTCTCTTCTCTTCCTCTCCTGATCTCTTCTTCTCTTCTCTTCCTCATAAACAACAATCTCTCATATTTTCCTTCTCCTCACAGACTCACCATCCAATCTTTTATATTTTCCTTCTAAACCCAATCTCTCCTCCACTGCAAAAACAACAATAAAATTGTATGGGTTGATCTTAAATCAGTTTTAGCATTTTAGCATATTTTCCTTCATGATCCGTGATCTAGCATTTTAGCTCTTAAACTGACATCAGTTTTTTGTATTTTGGATTTTCATAAGTTGAAGACAATATATTTTGAGCTTTTTTATAATTTGAAGATACTTCTATTTTAGATTTTAATATGATTTTTTTCTAGATTTTTTTTTATTATATGTTTTCGTCTTCAGTCCATTTAGGCCCAGCCCAACTGGGTCAATTCGGCCCGGCCCCCCAGGCCCACAAAAGCCCGGCCCATGAGCTGGGCTCGGGTTTTAATATTTTCATAAAAGCCCGGCCCAGCTCGGCCCATACTTTTTGTTATTATAATTGAAGCCCAGCCCGACCCAGTCCTAGCCTAGTATTTTTGGGTCGGGTTGGCCCAGCCCGGCCCATTGCCGACCTCTACAAATAATATTATGAGAAAGGAATCAAATGTGTACTTTTAACTGATTGAGTTACAACTTTTTAGGCTACGAATGATTTTAGAGATATTGCCACATAATCACTGTTTTTAAGAGTGCTCAGGTCCATAGATGTATTGCATTTGGACCTTTTGCATGACCCTTTTGATTCCTAATGTTCTAAACCTTTCAGGTTAGGGTAATACTCTAGTCTTCTAGTCAGGTTTGGACAACAGAATTAGTAATCTTAGGGAAGTCACTATATTTGCTAAATATGCACCGTTGGTATCCTCTGCGTGATTCATTGTTATGGACAGGTAACCCTCGAGTGTCAATCAATATAGAGATGTATATCTACGTTTTAACGATTCAAGCGTTTCGACGTCAATAATACTTACCTTTGAACGAGTTTTGATTTTTTTTATTCTATTTATTTTTATTATTTGCCTTGAGTTTTTTCATTACAATTGAAAACATAATAGTTAGTAAACAGATACTTAGCATTTCAATGTACCTAGGAGCATATAGTAAATAAATAATCAAACAGCACATGTTGACCTGAAAACATTGTTTATTAAATAGCAATCCAATTAAGACAGATCCAAAAGACCTAAACGAGGAAACGAGAAACTGAAACAAGAAGCAAGCAAATTTTGACCTTCAACGTCGTACTTTTTAGGTAACTCAAGTGTCCTACAACAACGTATATATGCCGTTTTAATTAACGGCTTTTGACTGAAATAATCTAATTTCAGTCTTTGGTTGTTGAAAAGATTAAATTAAATATGAACGATATAACGATCAAATATCGAACAAAATAACATTAAAAAATTGACGATATACTGACCATATATCGATGACGTACTAAAAAGTGATCATTTCAGTAATTAGGATTTGAAAAATGATCATTTTGGCCAATTTTCTCCTAAACTGAATATAATGCAAAAAAAATTATCATTCTTCAGTGTGTGTAGGTACACCAGAGCTTTTAACCGATAAATTTTTGTGATTGAATTATTAAATAAAAATCTAACAACTAAAAATTCCGGTGTATTAAGATTCTCCTGAAAGATACTAGAAAATATGTTGTTTTAGAATCCCCAAGAGCCACATGGAACTCTTCCATGAATTTCCAGTCAAAAGTATACTTCTCTTCGTATTAAATGTCAAGTATTTCAATGAATGCAAAATTCAAATGGGTACGGTTTGTTAGCGAAGGGTGTACAACAAGAGGGATCCCGGATGGCCAGCCAAAGCAAGAGTTTTACCGTTATCAAGAAATCGTCAAAAAACACAAAAAGGTATATTTTGTCTGTTTGTGGAGAGATTGAGCTCGACTTGTTCAAGGAAGTTGTTAAAAGGAAAGGCGTTTCCCACTGTTTTTTATGCTTCAACATTTTTCCTCTCCAAAAAAATGGGACCTTAAAAAATAAGAGTTAGAAAAAATAAAGACAATTAGCATGAATGATCAGTTTTTGAAATTTAGTTGAAAAAATGATCAGTGTTTATTATGTCATAATTATATCATCATTGTGTAGTTGTTATATCATCATTGAATCATCAATATACAATCAATATATCGTCGTTACTAAAAACTGATAATTTCTGCAACCAAATCTCAAAAATTGATTATTCCTGCTAATAGCAAAAAAAAAAAAGTTGAATAAATCCTAGTTTTTGCATTATTGCATATTTTTCAACTATGAACTGCCGATAACTTGCTCAAGACCATAATCATTGGATGGGAGAAGCTCGTTTGCAAATTTACAGAAATTCTTGGGTGCTACAGAGTACGAGCTACTCCAAATTTTTTAACCTTTGGATCTTGATTTTATATTTTAAAACAAAAATCTAACGGTTAAAATACCTGGAGTACAAAATACTCCAGAGTATGCAAGAAAGTCCTTGCAAATTTATTCGTTTACATGGCAGGTGTGTTGACTGCCATATGAAAATAAACGATTACGCATAACATCATGTCATGCGAGTAGTCAAAATTGTGTATCATAAAAGACCGACAATCATTAAAAAAAAAGCAAAACCAACAATCAGAGGAATCGCCACAAAATTGGCCTCGTGATAAACTTAATTAAGGGGAAATACTAGCAACCTTCTCACTTTTATTAATGCCACGTATATTCCACTGCACGCAAAACTAAAATTTATTTACTTTTTAGTTGACAAACTAAAATTTTAATTGTCCTAACAAAGAACGAAAAATAGTGAGATTTTAATATAATTAAAATTTTGGTTTTTAAGTGTTAGTGGAGTACATGTGGCATGAGAAAAAGTGACAAGATTAAAATGATAAGGTAAGCCAAAAGGTTGCTAACATTTCTCATAATCAAGAACTAACAAGCAACCTTTGAATATTGAACAACAAGGTGGGAAGTTCAAGACAATATTTACCAGAATCTTGGAGTCTCCCTCCACTTCCAAAACCCTTTTTTTTTTTTTAATAAATGGATGATAATGGATTAGATGAGTCGAGCTTCACATAAGGCTTGGTCATTGGTCTATCAAAGTAGCCTTACTCTCTAAACCCGCACAAGATAGTCAGAAAGAACCAAGACCCCGAGATTTAGCCATCAACTACAAAGTAGACTACTTCTTACACTTGAATGACTTTGGATAAAGCAAAATTGTGTCATGATTTGAGAATAAATTCACTTGAATTGTGACGACCCGTTCCTAATTTTATTGCATTTTATTTTTTCAAACATGTGAATTGACCAAAATTCCCTTGAACAAGCTAAGTGGAAGTCCTACGTGGATGTTTGAACTCTTTTTGAATTTTGACTTCTTACTTGTCGTATTCTTGTAGTACCCGTCACTACGAACGCGTGAGCGCGAACATGACGTAATTCTGATGTGTAACGGAAACATTACGTACGTTTAAATTAATTCTTTCATGTTTTGGGGGTGTTGCGTTGCGTGCCACCGGGGACCTCTTTCCCCTGCTAATCTTGGAAGCCAAACCTCTCTTCTTTCTCTTCCCCTCAAATATCTCTTTCTCTCCCTCATTTTTCCTTCTTTTTCTTCCCGTAGAAACACACCCACAGACAAATAGTGGCCACGCCAGTTTCTTTGAATCGAGCCGAACCACCACCACCACCTTGTTCGTCTCAACGCCTTGAACTTAACAATACTAACCAATTGCCCAAACTCCCAACCATTTGACGAAAATAGTACACAGAAGAACCTAACCTTTCTAGAGATATTCTCGCCAATCCAGACCGAGGTGATGTTTCTAACTACTACCATTAGCTTCCTCTTGTTGAGTAGATGAATTTTCATACTAAATTCGTATGTTTTGGAGTAGATTTGACCTCGGTTTTAAACCAAGACTTTCCGTCAGGCCATTTTCGACCACTTTTCAAACCCCAAATAGGTACAATATTGTTCTCATTCTCCCTACTTTCATTTTGACATGTAGATCGTGTAAAATGGTTGAGAAATGAACAAGTTATGAAGCTTTGAAAATTTTCTAGAAACCGATGAGTTCAGACGGCGCCGGACGGTTGTGCCAGCAACCGGCCTAAGTTGCAGCGGTGACTAGTTCAGACCGGCCTAAACCCTATCCAAACCGGATCATGACTTCAGCAAACCAATTCAGACTTGGTCCAGACTGGGAATATTCTCAGGTATATTCTTTTAACGCCGTTAGGAATATTCTGTTAGATTTAACGGAGATACCGAAATCTTCCGTTAAATCTAACGGCGTCATCTAACACCGTTAGTTTGACCGGCTTGGGTTGACCACGCGTAGGACCACTTTTTTGACTTCCGTCGACACGAGGCGACTCGTGACAATGCGTACTACCTAAGGGCAGTACGTGTGATATTTTTCGGAGTGTTTCGGACCTCCGAATTTAGCAAACAAGGGATAAGTGTCGTTTATTAGTTTAATTAGTAACCTTTATGAGTTTAATCATTATTATAGTGATATCTCGTATAGGTGAGACTTACCACGAGGAGTACAAGGGTCAGGAAAGGCGAGACAACTACGACCCAACTATGTATCAGTGAGTGAGTTTCGTTTTGAGAAACTTATATTATTTATATTAGTTTCCACTATGATTTTGTGAACTATTTTCTGTCATGCCATGCTTTTACTTACAAGTTAAGTATAAAGAAAATACTATGTTGAGATTTGGAAAATTATGATGGCATGATCATATGTACTTTTATTTGCTAATCATACATGCATTCACCCGGTGTCTAGTACTCGTCTGGGCCATGATCAGCCTTCACGTGTATGTTCACATCCGCACCGTTATGCTCACCTTAGATCCATTGTAGGTGCCAGCCTATACTTGTTTGCATTAGGCACGTAGGATTCGTATGTAACGCGATTAACGTCAGTTTCACGTGATCGTAGTACTGAGCATATATCTATTACACCCAACCTGTTCCATGGAGCTACTTTCTGCATGGGCTTGTGTGTCTGCATATGTTGATGAGTCTACTATATTATGTTGAGATAACTGTGTTTACCAGTATCTTTGGCAGTTGTGCCTTTTATACTGTTTTGATAGTTTTTATACTATATGTAGTATGCTTTTGGGAAACTATATAGGTTTTTCAGATAGGGGTTACTTATGTTACGAAAAACAAAGGTTTTAGAAATGTTTATTTTTGCCCACTCACGTTTTTTGTTTTGAGCCCCTCCCTCTAGGTTTTAGGGGCTAAACTTGTGGCAAGTGAAGATTTCACTAGTGGTTCTAACATCCTTTGCAGCTAATGTATGAATATATTTTCCTGCTAGTTGCATTCTTCCTATCCTTACCAGGATGAGATTATTCTTACGTTACTGTATTTTAGCTATGCTCTGAGACTGGTTACTTTGTACTTTGGGCCCTGCCTTGCGCACTCTATTTTGAATTTAATTTCAAAGTAGACTTTAGTTTTAATTTATTTGTACTTACATTGTGACTTTTGTCATCCCTTCTAGGATGTCGGCCAATATATTTCGACTTAATATTGACATGTGGATTTCTGGGCTGGGATGTGTCATGAATGCCTTTGGATAAAGCAAAATTGTGTCATGGTTTGAGGATAAATTTATTCTCAAATCATGACACAATTTTGTATTCTACTACTTTAATGTTTGCTTCATATTACATGCCATTTTCCTATAGTCTAGATTGAATCAATTGAACCTAAACGGCTTCCACAAGTTCTATGTTATTTTGAACATAAGGGATCATAAAACTTCAGTGCCACACATAGTCACATACACACGTGCCACACACACTTCATGGTAAGGAGGTAAACTCCGATAGAGCTACTTCATTTGTACAACTCTTATACGGATTGTAACTGTGACTAGTTTAAGCTCCGATGAGACTAAAATACAGTTTGTAATATGCGTTAATTTGTGAGAATCACCTTACAAATAATGTAGTCCTGTTGTTCCTACACAAATATTTCTCCTATATTACCGACCTACAAGCAATACTATAAATATCTTATCTTATTTTAGCTAACCAATAAACTCTTCTTTTTTTATACAAATATTATTATGAAAAATTAGAAATCAAATATGTACTTTTAACTAATTGAGTTACAAATTTTCTAGAATACACTAAGTGGACCTCAAATGCTTTGCAAGGCTTTGTCAGATACTTTATTCCATGCATGCAAGAATCAACTTTGTACCGATTGCTAGTGAAGGATGCACAAGTGGGATGGCAGTCCATTTGAGAAAAAAAATTGATAATCAATTTTTTTTTATGTAGGTAAAAAGCCTATAGATATATAATGTTATGAATATTCTTAACATGTATCTATTGAAAATGTTTAAAGTTACAGTAGGTACTAACATAAATTGTGCAAATTTTCAGTAGGTTCCCACATTTTAATAAGTAACAACCGAAATGGTGCAAAGTTTCAGTAGTTACAATCCAGCTTCTGCTTTTCTCGAGGGAGAGAGAGATATGTAGACAAAGTGTTTGGTGAATAGTGAACTTACTTAGAGAAGAAATGCAAAAGAAAAAACGGGATTGGCTTTGGTGGTCCGAACCATTTAATGGTCTGGCTTTTTAACGCTTCGGATTTGTCACTCACCCACTCACACTCCCATCTTCGCATCACGACCGTTGAAAAATCCGGACCAACTAATAGTCCTGACCATTACAGATTTTTCCAGAAAAAACCACGAATTTTTTGTGGATGGAGGAAGACAAGTTCACGCGCTGTGTTTTAGTGTAGAGGATTGGATGTTAATACGTATAATTTGAGTGAATACTTTAAGCTAATACATGAAGGTTTCTTCACTTCCGATTAGTGTCTCTTCACCATACGAACATCATAATCAGAACCGTTATTCTTTTTCTCATCATCTAAAGATTATATATGCAAAAAATTCATTCAATTTGGAGATCATTTAGACATCTATGCGTGTCAAACCAATCTACAGTTTTGGTAACAAGTAGCATCTTCATGATGAACCATCCATTTGTTTGATGCATACGATCTCCAAATTGAATAATTTTTTACAGTTATGATCTTCAGAAGATGAAGAGATGTTAATCGTAAGTAGGGGAACAAGTAGGTTCTCCATCAGGAGAACACAAACATTAAAAGTAAGGGTAATGTTAGGAAGACCAATTTTTAAACCAAATTTGTAAATCAGATGATGTGACAGTTGAATGTTGATCTTCTTTTTTAGATGTCGGGAGACCATTTAGTTAAACCAAATTTTGTAAAACCATGGGCGACGTGGATTGTTAATGATTAGATTATTACTTAAATGTTGATTAACGTGCTTATTTCCTATTAGTGACATCACATGGTTTGCAAATATGATTTAAAAAGTCTACCTAGCATTACTCTTTTTTTTAAAGTCATTAAATCATGAAGTCTTACTTTATTGACACATGATTTGGTTTACAAAATTTGGTCTTCCTAACATTACCTTAAAAGTAAATAGTGAGTGTTTTTAGTTGGAAGAGTACCTTCAACAAATTAAAGATTGCAATAAACCACCTTTAAAACTCATTTTATGTAAGTTGAACTATTGGTTTATGTGGCAAGTTGCCTATTCATTTGCTTCATGCAAAAAGTTAATGAACTAGGTAAACTAAGTAAACAAAACTGAATGATATTATTTTCTTTCACCTTTTTATTTGTTGTACACCTAAAAAAATAGTAAATTTTGCCTACTTTAGAATAGTAGATAAATTTTACCTACTCAATTACCTACACCATTGGCACAATATTTGTCTATGTGACTCATCAAATAAGATTTGCCAACTCATTTACCTATAGCATGCTTTAACTAAAGACATACTCCACCTATCTATAACTAGAATGAATAATTTATATAGAACGAATTCACTGTTATGTGACGTTTTAATTTAATAACACATTACTATATGAAAAAAAATAAAATTTACATGTAATATTATATTATTGAATAATAAATATCAGGTAACAGTAATTCTGGGCCATTTAAGTCCTCATAACTAGGAGATGATAAAAGACAGTTTGGTCAATCTTTATTTTCTTGTTTTGGACCGGCAAAAGGTTTTTGGTGGACTCGGTCCTCTTGTTCCCAATCTAAAACACCGACGTGGTATACAGGTTGAGGACTCATGACATCATGGCTTAGGTAATATCCATTGAAATCCCAACCTCACGCGCCAACCCATCCACTTCAAACCAAACTCTCAAAGATTCCAAGGTCTTTTCTGACGTGGCTTTCTCTCTTCCTTTAAACTCCCCCAAAGTCCCTTGTTCCTTCCTGACGTGTGTTTCCATTCTTAAATCCCAACCTGGGCTTTCATGCTCACCTTAATTAAACATGTGTTTTTTTCTGTAGAAAAAAAACTCCTATTTCTATTCTTTATGATTTTGGAGAGCAATTTACATAAAACGTATTTATCTCTATTGTAGTGTTAGTTGAGATTGTACTATAAAATTAATTAGCGATATGAGCGTAGTCCAACACTTATGAGCACATGCAACTTAGTCATTGTATCAGAGCAGGTTGTCCTATGTCTCAAACCTAACAATCATACATGCTTCACGTCACTCAATTTACGTTGCTTACGTGTAAGGCTTGAAAAGAGAAAACTTGTTCAGAGTATAAATTTCACATAAAGGAATTTAGGGACTTTGCATATAACCAATTAGTTTTATAGTGGAATTTCAACTTTTTCATTATATCATAGTAGGTCCGGTGGTGAAGTCTAACGGCTACACGTGTTTCATTTTATCTTGAATTATATTGTTCACGTGTTAAGCTTGAAACTTTTTTACACATGAGAGAGCGTGTTTAAAGTATAAATCTTAGATTAAGAAAATAATTGACTTTGTAGGTACTTATAAATAGTTGAGATACTCTCTCATATTGCTAATTAGTTTAATGGTGAAATCTCAACTTCTTCAAATAAGACGTTATCTTGTAAAAAAATTGTACACAGACAAACCGACACATGATGGTAAACTCATTTACATATAAAATACTGTCTTGCTTCAGTGCACCTCACCGTCCATACCGCTTCTAGTTTCAAGTATTGGGATGGTGAATTATCCCCTGTTACTTTGACCTTTGAAAATTTTGACCTTCCCCGTACCACTAGGCACTACCCAATTAGTTATTGTACCTTACCTTTGACAAAAAAAATAATTTATTATTGTACCTCTGACTTTCGTACTTGTTCAACCTATATAAACACTTCTTCCCCATTTGCCTTTTTTCATTCGCAGAATCGGAGTCGGACGTTTCCATATCTTCCTTACTAGCTAGTTACTATTACATATCATCATCTTCATCATCATCATCATCACCATCATCATGAGTTACAGTTCGGAAGAAAGCGGGAGTCCATGCAGCACACCCAACAGAAAACTCAAGGGGGTGCGCCAACGAAAATGGGGCAAGTGGGTGTCCGAAATCCGTGTTCCGGGGACCCAAGACCGCCTTTGGTTAGGCTCCTTCTCCACGGCGGAGGCGGCAGCGGTGGCTCGCGACGTCGCGTATTATTGCTTGCGTCGACCTTCCACGTTGGAAGGCCTTAACTTTCCCTTGGTGTTACCGTCTTGTGTGAGGGATGATATGTCGCCGAGGTCGGTGCAGAAGGCAGCTTCGGATGCTGGCATGGCAGTGGATGCTCAGTTGATTGCTAACAAGTTGCCGCCGCTGCAGCAGCCAGCTGGAACTGGAAGCAATGCTGGTGGGTCAACTGAGTTTTGGGAAGATCATTGTGTGGGAGAGAGTTCTACTTCTACTTCTACTTCTAGAAGCAATTGGGGAGAAGGATATGGATTTGGCAATGGCGGTGATCATCATGGGAGTTTGAGCATTTCCATTGAAGATTATGATATCTAAATCTAATTATTAAGTGTCATTGTCTATCAAGTGAGATGTTTTTTTTTGTTACAAAACGATATTCTATTCTGCACCAATTTACATTAAGAAGAGGGGGAGAATTTGAATTTCAGATAGAGTAAATTGAAGAAGAAGGTCCTAAGCATGCATAACCACCGTCAGGACAACTAAGCATCACCACCGTCAGGACAACTCGCCACTAGCAGTCAACTTATATGGTTTTCGTCTATGTATGTTTTAGCAATGTAATTACATTAAATTATATAATTACTCTTATACACGTGTCTGTATATAGGGATAGACTTGGTAGAAAATATATCTCACTCGCTATAAGTCTCGTGTGCAGAGCGTGAATTTACTGAACTAATTACAATTTACAAATCGTGGTTCAGATACTTTGTTTGAATTCAACGATCCTTCCATGGGAAAAAGGCAAGTGCATCATGATGATTTGGAACCCAGTTTACACTTCAATATTTTTTAGTGAATTTATAAACCACGT
This sequence comes from Gillenia trifoliata, assembly GCA_018257905.1. Classification (NCBI taxonomy): domain Eukaryota; kingdom Viridiplantae; phylum Streptophyta; class Magnoliopsida; order Rosales; family Rosaceae; genus Gillenia; species Gillenia trifoliata. The sequence goes on from CM031087.1 coordinate 19,680,520, forward strand.
TTTAGTGCTGTTTTTTGGATTAATATATATATATATATATATATATTAATCCAACCACCCCAAAAAACTGAAAGGATTCTCTCTTGCAACCGGTGATACCGCATGACAACTATCTAACGAACGAATGCTATATTATTTGAATACATAACAATCATTTATGTCATCAGTGATGCCACTAAGACAATGTATTGGTTTCAAGAAGAGTTTCTTCCATAAAACGACAGTAATTGTTTCTTTCCTGTTTTGGGGTAAAAATACAAATGTTTTTCTTTAGAAATAAGTTGAGCATCGTTCATAAGATAGTACAAAGATACCCAGATGAACTATTCCTCACTCAAAAATAAAAATTCGGAATTTCTTAGCAAGAAAATGCTATGCATTACATTCACAGGCTAGAGTGAGGAAGCACATGTTTGGATCGATGTTTGGCCGGAACATCACTTCAAGATCGTTTCTCGATCTGCTCATTTCCTTCGACATCCCGCTCCCACGTTCGGAGGCTTGGTTGCTGGAAATATCTTCAGCCTTTAAGGAAAAGCAGAACATAGAAGTACTTTTGTGCACTGTCTTCCATTTTTTGTTGGTCGTATACGGTTTGATTTACAATCATCTGTGCGTTCTGAGTATTACTGTTGCATCTTCATGTATACATAAAAATACACAAAACAAAAGGGGTAATTTGATGAAGATGTTTTACGCTCGTAGAATCTGTTCTTCCATGCTTTGGTTACTTACAATCATAACCTAAGGGAAGCCAAAAAAGAAATTTCAAAGAATTAATCAAAAGAAACCAACTTAAGCCGCTTGTTTTTCGAGTTTGAACTCAGCCACTTTGTAACAAAAACTTGTTAGAAATAACCAAGGAAGAAAAGCAAATGCCAAAACTTGAAGATATTTTCTTCTGAGCAGAACCAAAACTTAAAGATTGAAAACAAAAAGGGCATCCCTCACCACCCTACAAGTAGGAGTTTCAAGAGAGCCATCCTGATATATAGGCCGTTCTTTGCTTGTCTGAAATAGGCAGCTCGTGGATCCCCATCAACATCCACGGTAATCTGCACGACAAGAAAATAGAAATTAAGAATACTTCAATTGATAAAAGGAGGTCTGCTAAAGGGTTTCATTATCACGTGCTTACCTCGTCAAGTCTAGGCAGAGGGTGCATGACCACAGCATGCTTCGGCATCACCTCTAGCACACGACTATCCACAATGTACTTGCCTCGAGCTTCTTCATAGAGGTCGATTCTCTCTCCAAATCGTTCACGCTGAATGCGAGTTTGATACACAACATCGCACTTAGAAGCAACTTCCATTAAGTCCACACTTTCTTCCCATTGAATGTTCCTTGATGTCAAATAGTCTTTTATATCATTCTGGAACAGGAAACATAAAAAAGATGAGACTCCAATGTCCGAGATTCATCATACTCCCCACACTTCCTCAATTACTAAGGTTCATATAAATAAATAATAAAAAATAGGAAAATAGGCAAAATAATGTAAGAACGATTTTGAAATTTACCTTCATTTTTACAACATCAGGAGAGACAAAGTAGATCTTCACATCGTTATACCTGGCGAGCAAGTATGCAAGTGAGCGCACTGTCCTTCCGTTAGCAAGATCTCCAACAAGTGCAACTTTGATGCCATCCAGTTTTCCTATCTCTCTTTCAATAGTATAGACATCTAAAAGAGCCTGTGGACGCAAGCAAAACAGAGTTTTACCTCAACAGATTACAGAATTTCTAACAGCCAATTACAAACATCTAAAAGACCAACGCTAGCAATATGTCCTAAACAGGAGATGTGATCATTACGCTACTAGCCACTTCTGTAATGGACATTACAAAACCTCTGCATATACATTATCAAACTGCAGATGTTCTGTATTTCCTTTTTCTATTCACAGTTTTCATTTGTGAAGACTCTTACAACGCCACAAAGTTCTCTAGTACGGGGAAATGTTCATATGGAACAGACATTTTGTAACGATCCTTATCTATCTTTTCAATGATACTATTCACTCTTCTGCGTTAAAAATGTCTGTGATACCTGAGTTGGGTGTTGTCCAGGACCATCTCCTGCATTGATGACAGGAATGCCAGCAGTTGCTGCAGCTCTTTTCGCAGCACCACTCTCAAAGTGCCGCATCACAATTATATCCGAGTAACCCTCAACAGTTCTTATAGTATCTGTAAATCAATCAATCAATCAATCAATCCCCCATTATATCATGATTCACGACCAAATTGTAGCAAGTAAAAACCATCTCTAGTAACTAGTAATGAATGGAAATGGAAAGACATACGCAAACCTTCAAGCGTTTCTCCTTTAGCTGCCGAAGAGAACTCCCTTGCATTTTCAGTTGTCAAGACCTCGCCGCCTAACCTCCTCATTGCAGACTCAAAGGAAAGCCTAGTCCTCGTGGAGGGCTCGTAGAAGAGAGTAGCCATTAGATAACCTTTAAGAATTTGGCTTCCTGGTGACTTCTTCTCAATCTTCTCCATGTCTCGTGCAACCTCAAATATCGCGCTTAGAAGATCTCTGTCGAATTGCTGAGCCTCAATCACATCAGTAAGTTGAAATTTCTTCCCCACTGAAAAGGAGGAAGTTGATTTTTCAACTTCCAATGCCCGGCACGAAACCGTCCCATTATTTTGTGACGATCTCTGCAGGTGCATTGGTTGTTTGGAGACAGAGTTTGAATAATTAGCGCATAACTTTGTGTTCTGAAACGACATCGCCCCTTGGAACGAAGTCGATGAAAATAGTGATGATGAAGCAGCCATCTCAATATCTACAAAATTTCAAGCCCCTGTATACATAAGAAACTAAAAAACAAACTTCATCGTAAATTAATTAATTTTTCTTAAACAGTACGTAGCCCTAAATGATACGGAAATGATTAAAAATAAAAAATTTAACAGTTACGAGAATCAAATATAGCAGCTAAAACACCGAAAGCACTTACAAGCATTGAAGCCAGAGCCTAAACTAATACGAAAAAGAAAAACCTAAACTAATACGCGAAGAAATTTGAATGGAAAAAAGCACAATCTAAATACATGAAGAAAATGTTTATCCTATGGTTATTACAATGAAGCACGGATAAGAGATTTGGTACTGTATCCCGTTCCGGGGAAGTGGCTGAAGAAGAAATAAGTGGGGAAGTGGGTGGACTCCGGAGGAGGAGGTTGATGGAGATGGCGTCGACCTGCACTCTGAGCTGGTGGCGGCGGCGGCGCAACAACAAAGTTAAATAGAGAGAGAGAGTTGGAGTAGGAAGAGTGGTGCGCTTTGGGCTTTCTTACTTAATTGAAACGCTGGGCTTCAATTTCGGTTCCTCTTCTGGTTCTTTTTTGTGAAGAAATAAACGACATGTGGGCTTCTTTTTAAAAACAAAAGAAAGGGTAAGAATCTTTTTGGTAACTGTGTTTATGTCTAGAAATTACTAGATCTGACGATCTTTCAATTCAATTCATCTCATTATATATATTTTTTTTCAATGTCTCATTTTATGTAATTATAAAAGTTATTGAATGATGTATCGTTAAACTTTTTTTTTCTTTGTAAACTTTCTCATATCTCTAAATACTTTATCTTTATTTTCATTCTACATGTGTGCTAGCTAATGGTCATTTTGTTGTTATTTTTCATGTAAAAGGTGTGCCAATGGTCATCGCATTCTTACTTGTATATAAAGCCCTCATATAAATGTAATGATATGGAGTTCCTCATGAGAAAATAAAACTATTTTTGTATGGAAAAATCTTATTATAAATATCAACCATGATCTAGTACATGTTCAGATTAATTAGATTTAGAGTGAAAATTAGAACTAAAATATAGAATTTTAGCATAAAATTTGAACCAAACTGAAGGCTTAAGCCTTAACGCCTCAAGGCTTACGCATTGCCTTGCGAGACCTTAACGCCTCGACTTACGCCTTCGCCTTTGAAAACATTGATAAAAACACAACATGCAATTTTATGGAAACTCGTCAGATTACTGAAAACTCGCCGGAATATTTTAGAGCAAGGTTTCCTTTGATTCACCTTAAAATGAATAGAAATGGAACATGCAATACCTGAATCTATCAAATATGCAGCTTTATTTCAATTCTTACACAGACAAGGCCATCAGCCAATAACAAAAGGGGAATAAAATAGAACACCAAGAAAAAGGCCATCAGATGACCCAAAGCTGTAACCGCCTCTCTTGAAATACTGGTTCTTCCGGGGACCAAGGGATGACTGCCCCTTGTTCTTCTTCTAGGTGTTGCCTTCTTTCTCCTCGTCAACGTCGTCATTGGGAGCGTTCTCGGAATCCTCGCCCGCAGTAGTGCCTCATAGAACTCCTGGTAGGTTTAACACCTCTCGGATGCAGCTAGCGAATGTAGTTTCTTGCGGGCTCCCTTCCTGAATTGGTGAAGCATCTCAAACGGACTGGCTACAACCACTGGGTTATATTGGGACAAGGCAGTGAATTTCCGCTGATACTCTGATACTGTCATCTTCCCTTGCTTCAGGTTCATGAACTCGTCCCTCTTTCTTGCCTTGTACTCCTGATACAGGTACTTAGTTTCGAAACGCTGCTTAAAGATGTTCCAAGACTCATGCTGCTCTCTGGGAAGCTGTCTTTTCTCGTATTTCCATCAAGCTTGCGCTTGATCCCTTAAGAATAATATGGTTGTTGGAACCCATTGCTAGACAGGAAAATCTATGTGATCCTACATAGATTTAAGAGCATCCTTAGTATGCTCAAGCCATGCCTCCCCTAACTCTGGAGTTTCAGTGCTGTGAAATGGTTTCACGTCCATTCCCCTAGCCGTCTCCACGGGATTCTTCCGTGCTGAACGAAAAGCTGCCTGAATGGCTTGGGCGATAGTGTTGCCCATTTGGCTAAAGTCGAAGGTTGGGGCTGCTAGCGCTCGACGAGGTGGCATGATGCTGACACAAAAGAGTCAAGAATTATTAGTATTTAACATCACATAAATGTGATGGGAATTAGACTGCCTAAACCTATGCTCTGATACCAAACTGACACACCCCGACCCGAATATCCAGGTAGACTCTAGATTTCGAGGCTTGCTGACCATCACTCCGGAGGAGTGACGAAGTCATGCCGTGGAGTAGAAGTAAGAATTTGAAGAAAAGTTAAAATTTAAAAGTAATTAGCAATAAAAGAATTCAAAAAGTGCGCAGAGTGGGGTTGAACCCTTACTACAGGATTATGTGTCAGAGCATAGAAAGTGCAGTAAAGAAATAAACCCATCCCGAAGGATGGATATTAAAACACAAGGAAACTCTTCCTACATTTTCGGAAGTGTGAGTTAGCAGGTGCCACAAATCCTTGTCTCCCAAGCTTAATCCTTAAGTCCTGGAGGGGCGCAAAAAGACAAGAAGGGTGAGTGGGCCGAAAAGTAAAGTTATTAAAACCTTTTCTGATGTTTCGAAAATAATAACCCCTCGCTGTAAAACCGGTAGTAATTTCGAAAATACAACCTTGTAATAAAATAATAAGATAAATATCAGGTGTTGGGAACGACGCCCAAAAAGGATACGGGTACTCAAATAATCAGCAGCAGAATATAAATAACCTTACTTATCAAATAAATATGAGCACACAAGTTCATGTAGAAAGTAGCCACATGAACAGGCTGGGTGTTAAAATTACGCTCTAGTACTACGTACACGTGAAGCTGGTGTTAAGCGCGTCACAACGAGTTCTAGATGCCAAGGCAACTAGAACAGGCTGGCACCTACGATGGATCCAAAGTGAGCGTGTCGATGCAATGTGAACATACACGTGAAGCTAGTCCTGACCTGGACAGTACTAACATCGTGCAAGTATGCATGATAAGTAACAAGCATAAATGTATAATCATGCCAACAATTAATTTCTAAAACCCAAGTAAAGGTATTTGATAAAATCATTTCCAATTTCTTAAAACATGGCATGCTATACGATAGTTCATCAACACAATTTAAACACACATACTATAGTAAAATTTAAAATAAACAGGCCCACTCATTGGTGAGTTGTCGGGTCGTAGCCGCCGTACCTAGCCTGACCTCGGTACTTCTCGGGATAAGTCTCACCTATATGAGAAATTACTATACTAATCATTATACAAGTCAAATATAAATTCTACTAAGGAAAAGACTTGAAATCCCCTTTGTTTGCTCATTTCGGGAATTACAAGTGTCGGAAAAAATGGTCCACCCGCTCGCACGCGCCGCCACGGGGCTACACGAAGTGTTAAGCGCCGCCACACGCCGCTCACGTGCTTCCACGTGCTGTCACGCATTAGGGAATATTCCATTACCGGCGTCAGTTAAGAAAGGAATACACCTTTGGAATATTCCCGGTCCGACCGAATCTGGACTAGGTCTGCTGACGTCAGGATTGGGTTAGCTGACGTCACAGCCGGGTTTGCTGACGTCAGCAATCCGGCCACCTCTGCTATTCCCGGCCGTCGTTCACTGGTTGGAACTTGGCCGAAATCAGGAAAATTTGCCGTAAATTTTCAATTTCACGTAACTTTGTCAAAACTCAACCATTTTTCACACACAAGTAGTCAAAATGAAGGTAGGAAGATGAGGGACTCGATTTTACTTAAAGGAACCTCAAAAGGTGGCCGGAGATGGCCGAAAAGTGCCTCGAAAGCTCTCGGCCAAAAGTGGAGATCGTCTTTTTCGTCGAATCCAAGGCTATCCCTTGCATGCAAGGCTTGGGATAGGTCCTACGACTCACGAGGAATCATTTGGTGGTGAAAGTAGGGCCGATCGAGGTCCAAATCTGACGAAACTTTGTCGAGAAAGTTTTCGAACCTCGCCGGAGTTTCTGTGTAAAAGATTTTTGGATTCTGGGTTTGAATTACAGAGCTTGTTTTGGATGTGGTGGTGGTGAGCTAAGGGCGTTAAAAGTGGTGGTTTGTTGGAGAGAAAATCGAAGTGGTAGTGGTGGTACTCTTGGCAAAGTTTGGGTGTGTGTAAAAGCCACGAGAAGAAGAACAAGAGAGGTCTGGATGACAGAATGAAAATAAGGGATTAAGTTTCAGTGGGTGAAATCCCACAACGGAATCCTTCTTCTTAAAGGAGTAGGAAATTCATAAACAATTGCATGCAAGCTTGTCCCAACGCTAGTTTGCAGATTGGTTTTTAGAGAGTGCATGGCACTCTGGTTTGCATGCCACCCACAAAAAATTGCCCGCAGGAACAACAATACTGAGAAATGCAAATTACCATTTTGCCCTTGCTCATAACTTGTTTGTTACAAGTCCGAATGGCATCCCGCTTGCGCTCACGGGTTTGTAGCGAAAAGTACTAGACAACAAACACAAGAAAGGTACGAAAAGAAAATCAAATGTCCACGTAGGACTTTACTTAGCCCACCAGGGGTATTTTCGTAAATTTACAACTTCAAGGGAATAAAATACAATAAAATTAGGGACGGGATGTAGCACTCACTTTCTGATTTAGCCCAATTAAAAAGATGACATGTGTTCCTTATTTTAAAAGCCCAAGAAAAATTAAATAGCACATGTTTTATTTTTTAAAACAATAAAACATGTGTTAAAATATCATTGGGCCAAATAATTAAAGTGAGTATATAAGTGAGTACCTAAATATTGTCCTTAAAATATTCATTAACTAGTTTTAAATTAATAAAAACTTAAATTAGTGAGAAGGAAAAAACCCTTTTTGCAGCGGACAATACTTAAGTACTCACTAGTGAGTACCTTATATACTCACTTTAATGATTTGGCCCAATAATATTTTAACATGTATTTTCTTGTTTTAAAAACTAAAACATATGCTATTTAATTTTTCTTGGACTTTTAAAAATAAAGAACACATGTCATCTTTTGATTGGACGAAATCAGAAAGTGAGTATATAAGGTACTCACAAGTGAGTACCCAAATATTATCCTTTTGCCGCAGCCCCAAGTGCCACCACTAGAAACCAACCCCCCCCCTTCCCCTACCTCTCTCTCTCCTCCCCCACTACCCTAGCGTCAACCTTCATAGTAGCTACACAGATTGATTAGGTTGATAAAGTTCAAAGTTTTTGGAATGCTTATTGTTGTAAATTAATTGAATATAAAATATATTAAGAAACAATATAGGAAAAGGAATAGAGTGAAGGAAAGGGCGAAACATGTAAAGTGAGATTTGAGGTTGATGTGGGAGATGAAGTGTTACAACCTGTTCCTAATTTTTTTCATGTAAATTTTCGAGCATAGTTGTGAAATTACCAAAATACCCCTAGATGTAAGTGTTGACTTTTGTTGACTTTGTCGTCATGACAAGTATCTATTATTATTTTAGCTTATCCTTATAGTACTCGTCGATACGAACGCATAGGCGCAAATGGAACATAATTCGGAGTTAAAATGAATATTCTACGAAACTTTCAAGTTCAAGAGGTATTTAGTAATTTCACATTGGTAGCAGATTTTGTAGATTTTATTTTATTTTATTTATTTTCCCTTTCCAAAAATTGGGAGAGTTTTTAATTAAAGAAAATTAGAATTTTGGATTTCAAAACCCTAACCCTATTTTCCTCCCCGACCCTCATTTCTTCTTCTTGACGACACACACACCCACAAATTGAAATTCGTTGAATTTCGTCGAACCCAGATCACCCAGACCACCACAGTGACCCTTCCACCCTAGTGAACGAAGTCCGGTCCTTATCTCTTGAAAGTCGAAACCGAAATCATCCAAACTAAGGAACTTCGACGAGACCCCACTATCCGGAGATTTTTTCGTCGTTTCCGGCAAAGGTAAGCCTCGAGACCACTACCATTAGATAGGTCTCGCCGAGTAGATGAATTTTCATATATTATACGCCTTAAACGGTTGAGTTTTTATGCAGATTGAAGGGAAGAAACATTCCTCAATTTTTGGCAAAATTTCGGTAGGTTCTGTGTGTTTTTGGCTTGTTTCAGGTCATCTCCGATTACTTGATTCCCAATGGGTATAATCTTATTCCTCTCTTCGTAAGCTTCATTTTGATATAAAGATCACGGAATTTGGTTGAGTAACAAAGCTAAATGGACCCTATACATTTTCTGGCCAAAATTTGCAAAAATCAGCCAAGTAGCAGCCCAGACCGGGTCGACCCGACCAGTTGACCATATTCATTTCCAAATCCAGGTTAAAATATTCTAGGAATATTCCATCTGTAACCGAAGCTAACGGAATATTCCGTTATATTTAACAAAATATTCTGTTATACTTAATGGAATATTTAGTCCAGTGGAATTTTTTTTTTTCAAACTTCAAAAAATCTAATTCGAGCCCCATTCCTTTGTACTTCCTGTAGTATTTAATTAGTTGTACCATGAAGGGTTATTTACTTAGGGAAAGTTATTAAGTCGATTCTTTAAATTATGTTTAAGTGACCATACATACAGGGATTTGCAGGATCATATTTTATATTTGAGATACGAATTTCTTACTTAGGCATGATCATGCATTTTACACTGACAAATGTATATATTTTCACACACTTTGTATGCTTTCACTACGTTTTAGTATTGTCTCATAGTCATAGAACAAGTCTCACATGTATGGGTCACACGCACTGTACTCCAGAGGTATTATACAGTAAATACCTTAGTGCAAGCTTGTCTTTACATTTGTATTTATTATTGGGGAAGGTCCCTCAACGTAAGGACTTGGGTGTGAAGCGCTGATCGCGCAAGAGCTTACATGTGTGTGGTACTAGGAGTACAAAAGTGGTTATAACGTAAAGAACTTGTACAAGGTTTGAGGGAGGTCCCTCAGCATGTACATGGGTGATTGCTTAAATACTTTGTGATATTTTTATTGTATATTCATATCGTGATATTTTGGAAAAATGGTTTATATCGTGATAAGTTGGATCTTTTGTGTTTTACTTTGAATTTATCTCGTATAAGGAAAGATTATGAATTTATGTTTCTACTCGTGAGTTTTACATGATGATTATATATATGTAGTATGGTTTTGTGTGTGTATATATATATTGGGTTTCAAACAGAGGGTTATTATGTTCGAAAAGAGAAACGAGTTTTTAGAAAACTTTCTTTTTTGTCCACTCACACTTTTATGTTTTTGCTTCCTCTTCAGGACCTAGTAGCGGTGCGTTCCAGTGACGTTGAGGCATAGCGTGACAGCTCTGGTTTCCTCCCGATAATATAAGGAGTTTATCTTTTATTCAGTTTCTTTAATAATATTCATCCCTGTTATGGATAGAAATTTTAGGAGCTTGACTTTTATATTTATTTTGTTGCCTTACATTAGTTATGCTTTGAACATTATGCATGTTTGTTTTAAATTCTGCAAATTTTTTGGCAATTCATTTATCAGATACATTAGATGTTTATTATAATTTAAGTGTTGTCATGCATAAAATGGGAGAGAGAGAGAGAGATAGTAGGGAACGTTGTGGGTTGTTGGGTAAGCTGGATGAGGAAGGGGTTGGTTGCAGATGGTGAGGGGGGGTTGAGGGAAGGGGTTTTTTTTTTCCTTATTGATTTAAGTTGTTTTACATAGTTAAATAATTTTTATTAATTTAAAATTAGTTAATGAATATTTTAACATTTATTTAACGAAATAATGACGGAAGTGACCTAAATTGTAAACTTGTATAACTTAGTGACTAAATTGACTAATTTTGAATTACAGTGACCAAAATAAATTCTAGGCATAAACACGATGACTAAAAATATTTTTAATCTAAAAAAAAAAGAACAAACAACAAAATGCCTTACATACACAAAAAAACTACTAAAATAAGATAAGACTCCTAAATCTTGTAATCTGACTCTTTGGGTAAATTTCACAAACCCTCCCTCAAATTTATTTTGGTTTTACATAACTCCCTAATGTTTTGAAAATTACATTACCACTCTCTCCGGGTTTTAAATCACTTTCACATGGTATATATTTTGTCCAAATTTAATCTAAAAATTACTGACATCAAAATACAAAGATAACTAAAATATAAATTTACTCGTGTAAGAGTATCTTCAATCATGCTCTCTATTTTATAACAAAGTTCTAACTAAAACTATCAAAAGATTATTGTAGGAGCTCTCTAAAACGATTGTACTCCAACCATACACTCTACTTTAGATAGTCATAATGACTATGAGTCAATAATTAGCCAACATGAATTAATTATTTATTGAAATAATATTAAAACGGTAAGCATTAATTATAGAGGTCATTTCTCCCTCTCTATATTTATGAGCTCCTATATGAATCTCTATGTTAGCATGTGGATATGGAACAAGCATGATTAGAGTTAATTTTTTTGAAATCCTTCCTAAATTCTAGTCAGGAGCTCATTTAGGGAGTCAATTGGAGATGCTCTAGTTAATTAGCTAAAAGAGTAAAATTAATAGAAAACTAATGAATATGATCACAAAAAGTTTTTTTAATTCAAGAACATGTAATGAACTATATTTAATCATAAGGACAAAAGACGATGAAAGTATCGTAATTACATTGAATTTGGGTGCAATGGCAGTATCGTAATTAAGTTGAAGTTTGGTGGCACTAACAACTATTTCTTCATAAGAATGTAGTTTCTACTTGGGGTTGTAGAACAAAGTAAAATATAATTCTTTAGGGCCCCATTTGTTGCGGCCGACTAGCTCGGGCTGGACTAGCTTCAAGGACTAAGCTGGACTAACTTGACTTCAACTAAATAGGATAAGAATAGTAAAACGTTTGGTAGAATGCCAGACTAAGCTATAGACTAAAATATTTTATGACGCAAATTAAAATATTTTAAGACCTAAATTATTTTTTATCGTCGATCAGGACCCCATCTCTCTGTCTTTTTTTTTTCAATCAGCCTCTCCATCTCCAGAAGCCCCACTCCACCAATACCACCTACTCTCATCAGGACCCGATCTCTGTGTTTTTTTTTCTTCAATCTGCCTCTCAATCTCCAGAAGCCCCACTCCACCTTCCACATACTTTCTCTCTCCCTCTCTCTCTCTCTCTCTCTCTCTCTCTCTCTCTCTCTCTCACACACACACACACACTTCGGTTCATGCAAATCAGTGATTCATAGCAGGGTTTAATCCTCCTCCGTCAATTCATCGCCATGGCTTTTCACGGGAAGAAGGCCATCAACGACCCCAACGTTATGCCAATTCGCCCTCCTCACTCTTGCATTTTCTTCTCCAATCATTCTCTGCTCTTCCTTGAGATTGTCGCTGAATTAATTCTTTAATTTTTTGAGAATTTTTCCGAGTTTAATCGGAGGAAATGTGAAGAAAAATGAGATTTTTTCACCGAGAGTTGTGATTTTTTCACAGATCCAATCCACCACCACCTTCGCATATCAGATGTATCACCACCGTCACAGATCCAATCAGTCACCACCATCATAAATCCAATCCACCACCCAGCCAAGCACTCATCTGCTGATGTTGGAAGGAAAAGAAGAAGACGGGATTGGAGGTGGGATTAGCAATCCCATGTCGACGCAAGGGACTGCTAGTCCTGCGTTAGTCCTACCCGCAGTCCATGTTGAAAATGGTATCAGGCATATTGTTTGGTTGATAAAGCTTTAAGCTTTCAAATGTATTTTTCAGAGGATGAAATTGTATTTCAGAAAGAGTGGGAGAGGAGCAAAAATCTGTATATTTCTTAAATGTGAACAATGAGGATTACATAGCATATATCCTATTACATCTGCTAACATTTAGGGTCCTGCATAAAGGACACAGTCACAGTTCTGTCTATTCAGATTGTGAAAATGATAAGACTAACTAACAGCTGTAACAGGACAAAACCTACAGCTGTAGCTGTCAAAAGCAGAAAAGAAACAAACGACAAAACAAACTAGTCGTTGCACGCTTTACTAAAAACAGCAAACGTCAAATCTCAACTTCTTGCTTCATTTGTAAAGTATCGGGTTGCTCTGACCCATCGGATTGCACCTTGGCTTCCATCGGGTTGCACCTTGGCTTCCATCGGGATGCTCTCTGGCTTTCATTGGATTGCTCCCTTCAACTTCATCTGCAGGTTTGGATCTAAGCTAGTAGGCAACTTAATTCTCAACAGTCCACACATGTCCGACTTAATCTCATTTAAGTTAATCCTTGGTCAAAACAAACATAGGCATCTAGTCCCACTTAATCCAATCTCTCTTAAGAAGGTGTAACAAACGCAGTCTAGGAGTATTATAATTATTTGAAAGTGTAATTGTTTTTTAAAGTATATAATAGAAATTGTATGACACTTGTTTTTAGGTTTGAGAAAATGCAGGTAATTTATGAGAAATGGTTGCCCAAAATTTATGAAGAAACAGTTGCTGGGTCACCAAACTTTAACTTGTTTACAACATTGCCACTGCACCCAAATTCTATATTAAACTACCACTACTCCCTTGTTTTTATCCTTTTTACTATTAAAAGTTTATTAAGTGTTTTTATTAAAAAAAATATTGGGTTAATCTTAACCCTAATTATAATATAAATGACGAAAGCAATAAACTCTAACCCTAACTAGTCATATTGAATGACATATCCTCACCTTCACAAACGTCGTAATCTATATTGCCATGATTGTACAAGCCTTAATCAAAATCTTCAAAATCATCATTGCAGTCTTCATTGTATGGTGCATCATCACCGTTGTATTCTCTATCGTAACCCAAATTATCATCATTGAAGTATTCTTTGATGTTGGCCATGTCGCAAAATGAAGTTAGGGTGAATGGGCTTCAAGTCGGCAAGCCCTAAACAAGATGGCAGAATTAGGTGGGAACTCGATTTGTGAAGAGAAAGATAATCTAAAGAGTGAAGAGTACATTTATGGAGACAAAGAAGAACAAACTCACACACGATGAAATCTGGAGAAGTTGACGTCAAAGGTGGAAATTCAATTTGGAGACGAAAAACACGTTATTAGGGAGAACTGGTGAAATTGACACAAAAGAATAAAAAACGAACGTAGGATACCATATAGATATCTTGTTTATAAAAAAATATAATAATAATCAATGGTATAAGATAATTCATTGAACTTAATCTATGGGCTAAGATAATCCTTAACATTTACGGTTAAGATATTTTCTTGAACTTAATCAATGGTCTAAGATAATCCTCAAATTTTTATTGAAACAAATTGTATCTAACAGTCAATATCATTCGTTGAACTTAATCAATGGTCTAAGATAATTTTAAAATATTATTATATTAAGGGGTACTACCTTATTTTTTAATAAGATACAATAGAATCTTCTAATTAATAATATTCGATAAATTAATAAATTATTTATTTATCTATGTGATAATATTCCCTCTAAAATATTTATTTTTCTTAATTCCCATAATATTTATCTAAAAAAAAGAAAATGAAAAAACCAAGTGAGGAGAACAGGTGTCATGAGCATGGTGCTACATTTCATCACCAAATAGCAAAGTTGGAGTAGCACACTAACTCATGCAGGAAAATCCAAAAAACCTTCCATCCGTCACTACAAGAGCTTGCCACCACCACGTGCCCTCCTTGCATGTAATGATATTGTTGTTGAAGTTGATCATCTCTGCCACTACCACTGCCCACTGTATTATTTCAAACTCATCAACTCCTCTCCCTCTCTCTCTCTCTCTCTTTTGATCTTATCTGAGTTATCTCTTCCTGTCCGAATCTGATCGATCACATTTTGGATCATCATCTGTTACAAAAAAAACCAAAGCTGTACGTTGTGTGTTTAGTTAGGGTTAATTAAGGCTGTTTGGCCAACCGACTCGATGGATTTGTTAAACTCAGTACTGAATTGGGTGGTGCCACCGGCAAGTTTAGTGATGCTGGCGTTTGCTTGGCCAACGTTGACCTTCATCACTTGTTGTGAGTGGCTTTACAATTTGTTCAACAGTGAAATTGTCGAAGATAAAGTGGTTATAATTACAGGAGCTTCTTCTGGCATAGGAGAGGTAATTATATGTTACCCTCTTTCCAAATAAGTTTAGGCATTAATTTTTCATTTATCTGGATAGTTTTGTAAAGTTCATCTGGTTTCAAGCAAGGTTTTAAATATCGATTTTTATATATGGAAATATCGACAGCATGGTATTTAATATTAATATCACTAACCGTCGATGAAGGAAATGTGATATATCCAAAACTTGAAATATTTGAGTGAAATTTTAGGATAGGTTTAATCACCTAATAATGCATGTATATTACATATTAACTCTCCAAAACCCAATTAACATGATAAGCATATGATAGGTAAGAGGATACAAGACGGGAACATGATCACAGATAGGTTGGTAGTTTGATAAAAGTGGTTATATATATGTAATGTAGCATGAGGCTTGTGATTGCAGCAAATTGCATATGAATATGCAAAGAGGAGGGCAAATCTTGTACTAGTGGCACGAAGAGAGAACAGACTGCGAGTGATCAGTGAGAATGCAAGGCTTATAGGTGCAAAGCATGTCATGATTATAGCTGCAGATGTTGTCAAGGAAGAGGAATGTAGGCGTTTCATCAGTGAAACAATAAACTTCCATGGCCGAGGTATGCGCCACCCAAATTTTTTAGGGTCAAATTTGATTATTTAGAAAGCCATAGTTTAAAAAACAAAAGTTTTGCACTTGAAATGGGTCAGAAGCATGACAGAGTGGGCTGCAGATTTATTTAATTTAGTAGTGTATTTGTGTACATTTGTATCTTTTGCAGTAACCTAGCTACAACTATGAAAGCTACTGCTGCAGACCGGGCAGTTAAGATCGAATTTAACTTAGACAGATACCGATACTCCAACCCTAATTTGGTCGTGGACTTAGATCTTAGATATATTTGTTTGTCTAAAGAATGCAATTGTTGATTTCTGATGATCCTTTTTGGCTAAGACCTCTATAGATAAACCTCATGGGTTAAGTACAAATATAAAGGAGTTGCATTAGTAGCAGTTGTTGGGGTTCTGTAGGCTTGTAGCCGAAATCGTCCAAAACCTAAAATGATTTATAGGAAGTTGAAGAGTGAATAATGGTGCTTGTTTTACGTTGATTTTCCTACTAAGCTGGAAAAGAAAAATGCAATAGTTGCACTATATGATTTCTAATTATTACATTTTGTTTACAAACTATATTCAAGGTAAACACACTATCTCCATCTCCAAGGGATGAATTTTTCGCCTTCAGTGCTACTATGATGTTAATTTTGAAAATGAAAGTAGTTATCCCCTCTAGAATTGCTCTTGACAACAACCATGTCAAATATTCTTTTGATTTTGTCTCTAATTTTGCAGTGGATCACCTTGTAAACACAGTAAGTCTAGGACATACATTCTACTTCGAGGAAGTTACAGACACGTCTGTCTTTCCCCATCTATTGGTAAGGATTGCAAAATTGCATGAGAAAAAGTCCAAAAGTTTGCAATAAAATTTTAATGCAAATTGCTCTTCATATATGACAAGTCTCTAGCAATGACGTGTTGTGATCTTGACTTTGTTCTCAGGATATAAACTTCTGGGGGAATGTCTATCCAACATATGTTGCTCTTCCTTACCTACGTCGAACCAATGGAAAGATCATTGTTAATGCATCAGTGGAGAGCTGGTTACCTCTGCCGAGAATGAGTTTATATGCTGTGAGTATATATTACTTAATCAAACATTTCATATATTCCTCGAAAAGTTGATTAAGCATCTTCAGCTTTTCAAAATCAGAATACTATGAACATACATGGAAGCTACAGTCATCGGTTATATATCGAACCCTTTGTCAAATTAGAATCCAGTATCCATCACATTTTCTTGGAAAACTTATTTAGGACCAATTTTTGTAGTCGAAGTAACTATATCGAAATGCTAGCAAGCATCAATTTATTACTATCCTTTTGTTATGTTTGAATCACTAGGCGGCAAAGGCAGCTCTGGTGAACTTTTATGAGACCTTGAGATTTGAAGTAAACCATGAGGTAGGGATAACAATTGCAACTCATGGATGGATTGGAAGTGAAATGACAAGAGGCAAGTTCATGCTAGAGGAGGGGGCTGAAATGCAATGGAAAGAAGAAAGGGAGGTAAGCTACCGGTTGACGATATTTCATTAAGTTGGCCCAATGAGGCATGCACCATTTGCTGGTTGGACTGGTTTTCGTACCCAGAGCAGACAAATTAAGTGCTTAATTTGTAATTAAGAAACAGTACTTCAAATGTGCTATATATATTACAGACAATGAAACATATTTATATTGTTGTAGGTACATGTGACCGGTGGGCCTGTGGAGGATTTTGCCCGGTTGATTGTAGCTGGGGCTTGTCGAGGAGATTCATACGTTAAGTATCCAAGCTGGTATGACATATTCCTGCTGTACAGGGTGTTTGCGCCTAATGTCCTGAATTGGACATTCCGCCTCATTCTTCCAACGCACGGTGGAAGGAGGACTTCCCTTGTGGGCACCGGAAGGCCTGTTTCTGAAGGCTATGGGAGGCCTTTGTTGGAAGGCACTCCTCCAAGGAGACTTATTGGTCCCAACACAATTTCCCAACAGAGTCCCCCGCGTCAGATAAAAATGGAATGAAGTTTATAGCGTTTCTGGGAAAGTAGCTATGTTAGTAGCCTCTTCTAAGAAATTATGGACGTTGAACTTGTGTTTTTTAGATTTTGAACTGTTAAACAAAGTTATTGCATTCGATGTGTATGTAGTTCATGTAATAAGCTATCTCTCTTCAGTGTTAATAAATTTAGTAGCGAATCCCCAGTGAACATGTGGCCTTAAGAATATTCTGAACAATTATTCATGTCATTGGTTGATCACCCGAGAGTGAGGAGGTCACATATCACATTGAAGAAGACGAGGCCACATCTCTCCCAATCCACATTTCCTTTGTTTCTATTTTTGCAAAATGGCGAGCCCTGAAGAATTTATCATGAATTTATTGGGTGATAAAACAACCCCAGACTTCCTCGTCGTCAAAATCCCAATTTGGTGCCCACTCCCGTCCCCCATAACCACCGCAAGCGCAGCTCGTCTTCCGCTTCGGCCTCGACATCCTCGTACCATGTTCCGCCGCTTGCCATAGTCTACCCGACCCAATTCTTCGGTGAGCTCGCTTTGCCGATGACCTCGACCGGTTCTTAATTTTTAGTTTAATTATTTTTCTAAAAAGGAAAAAACATTAAAAAGATAATAAAAATGAAGAATATTACACATGGCGATGCGTGAAAGGTGCACTATCAAGAAACATTCTACAAATAAAATTCGACTGTACGAGTGAATTGAATTCCATTGATAATAAAAAAAATACACCTATTCAGAGAGACGTAATGAACTTTATTCTTAAAAATGCATAATTACACATAAATGAAATCTACAATAAGAAAACAACAAAGATATATACATACAATGCAAATACATAATAAAAATACTTAAATTGTACCCTACGAGTCTTCAAAGCATTACATTCATCAATTACTGAATTTCTATGTGTATTCTAAGATTTTGTTTGGTGTCGTGCAAGAGAAAAGGGTGTTAGGGCTGAGAAACAAACACTTGAGCTGAGCACGTGAGGGACGGGAGACTTTTATTTGTGTGGCTAGAAGATTACTTAGATTAGATGGGCTGGTGGGGTTACTATCTAACTATTAGCTTGAGAAGATAAATGTGAGTTGGGCTCAGCCCAACTGAGTCAGAGCTGGGCCTGTCCCTGCACATAGTGTCACATGGAATACCAATTTCCCCATCGGAAACTGGTTAATTTATACTGGAGCTAACACAAATTTCGAGAAACCACTCATCATTCATTTGCTAGACCAAACACAACTTTTCGAAGGCCGAACCATTCAATATCTTAAGTTGGAGTTAGCTCAACTTTTTGAAAGTCCAACTTAAAGAAGAAAATTCTAGCCTAGTAAATCGGGGCCAATACATGTTGAAAAAGAATAGTCTGCTATAATATTATAATAAACTTTGTAAGCTTAGCATGGTCAATTACCAATATCAGTGATATTGTCCCAACTTAACCAATTATTACTATGTGTTGAATTTTTATCACAAAAGGCATCAGTGATATTATGTGTAGAATTCCTACATATAAATCATATATTATTTTGTTATATTTTTTATGTGGACCTCTATTCTCCTACACATACATCTAATTAATATTGTTGCGAATGAATTTGATTCTCTGTCATTAGGGATTCCTAATCAGCTACTATCAAGGAAAAGATACTTACCAAATGTATATTATTGTGTCTGTAGACTAGCTTAATTATAGGCATTGTTCACTAGATCTTTAGGGTTAGTTTGTAATAAAGTGAATACAATTTTTCCTTTTATGCATGATGATTTAGGAAATATTTTGTTCTTTCTTTACATTTAATTTTTTATATATTTGTTGAATTTTTCTCTTTTACAGTTATCTTGCATATTCGAGGAAGCCAAGAATAAATCGAGTCAAATTAATCCCAGAAAATGTAGAACATACCAAGAAAATTGAATAACTAATTACAGGAGGCAATGGAAACATAAAGGACTCATTCAAGCCGAAAGAAAACTTTAAAATATGAGTTATAATAATCAAGAACACGTGGAGGAGTAAAATCAATGTATAATCTTAAATACTCACCAGGGCATAATGCAAATTTAATCTGAAAAATGATAAATACACTTTTTTTTTTAATTCTAACATACTTTTGTCTAATTTTGGTTGTTGTTTTCGTTTGTTTATTCAACCTGACGGTCAAAAATAAAGAAGAGTGTGTGAAAAGTTAAAATGAGTGTATGAAAATTATCTCCCTTTAATCTCATCTACGAATTAAAATTCAGTTCCTATTAACGAATCTTGGTTGTACATTGCTCATTTTCTTACTCATCACCATTTAAAGATATTTCCGCAAAAGATTAATAGAATTGAAAACTAGTTAGTGTCTATATGCATCAAAGAAATGAACCGTACATCAAATGCAATAAATCAAATTGGATATTACTACTAAAGCAGATGGATAACTAGCAAGGCAGTAACAGCAAGTAAAGAAACTAAACAACCTACTAAAGCATACCTAATCAAATCTTTAGTCTTTTGCTCTTTCAAACTTCTTAAGACGACCCAAAATTGCTCCAAAGTTGAGTAATCTTTGGTCGCATTGCATTGCGAAACTCATTCACTACTGGTTCTGCATCCACGACGAAGTCGATGAAGGCCTTTATGCATGCACTTATCTTGGTTTCCATCTCATCCAGAACTGGCGGTCTTGTTAGCATCCATGATAGCGTTTTGGGCGAAAATGGAATGCTCAAAACAAACTCCATCCTTGAAATCATTGCAGAAAGTAATCGTTCCAGTCCTTCGTCGAGCGTTATTATGCAGAAACATTCAAACAGCTCAGTTCCATAGTTGTAACCTTCCATAGTCGCCAATCTCCCTCCCATTGCGTGCATCCTCCTCATGTTGATCTTTTCCAATTCCTCATCTGCTATTCCCAGGAGACGAATGACTCTTTTGTTTACAGCACAACCTTCCCAATCGACTGCAGTCGGTAGCGCATAAAGCTTACGATTGAAATCTTGGAACTTTTCGATCATCTCATCTGATCCTTGTGACATCAACAACATAATATCAACAAGACAGAGAGAGAGCCGGGTTCCAATACTGACTATTAGATTCGTTATTTTTTTCAGACCTTCCGGTTTTTTGTTCGATTGAGAACACTCGAACAGACACTGCACACAACTCTTTCCACTAGAACGGGAAGAGCCTTCCATATCTCTTCAGACAACTTTCTTCTCCTTCACAGAAAAACGTCCAAGGGAAAATGAAAAAGGCTAAAGAAACGCACAAGAAAATGAAAAACTTCCTTTTCCTTAAATTAATGAACCTGAGATAGAAAATGAATTCATTTATTCCTTTGCTATTCCTTCTTCCCAATCTACCCCGTTTTTTCCTTATTAAAAAAAAAAATTAAAAATCTAGTACGTTTTTTTCTCTCTCACCTCCGTTGCCAACCTATTCAAAATTTGTCACCAACAGCAGAGTCCATCTCAATTATAAGATTACATATACCTTTATGATATTCGCCAATTTCCCCTAAACTTATAACCCGCTGCCAATTTACTTTCTAAAATTTTATTTTAGCCAATTACTCTCCTAAACTTTTATTAATAGCCAATTACCACTCTGCCGTTATATTTCTTAATTTTTCATCCATTTTTCTGTTAAAATTTATCATGTGCCACACACATGCTCCATGAATAAGAGTAAAAGGGTCACATCATCTCTCATCACTCTCTCTCATATGCGTTTGTGGGAGGAGAGAACTCAACAGTCAACAAAGACAAGAGAAACCACAATCCCTCTTTTGTCACTCCTAAGGTGGGTGTAGGTCGAGCCGGGTCTATTTTTAGTAGATTCAGACTTGACATGTTTTTATTGTAAACGAGTTCGAGCGGTCCGAGTTTATGTATTTTTATTAGTGGAACTGACTCATTGGAATCCATTTAATATGGTCCGGTTCCTATAAGTCGAACGAATCCGTTATCAATCATATGTCGTACAACAAAATACTACGTTCGGAATAAAGTTTTGCGATATATTCGGTTTACACACATTGGATTATAAATCTTTCCTCACAAGACCCATCCAAATAATATTAAAATTACGGTTTTGGGTTTGAGCTTTCAATGTAACATTCTGCATTCCAAATGACAACTTGAGCACAATGAGGTAAAGTTAAGGTAATGTACAAGAAAAATCAACAATTGGTAGAGACTGGCACAAAATGAGGTGGGGCTTTGTTGATTTTTTTGGTAGTGTGTCAAGCTCGAACGTCACTCACCCTTGAAATATAAAATTATAGATCATAATAGCTTAATAGCTTTATCGTGGACCACTAATAAAATAATAAGTGTTAAAATAACTCTTAAACGGTCCGGGTTTGGTTACCAGCACATAAGAAATATAGATTCGTTTTCACATAAGTCGGGTTCAACTAAGACCATTTTGAAAATTAAAAATAAGAACCAGATAATTTTATATCGAGTCGGGTAATACGGTTCATATCCACAGGTTCAAATACCCGTATGCCCACCCTACCACTTTTTTTATGTATTCTCCCTCTGCAAATCAAGCGCTCTCTCTCTCATTACTCACTTGCACCTAAACCACATCACTAATTTCCCTACATCTTCTGCCTCCTCCACCACCACCGCTACCGCACCCAACCCCAACCCCAGCCCTAAATCCATCTCCAACTCCATCTCCGCAGATGACTCGATGCACTCTTGATGGGACTCCATCTCCAGAGCCCGCTCTCGTATTCATTCCTTGTTCTCATTTCTCGATCTTTCTCTCTTAATCCTTCTCCTCCTCACTCGCCCCCTCCGACCCCCCCCCCCCCCCCCCTCATCTGACTCTCCCTCTCTTCCCTCCCTTGCCGACTTCGAAGCTCTTCTCCTCACCCTCCACGCCGCTGAAACCAAGGCTTGAAACGGCAAACCTGTCGTCCTTGTGGTAATATGAATTCCCAAGTGTTGATATGTAAAAATGGATTCCATTTCACTATCAATTTGCTTCCTTCCAATGAGTAGCCTTAGGTAATCACTTGGATAGCCTCTTCAAATGTTTATGGCCCTGCCTCAGCTAGGAACTTAGGAAGGCTAAGAAATCAGATCCATAAACTTTAGGAATCCTAATCCTTTTTAGCTTCTTCTAGGTTCGTCATTTTCTTCTTGAACTCTAATAGTCGTAGAGTTGTCATCATGAGTTCTCTATTATTTGGTAGCTAAACCAATAGTGTCCCTTTGACTATTACTATTTTATATGTTTTAGGATTTTATTTTTGTAACCAAAAATATATTATTGAATAAAATCAAACCAGTACAAAGTATGAAAAACTGGAAGTAAGAATAGAAAAAAGGGAAAAACTTGAAGGATTAGGCAAGTCAAACTACACATAATGCTTGGTCATCGGACTATAATTATAGTCTTACTCTCTTAACCGCACAAGACGGTAGAAAGAATCAAAATGAGTAAACGTAAGGCTTGGTTATCAGACTACAATTTTATTCAATATAAGGAAGAATATCAGAAAAAGTACATCATAAGGCTCATCTTGAATTAAAACTTGAAAATGAGTTTACGTAAGTGGATGTCGTAGAATTTTCCACAATTATTATGAATGCGATGAGATGATGGACATAATATTATTATTATTATTATTATTTTTTGTCAAAGGACATATTATTAGTTAAGGAC
The DNA here is from genome assembly GCA_018257905.1 of Gillenia trifoliata. Lineage (NCBI taxonomy): Eukaryota > Viridiplantae > Streptophyta > Magnoliopsida > Rosales > Rosaceae > Gillenia > Gillenia trifoliata. Next base: position 19,703,745 of record CM031087.1, read on the forward strand.
TAGATCACAGGATCATTCTCTAGTCTCCATCTAGCCGACTGTAGGTACCACCGCGACTTTGCCGTTTTCATCAGTGAAAACATACACTCGGTTGCAACAAAAATTTTCCAATCTAATGAATCCAGGTTTTAAGATCAGAACTGTAACCGCTGGATTGTTCTTCTTGATTATCGCTGCAGCCTCCGACGCAGGCTTTCCAACTAGTTCAGGCCAAACATATTTGAATCCTGGAAATAGTAAAAACGACATTCAAATTTGTAGGTGTGTATTTGATATATATAACAAAAAACAAATAAAAAAAGTGAGAACATTAAAGTACTGGAGAAAGAGAAACAACAAACCTTGACCACAACATGCAGGATTTGTACAACCTTCGCTGACACAAGGTGGGTAACGAGGCCAAGAAGCTCCAGCCATTTTCTTTTGATTTGTTGTGGTTTGATGCATATGACCTTCTTACATTATATATATATAGGCACAATAATCATTCAAAATGGTAAGCTAATTTGCTAAATATTGTCTTTAGATTTGCATTAATTCAGATGAATTGCATTGGTATTTTTTTAGTAGAGGATCCTGAATTTGTTAATTTCATAAACTGAATAGAGAAATATGATTAATTAGCTTACCGTTTTAAGGAACAAATGCATGCATTTATTAGTCGAAGGAAATGAGATTTCATTACCATCGAAGGAAAATTACACAAAGGTGGCCCCAATACCAATATAGGTAAGCACAAAACCAAGGAATGGACCCACCAAGCGAACAAAAGATATAGTCCAATGTAGAAATTAAAGCCCAAAACTAGAAAAACCTGATAGCAGAAACAGTCCTAGCAACATAAGCTATCTCCCTGCCGCCGCCGCCGCCAGAGAACCGAGCACCAAAGAAGAGGCAAAGAACTAAGTCTCAAAGGGGTATTTAGTGTAATTTTCCAAATCTGATAAAATTTTGTAAAAACACAATAAACTTCGATGAAAGTATGTGAAATTAACTTTTTTACTTGTAGACTTGTAGTACAGGGGTTAGACTTAAGCCACTCGATTTACGTGACTTTTTGTGGTGATTAGAGTAATGTTTGGACCTAACGTGACTGCTTTTCACTTATAAGTGGAAAGTCTTATGTTCGACTTTCTCTGGATACTAATTTATAACGGCGTAAATAATATTGATGTATTAAGGAAAAAGGGATTAGACTCCAAATAATTAAATTATTGCTCATTTCTACACATTAGGTACAAAAGAACTTATCACACCTCTAAAGGCTAACTTAAATGCCAATTGATAATCATTTCATTTTTCAGTTTTTATTTTTATTTTTATTTTTTAAAAATTTGAAAGCTAAATTCTTTTTTAGTAATTACTTTTAGTTTTTAGTTTTCAAAATAAATGAAAACTAAAAACCAAAAACTACTTTCTTGAAGAGCCGTTTGATAACTATTTCGTTTTCAATTTTTACTTGAAAACTGAAAAATAAAATCTTGTTTGGTAACTACTTTTAGTTTTCAGTTTTTCAAAAAATGAAAATTGAAAACTACTTCCTTGAGTCTTCAAAATTTGCCCTTTAATTTTCACTTTTGGTTTTCAGTTTTCATTTTTTTGAAAACTGAGAGTTTTCAACTGAAAACCAAAAACTGAAAAACGAAATGGTTATTAAACAACCCCTTAGAAAAACCAATACAACCTCTTAAATTTATTATTTTCCAACATGATTAATGAATACAATTTATAATTAAAGTGCTACAATAGGAAATGATTAATGATTATAATTTACAATCAAAGTACAAGGATGGGAACCACGATCAACACCATATTGTATTTACTTTCACTCTATTTCTCTTCTTTTCTTCTTAGAAGCTCTCAGATTAGAAATTCTGACATTTCCATAGAATAAGATTTTAAATCCTAAAACAACATCAAATAATTTTGGTAATTAATGATTTTAGTTGGATATAAAAAGAACATTAGATGTTAGGTTGTTCTTTATAAGTTGGGATATTTAGGAACACATCACTACTCAAAGAGTGACTCTTTGTACACCCAAAAATGATCTTTGCATACCCATAAATTTGCAAAAAGTTTAAACACTAAATTTGGAAAAAGTTTAAACACTAAATTTGCAAAAAGTTTAAACACAATTTTACCCTCTTGTCAAATTACCAAAAATGACTACTGGGCAGTACCCAAAATTTACTCACCACTGAAATGGACCAATGAAAGAAAAACATATGTCAAGGCTTTAATTTTATACATCAGCAACCAAACACTCATTTTCTTCACACCTCCATCACAAATCCCTAATTCCAATTGCAAATCTCACCCCCATCCCCTCCTTCAACCTCTCTTCTTCGGCGACCCAACCCTATCCCATTTACTAACCTCTGCCTCTGTTGACCCCGTCCCTGTCTCCGTCTCCTCTTCCTTCTCCCACTCTCTCCTCCGTCGAACTCAGCACCGCTCTCTCTTGCCCGTATTTACTCTCCTCGTTGTCACCACTGACGACGACGAGGAAGTGCCTTCATCGAAGGGCTTGGCGAAATAGTCAACGAGCTTCTCCCACTCATCCACCAGCCACTGTATTTTCCATTTGAAGAGGAAACATATAGTTATGGACTATGGTATTAGGTCTTCTGGAGGGAGGGAAGACATGCGTCCCTTTATCTTTTTCTTCTTTTTTTTCACGCTTTTTGTTTTGAATTAATCCAAATATAATTTTGGAAATTACAAAACTAAGTTGAGTGTACAGAGATTTTAAAAAATTCAACAATCCTAAAAATAACTGATAGGGCCCAAATCTTTGATGTCAAACTGTTGTCCAAGAAGCGTAGTGAATTAAGTGAGGAGCTCTGGAGAACTACTAATAATCACAATATCATCCACATACAATAATGAATAAATGGTGTAAGAAGCATGCTGATAAATAAAGAGAGAAGAATCAGCTTGACTATGCCAAAAATCAATGTGAAGCAAGAAGGATCTAATTTGCTAAAACCAGGCACGAGGGGCTTGTTTGAGGCCATACAAGGATTTTTGAAGCTGACAAACATAATTAGGGTGTTGAGCCATATAAACATCCTCCTGAAGATAACTATGCAAGAATATATTTTTCACATCTAACTGACGAAACGGCTAAGCACGAGAAACAACTAGACTCAGAACTGTGCAAATAGTAGCTGGTTTGACAACAGGACTAAATGTCTCCGCATAATCAATGTCAGAGTGTTAATGAAAACCCTTGGCCATAAAACAAGCTTTGTAGCGTTTAACAGAACCGTCTGGATGTCGCTTGATATGGAAAATCCACTTACAACCTACAGTATTCTGACCAGGTTGGGGTGGAACAAGAGACCATGTATGATTGCGAAGCAACGCATTAATTTCTTCATTCATGGCCTAACGCCATTCAGGATGCTTAGAAGCCTAAGAAAAAAATAAGTAGATTCATCATAATAAATAGACGCTAAAAGAGCATGAGGAAGAGAATACTGAACAGTGCCATCGATGCGAGTTTTGGGTTTGGAGATGTCGTCACGTAGTCGAGTGACCATGGGATAAGTAGACTGAACAATGGAGACAGATGAAGTAGAGCCTGCTGCAGAAGGTGCAGCAACGAACGCAAAGAAATTGCTAGTGTTGCTTGGACCTGAGGCGTTGAGGCACGTGACAGGTGGAGACGCAGAAGCAGGGGAGTGCATGGGCGCTGGAGGGCTCGCGGGAGCTGGGCCTAGCGTTGAAGTCAGCTCGTGGAGATCAGACGTAAACGAGGGGCCCGTGTGAGTGGGTTGAGAAGATAGGGGTCTGCACAGAAGGAAGTGAGGCAGGGGCCTGTACCGAAGTTTGAGAAGCTGGACTGGACTGGACAGCATATGAGCCCGTGGTGGAGACTCGTACACTCGAGGGAGAACCATATTGAAGGTTGGTTGGATTGGCGGTGTGTTGAAATGTCGGGGTTGATGAAAAGGTCTATTTTAACAATTGCGTGTGCAAAGAGGTTGGATTGGACGTTAGTGTACTCCAAAAAGCGTTGTATCTGCAAAGCATTATAAGGAAAAAAAGTTTCGTTAAAAATAATATGACGCAACACGTAGACACGACCTGTTTGGAGATCGAGACACCGATAACTCTTGTGATGGGGACTATAACCTATAAACACACATGTCTTAGACCAACCTTCTAATTTGTGGGAGACATAAAGTTCAAGATGAGGAAAACATAGACACCCGAAGACACGAAGATGAGAATAGGTGGGAGAAGAACCAAAAAGAACAAAATAAGGAGAGTTCCAATTAAGCACAGAAGTAGGGAGAAGATTGATGATGTGAACGGTTGTGAGGAAAACTTTAACCCATAATTCATGAGGGAGCCGAGGAGTATGAGGGCAAGAGTAATGTTGTTCAATGCCCAACTCATGATAGAAAGTAGAAAATGATTGATTAACATACTTCGTACCTTTATCACTTTGAAGAACCTGAATAGTAGCTTGAAAAATATTGCACACCATAGCCACAAAGGTTTTAAAGTGATCAAAGACTTTCGATGTTCGTTTCATAGGATAGATCCATGAGTAGCGGAAAAATTCATCAGTGAATAAAACATAATAACTAAAACCACTAACGGAAGCAACTTGCGACATTCACACCATAATGAATGTTATTAAACAAAGAAGAAACACGATTATTATTAGTAGAATAAAAAGGAAGTTGTGTTGACTTGCTAAGGGCACAACCCGTACAAAAAGATTTTTCGATTTTAACATCAAAACCTAAACTAGAACATAAATGAGACATGATTGGCGACGAAGGATGATTGAGTCTTTGATGCCAAGTGGACGATGAAATAGCAACAAAGGCGTGGGGAACATCGGAGACAGTAGACGACAGAGGTAGAGGATAAAGCCCATTCTTATAGGGGCCTTGAAAGAGTAAGAAACCAGTACATAAGCCATAGATTTGATAGAAATTAGGAGCGAAAATAGAAAAGACAAGATTTTCTTGAGTCAAGTGAGCAACAGAGAAGATTTTTTGGAAGTTCAAGAAGAAGTAGGACCAAGAGTGAGGAATGGTACTAGTATGGGTAATATTCATTGTATCACCATTACCCAAATAAACATTGCTCATACGATTGTAAGGTTGAGGAGCGGAAAAGATGGAAGATTGGCCGGTCATATGATGAGTAGCACCGGCATCAAAATAATAATATGAATCAGGCGGATGGGTAAATTGGGCGTCGACGAATGGATGAAACCAGTGCAAGCGTGCAGCATTAGTATGGTGCAAAGTATTACAAATGTAACACTACGCGGGGCCTAAAAGACTTGGAGAACTAAAGAAGAAAGTCTAATTTGTATAAACTTAATATGGTGGACATCAAGAAGTTTTTTTTTTTTTTGACGCATAGAAAACAAAAGCCTAAAATATAAGAACTGGAGGTTTGACCGGGATTAGAATAAAGGCAAAACCAAGACAAAAGAATCCTAGACTGAAGTATATATGGTGAGCAGCGAGAAGTGTGGTTGTGGATTTGGTTGTTGTTGTTGCCAAGAAGAACGGCAGAAAGAAATTAACTAAATCTATCCTAAACAAGTAGCCTAGCCACATGACATTATGCGACGCACGTCCTCGGTCCCATCGTGGATTAGTGCATGCAATGCAGTTCTTCTGCTATCGACCAAATCGTAGACCAAAATCCTCTCTCTCCTCCATCCTTCATCACTCTCTCTCTCCTCTCTCTCTCCTTACACATCTTCCTTCTGTACTTGTGAATCGATGCTTCTTGCACATCTCTCTCTCTCTCTCATCTCTCTACAACAGCTCAGCTGGAGAAAGAGAGTCAGAGTCAGACCCTCCTTCCTGTCAAAGCCCAAAAGCCTTCGGTCCCTCGCGTTTCTCGGGGCCATGTACGCACGCAAATCTCTCTCTCTCTGCCCACCCTCCAAATCACAACTCACTTCCCCCTACCCTCATTTTTTTCCCTCTTTTTTCTTTTTTCATTTTTTTTTCAGGATTTTCCATCCATGTCCTACTCTCCTCTCTCCCCTCCCTACTTTCTGGTTTCTCAATCAACATATCAAAATCAATTTAATTATTTTTATTATTGTAGGGAATTAATTGATATTTAGAAAAAAAAAGAAATTCAGAAAAATCTGCCAGCCAGCCAGCCAGAACTCCTCTGCATTCCACCAGCACTTCATTTCTTCATTTTCTGGTGCAGGGATTTCTGGTCTGGTTTTTTGGGCTCCCATTTCTAAAGCTCCAATCTTTTGTGTACATTAATTCATTCTTCCTCCAATACAACAACAACCAAGTTTTGTTTATCAAGTTTTGGCATTTGGGATTGGATTATTTTTCTCACCTTCCAATTTTCTGCTGCATTTTTTGATAGAGAAAGAGAGGTTTTTCTTTCCCATTTCCTGGATTTTGAGATTTTGTGGAATTTGGGTTTCTGGGTAGGGGTCAAATGCTTATAGATATGTAAATTCAGGTTAACTTTTTGGGTGGAAAGAGAGATACCCAGATCGATAATTTGAGGAGAAATGATGGATTGAGGAGGGAAACTCTTGGGTTTCCCAGGAAATGCAGGTAACGTATTTGATTAAAGCTCTCTCTCAAACAATTTGCGAAAAGGGGTGATTAGTTTGGAAGAAATAGGAAACAGGGGATTTAGGGAGGTGACAAAAATATGGGGTGCCTTTGCTCGAAAGCAACCTCGGAAGAGGAAAAGGTGGAGGAATCTGAGACAGTTGAACGCCCGTTGAAGGATTATTCGGTTCAGTTGATTGCTCCTACTCCCTCATTGAGAGATGACTTTGTAGCAGAAGTAGGTGGTGGGGCTGAGGGGTCAGTGCGCAGGTTATCAAGAACAGCCTCAAAAGCAAATGTGGGGAACAATGCTGGTAAAGATGAAGATCATAATAAAACCAAAGTCATGTCAAGACCCGGGATTTCGAATCATCAAAGAGGGGCAACACTGGATTTAGGAGCAAGTGAAAGGCAAACGGTGATGTCTAGGATAGTGAGCATGCCGCATGGGGTACAAGGAGAACAAACTGCTGCTGGATGGCCATCATGGCTAACTTCGGTTGCAGGAGATGCCATCAAAGGGTGGGTGCCTCGACGGGCAGACTCCTTTGAAAAGTTAGACAAAGTTAGTTCTAATTGTTGCTTCCCTACTGCCTCTTATTTAGTGCTTTATATGCATGTGCGTTATATGCTTGCATCAAGTCTCGTTTGGTTTTGTTGCTTCCCTACTGAGTTTTGGTATTTCCAGTAAATGAATTTTGAAATGTGCTTTTGCCTAAATCTAAAACAGTAATTCTGTCATTGACTGCAAAAAGAAACCGTAATTCTGTCATGATGTTTACAGAAAGCTGCATTCGGGAGATAGTACTAAGTTGAATTCTTTTGCTCTGTTTCGTGCTATTAATTACTTTTAAACGGATATCAGTTTCATGCGAAGTTAAGATAGAATAGCATCATGAGCATGTTTTGATTTAAATTTGTGGATTGTACATTTGATATGAAAAACGATAGACAGAAATTGACGCTATGTGTACTTGGTAGCTATGTAATCATTTGCGTTAGATGGGGTTTGTAGGTGCGCTCTAGACAAGAGTTTTCGTCTTAGGGTGAAGTATTTTAAACATCAATGGATGCTTTCATTGCAGATTGGACAAGGAACTTATAGCAGCGTATACAAGGCTCGCGACCTGGAAACTGGTAAAATCGTTGCATTGAAGAAAGTACGATTTGTAAATATGGACCCAGAAAGTGTTCGCTTTATGGCAAGAGAAATCTATATCTTACGTAGACTTGATCACCCGAATGTTATGAAGCTCGAGGGTCTAGTCACTTCAAGAATGTCATGCAGCTTATACCTTGTCTTCGAGTATATGGAGCATGACCTTGCTGGTCTAGCAGCAACACGTGGCATCAAGTTTACTGAACCACAGGTACACACACTTCCTTTTCTATAAGTTTTGAGCTGAAGTGTACTTGTTGCACTGCAACAAAATATTCTATGATTTTAATTTGTGTGTTTGAATTGCAGATAAAATGTTATATGCAACAATTGCTTTGCGGACTTGAACACTGTCATAGTCGAGGTGTCCTGCACCGAGATATCAAGGGTTCAAATCTTTTGCTTGACAATAACGGAACTCTCAAGATTGGCGACTTTGGTCTGGCGACCTTTTATGAGCCTGATCAAAAGCAGCCATTAACAAGTCGTGTTGTGACTCTGTGGTATAGGGCGCCTGAACTTTTGCTTGGTTCTACTGAGTATGGAGTTTCTATAGATCTATGGAGCACTGGCTGTATCCTTGCGGAAATGCTTGCTGGAAAGCCTATCATGCCTGGCAGAACAGAGGTAAAATGGTTATTCCTATAAATCTATTGACAATTTGTAAGATAACTTATACCGGACTTGAATAATTAGTCCTTTTGTCTGCCTGTTTTATATAAAAATTGTGAAAAATTATATGAGCTGTCAATTTGTTCTGCCTGGTTCTTCTTCGAGAATAAGTTACGAATGAGTCTAATCTTCTAGTTTTATATATTTATTCATACAAATTATCCGTAAATATAGTAACAGTTGTATAATTAAGTCTTCAATGTTTTCATTGGCAACTAATGTTGCTGTTATTCAGGTGGAACAAATGCATAAAATTTTTAAGCTTTGTGGTTCACCATCTGAGGAATTCTGGAAGAAAACAAAGTTACCCCTTGCAACTAGTTTCAAACCTCAACAACCTTACAAGCGTCGTATTGCTGACACTTTCAAAGACGTCCCTCCTTCAGCTTTGGAGCTTATTGAAAAACTCCTTGCAATAGAACCAGAGACTCGGGGATCGGCTGCTTCAGTGCTTAGCAGTGAGGTAATTTGTAGTTTGTTGTCATATAGAACAAAAAAAATTGCAGAATACAATGAAAATTAGATTTTTTCAATTCCTTGTTTGCTGCATTTGGCATTCGACGAATTCATTTGTGTAAATATTGCTCATATACTTTTTATCTGGCTCTGTTTATTGCAGTTCTTCAGTACACATCCTCTACCTTGTGATCCATCGGATTTGCCAAAATATCCTCCAAGCAAGGAGTTTGATGCCAAGCTTCGGGATGAGGAAAAACGGTACTTCTCTAAGAGGCTTTTATTTCTTACTCTCTTTCTTGTGCATATTGAAGACGAGAATTTAACAATTTGATTCATTTTTTTTATTTTCTGTCAGTTTAGTTATGATATTGCACTTGTCCTAACATAAATCCTTACCCTAAAATGATAAATTGGTAGTACGGTTGGAGTGATTGAATAAGTAGAAGTATCTTAAACATGTACTTGCCGCAGGCTGCTGTGACGGGCACTTAGAAATATAGGTTCTAGGAATGCCGAAACAGGTTAGTTTTTGGACAGTTTGCTCAACCTGTTTCGTAATACTAGTATATGTTGATGAAATGGTGGCGTATATCACAAAATAATATCAAATAAGCTGTAACTATCGATAAATAAGTCTGCAGAATGATCTGAACCCTCATTTAAAAAATCCATCTCCCAGGAGGCGATGCTATCAAATGTTTTCTCGAACTCATATATTTGTCTTTTGTAAAATTTCAGGCGAAAAGCCGATGCATTTAAAAGGCGTGGTCCTGAATCTGTTAGAAGGGGTTCAAGAGATACCAAGGCGCCATCACCGGAATTTAATGCTCAGGGAGAAGTATCTTTGCAGGTATAAAAATGACCTTGACACCTCTACCATTTATTTAATTGTTGGTACTTTATATCTTGAGCTTCACTCTTTTGGCTAACATAAACATAGCAGGGACAGAGAAACCTGAAAACCACAGGTCACAAGTACATGCCCCAGCAAGATAGTGTCTCCGGCTTTGCAATGGAACCACCTGGAGGAGCTAGGCCAAATGGGTACTCACATTGTAGTTCAATGGTACACCCTAGTGCAGTAGGATCGTCATTGAATAAGACAGCAGGTTCTACAAGTAGGCCAGAGTTAAGGTCACAGAGATCTCACATGCCTCAAGCTGCAGCGGACTTATTAAGTTCTTCCGGTAAGAAGGATGAAACAGTGGCTGGCAAAGAATCCAGAACGGTAAGGAATTGATTTTCGTCACTCACTTCACCTTCTTAAGATTTTTATTCTTTCAAAGTTGTTAGCTAATCAGAAATTGTAGAGCTAGCGAATGATCTCTTGAACTTTGTTTTGCTCGTTAAAATAAGTTTAGACATGACTATTTTAGCACAATTGTTTCAGGGATATGTACCTAAGAACAGAATCCATTGCTCTGGACCATTGGTGCCTCCGGGGGGGAATATTGAGGACATGCTCAAAGAGCACGAAAGACAAATCCAGCAGGCTGTACGTAAAGCACGAGCGCGTTGACAAAGGCCAGGATCAATGAAGACCTTTGATGATAACCATTGAAGACATAACTCGGTGATCCTGAACAATTGATACTCTGCTGCCTCTCCTACAACCATGCTGGTCTGCTCAGTGCTCACCAGAAACAGCCGCTTAGCACCCGCCAAGTTTGCTAGTTAACTACAAAAGCCGCGAAATTGTCAGCATGGAGGTGGTCATGTATTCAGAAGAGCAATGTAATGGGGTGGAAGATATTCTTTTGTACCGCGTAAATGAGAACCGAGAAGGAACTTCCGGTTTTTTGTTGGTTACTGGACGATGATAGGTTTGGGGTTTTCGCCTTGTACAGTACAGAGGAAGGATGTTGTTTATGTACATTGTAAGATAACAATTTCCTTTTCTTAATGATTCATTTTTCTTGTAAGATACGAATACGCTCAATATCATGTTACGTGCTGTTATACTACACCCGGCCCGATGTGGGATTCACTCTCAACAAATACGCTTGCTATGGTTGTATCGCAATCGATACCGAGTTGTTTTTCAATCACTACTGAACATTAGACTCGATTGGACAATTTCTAAATAATTTGAAGACACAGCTGCTGCATTGCTTATCTTCAACTGAGGTAAGAGGTCATTTAGCATACAAGATCCGTAAATAGCACAACTTTATTGGAAAAATAATAAAAAAGAAAGGACGAAAAAGGAAGAAAACAAGAAAAGATGTACTAATTTGAAAAGCCAGCAAAGTTTCTGTACAATTGGCTTTAACATATACATCGACTGCACGACTCTCGCTTAAATTCTAGTACTAAGTTCTGTTTAGTGAGCACCAACAGGCTCATAAATTAAGCTACATATCCTGCCTCGGCTTTCGACTCAATTCAGAATACTGGCCACCCATTTCCTGTAAAATTTCTTCCCACAAACTTTCTTGTGAGGACTCCGATGAAGCCCCGAAAATCAAATTTGAGCTGCAAGCAGCCACATACCAATAATCCGATTCAATCTCCTCTGCCAACTGATCCAGCTGCCACCCAGCATAGCCAACAAAGAATCTGAAATCCTGAGGCTTAAGAACACCCTTCTTTACTAGCCCTGCAGCTTCATCCAGGCTGTTACGAGCACCAAAACAAAGGCCAGGGATCACCTCTTCAAACCCAGGAAGCTTTGATTTGCCCCCGCTTTTTAACAAAAACATGCTTGCCTCAAGAGGCCCACCAAAATGCAAAGAACAATCAGAAAATGTGGTTGCGAGATCAAGATTCGTGGGCTTCATGTGTTTAATCTTTTTATGGAGTGGCCTGTTGATAACAACTCCAAATGGTCCCTCTTCTGGGTGTCTGGTTCCTGATCTGAGGAGGAGAACAACAGTTCTTTCAAAGGTGCGAACCCCGTCAAGCTTTTCTGTGGCAACAAGGACACAGCCTGTCTCTGGTACGGAAATAGGATGAGCCCACTTCAGGCCAAGAGGTTTCAGCTGGTGGGGTGCTCCACCTTGGTTCTGAGCATCAGACTCAGCCTTTTCTTCCTGTTGAAAGTTTCCAGTGTAAACTTGACAATTAATGGAGGATCATCGTTAGAAATAGTTATGGTAACGACGCTAGAATTACTAACATCATGTGAGGACCAACAAACTTACAAGTGCACTTATTTGCTCCGGCCATTAGACTTGATCATTGCTAGACTTGAGAAAAATATGAATAAACTAAGGTGGAAGAAAACTCGCTAACTATTTATGGCCTCATGCACTCATAACCAAAAGGCCACAGACGAATACCAGACGTGGAGAAGTCTATGGTAGGGTATCAAAACTTCTACAAAGCTGTCTGACACCATCAACCTAGAAGACTAAAGAAAATGAAATAAATAAAAGAAAGATAAGACAAATATTCATTTTGATAAGAAACAACAACTAAGAAAGAACAAACAAAAAACATGGAAAAGTAGTCCATCAGTACACCACTATCAAGGAAGCTGGAGATTTGCTTTGTTTATTCTCGTCGTATGATATTTGTGATACAGTTGGTACGTGTGGTTGAGTTTTCCTTTGCCTAGAAACAGGGGTATGAGTGAGGATCGCATGGTGCATTTTGGGTGTTAAGTGCCATTTAATTTTTGACCCAGAGAAACCAACTGTGTCGGCTCAGTTGGGTCTCATAACCAATCAAACCGACTGAGGATGACCTACAAACTGAAAGGGTCAATAACACGTGAACTAATCCATGACAGGATGATTGGAAATTCAGTAAGTCTTATTGTCACCTTGAAACAAAAACGATTAACTAAATAAGAGAAGAGTAGTGAAAACTTCCTATATTGATGAGTATCATACAAAACATGATGATTATGCATTTTAGTTTGAGAGGACATTAGCCCTTAAAGAAAGTGAAACTTCACCTGCTCTATAGTATATAGCCTTGCTCTGACCTCTCTCCAGTCCGACTTTATCTGATAACTTTTCTGGGATGAAGTGTCATTTAAGTTTTCAGAAGAATCATTTTCTTTTTCACTATCACCTTCAGGAATAGAGCGGTCACCATTTCCTGTATACCCAATGGCCAAAATTATTTGTGATGCAAGTAGTTATTAGTTGTAACAAATAAAAAAGAGTAATTTACAAGCAAACCACTGGTACCATGCTCAATGAAAGTAATATGTGAAAGCTAAAACCTACATTCATATATGCATACAGACATACAGACATGATAAGCATAAGATAAGTGTACACACACACAAATAGATAACTACGAACTAACACTTACCATTTTTTTACTTTATCGTTTTTTTTCTGAAAAATGATTTGAAAAGACAGCCCCAATAAAAAAAAATCATTACAAAAGATTCTCGATCACATCTCTGGCTTCCAAAAAGTTCTTTCTTCTGGAAAAATCACCATAGCATTTGGACCAAATTATCGACTCCAAAAGAGTTCTTTGTCAAAATAAATTCTTTTAACAAAATAAAACTGTATTGAGTACATGAATGCTTTATTTAGTTATAATGAAAGGGTTAAGAATTGACATCTAAGAAAGGAAAGTGGTTCCGGAGTTAAAAGACGTCTTCTTTCTGTATTGTGGAGTGCATACTGACAGAGTTTATAAGGGGTGTGGGGAGAAGAAGACGACAAAATTCAAAAAGTAATTCATTTAGTCATATGTGTAATCACAAGTCAAAAAGTGAGTAGCTTTATGAAATGAAATACATAATTATTCATAATAGAAACAAGCAGAGCGAATACAATAATTTTGGATTGATGGAGACTTTTAGGAAAGAAAGAAAGAAAGAAAGAACCATGTAGATAATGACCTAGAAAAAACATAATGCACCTATTTAGCAGTAAAGGAAAGTAATTTCTTTACATTCCAGCACAAGGCAAGAATATACTCTCAAATTCCCTTTCAAAAAGAATATACTCTCAAATTCTCAATAGAATGAAACAAAATAGAATCGATCATTATAGTCCTTAAAGAAGTCAGGATATATGACTTCGACAATTGTATCTGATGCAGTAGGTTACAATTTTTTACCTTGCACTACCATGTGAGAGATCCTACTGGAATCACTCTAACTAATTTTAAATTAATTACTCTTTACCCTTGTGGTGGTGCTACACCTTACTATTGGAAATATGAAATAAAAAATTCTAGTCAACTAGCAACAAATACATGGGATGAAAACAAATCTATGAACCTTTAACTTGGAAAAATTTAAAGCTAGAACAGAAGTGCTTGGTGAGCTTAAGCTTAATCAATAGAATCGAGTACCAAAAAGAAACAGGAGCTCAAATTCAGGTTTCTGGAGGTTTGTAATAGGCTTTTGCAAAGAACGAATAAAAATAAAAACTTCGTCTATGGTATAAAATATTCGTAAGCTTAAGTGTAGGAAATGGTGTGCAGAATTGAGAATAAACTATATATCCATCCTGGAATATGCGTTAGTAATTGCATCCATAGTAAAGAAATCTAGATATCAACTCTGCTTTGCAGGGATGCTCCTTCATCTGCTGACCAAAGGGAGGCAGCTTTCCCGTACATGTCTTCTCCGGGCGTAGCCTTAGGAACTTTATGATGTATATATGATGGCTTGCAGATCAATTTTGTTGCTTATTGAGTAGTTGCTTCGCCCCTCGCTTCCATTCACCGGTCGGTGGGGATTTGGTTGATCCTTCTTTTCTTCTGTTGCAGCGGTGCCTGCTTTCTAGAATGTAGGCCTAGTATTAGGCAAAAGCGCCCCTCTAAAGATTTAACTAGCTTGACGCAGGCTCAGTTACTGGGTTAGAGCCCAGTCCCTCAGATGCAGGCGAGAGGGAGGAATGCTTTCTTTCCGAAGGTTATTTACTAGAAGAGAAACCGGGCAATCCCAGCTATTATTTATTGGGTTTACGGGAGATATCCTCTTTCCTCTATTCATGAGCCAAAAAGAGATTTCGACTGGAGCAGACAGCGGCAGCCGCTTTGCGCCAAAGGGATGTAGGGTAGTCCTCTTCCGTACTAAATTAATAAGAGGGAGTAACTTCTTCATCTAATGGCTGTGGCTTGAGAGCTTTTTCATCATACTATAACGAGTATGATGAAAAAGCTCTCTACATAAACCCGGCTACTAGCCTACTACAAGTTGCAATACTCTACGGTACGTACAAGAATTCCATTTTTTTTATCTTATACAAGCTTTGATAACGATAGGTCTGAATTTCTTGACAACTGAAGATACAATTTAAAAGCTTCATAAGCAAGAATTGATTTCAAAACCACATAATGCACCAGACAGTCACTGTCTATCACATGTAGGGAAACTTACATGCCATACACTAATTGGAGATGGAACAAATGAATCTCTTTTCAATTGTTTGGAAAAGAAATAGTATCGAAACAGTCAAGTAAACTGTATTTGCTGTAAGAGTAGAAAATATGCTATTTTTCATTATAAAAATCATATTATCTCTCCACCTCGGATGCTACAACATAAGAGTAGAATAGCATCATGAAAATGATAAGTAGGGGGCAAAAGAAATAAACATTGCATTCTTCACGAAGTAATCTAGCAACACAACCAATTGTCACTGTCTTCAAATAAAAGAAATGAGGTTGGCAGTTTAGCTAGTCTTAACATATTTAACTCCTTCAAACCTCCAACATAGCTTGACACAGTATTAGTATAAAAAATTGTCTTGAAAATATTGAAAAATCTACAGTGGTCTGAACAGAAATACAATAAGGCTTATGCCCCAATCTATATAGATCATCTTCACAATCTTGAATCATTTCATACAAATATAACAAAGTATTTCATGTACATAACAGTTCCACTTTGCTTCCCCTTTGCCAATCTAATTTGGCACCAGGTATACTAGTTATATATAATCTCATCTTCCAAACCCCAAAGGCTTTATTTGGTCACAACGAGGAACTGAATAAAAAGAAAAAGAAAAAGATTCAGAATTTTGAGAAGTTTCTCTGCTTGATGTTTAACTCTTTGAAACCATAAAACTTAAGTTGCTATAAACATGTTATATTTCCTTTCTAAGTGAACAACATAACTTTTATCCAAAAGACAACACATATCATTGACACTGATGATCTAGTAGAGTACTCCGTCCAATTTAAACTGAAGACGCGTTCTCAAATTCTTAGCCTCGACAACTGACAAATTCCTGCTTGGATGTACGTGGGTAAAATGCAATTATCAAGCCAGGAGACGAGACTTCTTGGTCACACAAGAGAAAGCACAAAGACCATTGTATCCTAACCATACTTTAGTCTAAACTGAGCCAATTAAGACAGAGAAACTTCTCAACCTTTCTCTCCCATCCAAGCACGATCAAACCATACACTCAGACACATAGGAGCTGGGTGCACAGATGACTATCCTAGTTTTACCAATTTATTGGCTCAGACCAGAACATCAGCCAAAGTTGCTCCTTGAGAAATCGGTAAAGTACAGCCTTCAGACCATAAATTTATCTTGTCCATCCAATCCAGATAAAGGATTGCAAGCAACCTACCTAGTTTCATGCATGCAGATTTCCAAGTGAAACCCTGATGGACTAGGGACAAGACAACCTAGTCCCTCTATCCTATAAAAACACTCCCCAACAAACTATATAGGACATTCTGCTTTCAATGACTCTAGATTTCACATCCACACTCTCCAGCTCCCCGGAAACCAGACAGACCAGAAAGTCAAACTTCACACAACTATAAAATTTCGAATGTCAAACAGTATACATATATCACCGCGATCGCAACCCACATACACAAATTAACGCAAAACAAAATCAAACCCATCAAAATCAAAGAGGTCAGAATTCACATGCAAATTGCAATTCAATTCCAGCTGAGAAAGCAAACCTGACGAAGACGAAGAGTTGGAGGAATTGCCATGATTGTTCTTCTTCCCCATGGCTCTGACAACCGAAGAAGAACGAAACCCGTTAGAGGAAGAAATCCTGCGCTTCAAATTCAAGACCCCAATCTCGAAATCCTTCCCATCTTCAACGCCAACCCAGGAAGGCCGCACATTTACGAAATTCCACGAAATGGGTTTCTCATAAAACGAGTTTCTGAGCAGAAAGGGGCTTCTGCCGATGTTCTTCGCCTGCACCGACCACAGATCCATGGCGGCCTCGCCGGAAGAAGAGTTTTCCGGGAAGAAGAAGATAGGAGCCGGGAGAGTTCACTGTTCTTCTCAACGTTGGAAACGATGAGAACGAGAGAGTGAGAGTGGAGGGTGAGAAAATCGGTCACGGATAAAAAGAATGAAAAACAAACAAAACGCAGAGACCAATCAGAAACGAGACGAAAGGGAGAGTTGAGAGCGACGGTGTGAAGCAGAGAATATGCTTTTATATTAACCGAATTGTGTATGCGTGTGAGACGGTGAGGGACTTGGGCTGCACAGGCTTGTGATTTTAGTGTGCTACTTTTAGGCGAATCTGTGAACATGTGTCTGTGCACTGGCGGGTAAACTGACGGGCGGTTGCAACTGCTGCACCATGTCATCTTAGTGGTGAAAAACTTCATTAGGGGCATCGAGATCACGAGAGATTCTCTCTTGCAACAAATTAATCGTTTTAAAGGCGTTATTTTGTCAATTAATACTTGTCAATTTTAAATGGTGCATCATTCATCTAATAAATGTCAATTTTTTATACATATTTTCAAACATAGCCAAAATCACACGCTAATAGACTCAAATACCTTTAAAATTAAAAACAATATAAACTTAAAATCCAAACTCTACTAGATAAAAGTATTTCATAAGCTTATGAATAAATCTGGATCCACCGCCAGGAAAAATTGTTGTTTGGGACTATATCGACTATTAATTTAATTCTGGCCATTAATAAATGGGCACTGCTAATCAGAAAAATGATTTTCCATTTGATCTTATCGAAAAAATAAAGTTCTATTTGATCCAACCACAATACCACATACTATTCAACAGAATTCTAGTGATCGTCAGAAATTAAATTTCATTTTGATTCAGATGGGTGGAAAAGAAAATTAAGAAAACCCGCTTCAAAGACAAACCCATTAACAATTTCTACAATAAAAAGAAATCATTAGTGAAAGCAAGCCAAACTGTTAGATAACTGAGATACTTCGTATCTGAGTTGTTGTGTTCTTCCTTGACTAGCATCTTGTGACTAGTCAAGTTCTTGTTTGCTGTTTGTGTGGTTAAACTATTTCCACTGTTGATCTGTTGTTAAATTTGGGTTTATTTTGGGTAGAAATAGGAATTCTTGGTCGATTATTGCATGCAATTGCCGGCGATTCTGCCTAGTGCCAATTTCAATAAGGTTTTACACAAAAGGAGGGCATAGATTACAATGAGACTTTTTCACCAGTCTCAACCAAAGATTTCATGTTGATCATCATAGCCCTCACTGCACATTTTAACTTATAACTTCATCAAATGAACGTGAAAATTGTGTTCCTTAATGGTGATTTGGAAGAAGAAATTATTATGCAACAACCACCAGGCTTTGTTGAAAAGGGAAAGGAAATCATGGTATGTAAACTCAATAAATCTATCTATGGATTAAAACAGGCTTCACGACAGTAGTACGTTAAGTTTGATTAGGTTGTGACTGCTGCTGGCTTTGAAGAAAATAAGATGGATGATTGTATTTACATGAAGGTTAGTGGTTACAAATTTATTTTCTTGGTTTTATATGTAGATGATATTCTTCTAGCTAGCTCTGGCGTGTCATTACTACATACAACCAAGAAAATGTTAGTTGCTAACTTCGACAACACCAAGTCGATTGTAGCGTGCTGCCTCATGCAAGGCTGTATCATCCTTGTTACTCTTCATGCGCAACATACAGATATTTGTTCATGATCAGCTCCTTGCCGCTCTCAAGCTCATCCTTGTGATCACCGTGAGATTGAGCAACTCTTGCGAATTCAAGGAGGACCTTAACTGCAGCAATATGGCCGCGCCTTGCAATGTGCAGTGCAGTCTCACCTTTGATATTAACTTGAAGTAACAGTGATGGATATATATGAAGCATCTGCTCCCCAAAGTCGGTTGAGTAGTCAATTCCACCTCCTGTTTGGGCCGCGATATTGATATGAAGGACTGTGTTCTTGTTTGGGGTTAATAGGAGGCCTACATGCTGCTGCTGGCTGATTTCCTTAAAAATCTCAATTTCGCCTTTTGCTGCTGCCTTGTAGGTATTTGGATCCATGTATGGGTACGTCGTCAATGCGCTGGTACCTGATTTGATCTCTGCATCCATTGAAATGATGATCACAACATATTTTCTCAATGGACTTTGGATTCTTTGCTTTGATTGCTTCATTCAACACCCACTGATATTGATTTTCATCAGTGGGTAATGAGGATATGAAAATGATTTTTCCTCAACTCACCACCAACACCACATTTTCTCTCATCCATACCACACAAAAGCATCAGCTCTTCACCCACTTTCTCTCTCTGTCTCATCTCTATCTCTTTCTCTAAGACTTTTTTTTCTGTGAAAAAAAATCCACCATCATCGACTCACTCTCCCTCTCTCTTTCTTCTTTTCTTTCCCTCTTTGCATCAAATTTGGGGTTTTACAACTCTACGAGCCTTTGGTTCCGGCGAGGGATAACATTACTAATTATAGTACAAGTCATTCGGTTTCCTAGCTAATCTATATCTTGTTATTGTGTTGGTAACAAACAATATATACTATATCTAGTTTCTTCTTTATACGTTTCAGCTAGCATCCAAGATGGATCTTGATATCTACAATGCTGCATTAAAAGGGGAGATTGAAATCTTTAAGGAAAGAGTTGATCACGATCAACTTAACAGCCTAGTAACCCTGCAAAAGAACACAATCCTCCACATCAACATTACACCCCAAACCAGAGAAAACGGAAAGGATGAATCAACCCAATTTATCCAACAGATTCTGGATTTATGCCCATCGCTGCCCCTTCAGGCCAACATCACAGGCGAGACTTTACTTCACATTGCAGCAAGGCACGGACTTGTTGTCGCTACAGTGAAAGCCCTCCTTCAGTGATGCAAAAAAATCTCATCATGATTGCAATAACAACGAGATTGGAAGCGGAATAGGTGTAGCTACGCAGATGGTCATCGGGACAATCACTATTTTTAAAGACATGACTTTGCATGAGGCAGTTCGACATCATCACACTGGTGTGGTTCAAATATTTATTAGAGAGGACCCGGATTTTCCTTATTCGGCGAATGAAGCCGGCAAAACTCCACTCTACCTCGCAGCTGAGAGAGGTATATGACGTGGTCTTTGAAATATTAGAAACATGCATGCACGTCAATTGCCCATGGTGGCCCCAACGGTGGAACATCTTTGCACGCTGCAGCAATTTTCAACGATGAAGGTAATCCTTCCTTCTTTACTTTCATAGAATGCCTAACATAACAAGTCATAGTTTGAAAATATAAAATAGGCTTACGATCTTTCATTCTTTTGTGCAATATTATTTATTACAAATTCAAATTTAAAAATATAAAAAGTGAAATTCTTACCGTTAATTCTGTAAATTAGTTGTGCGTAGTGTTAGTAGTTTAATTAGCACCAATGGCCGTAATATAATATCCTCTCAAAACTGCTCAATCATCATGTGTCGGTGCATAACACAATGTTGCAGCTATATTTGAAGTGTACATATCATTTCCAATTAAGACAACTTTTCATAGAAAAGCAAATTGGCGGTCCTACAAATTTTGAACTGTACATATTGTTTGTTTCTCGTGAAGAATCATCCTTGCCAAAAATTAACCAAATCGAATACCGTTAAGTCGTCCAATAAACAGATGGCCTTAGTGTTTTCGATGGCTTGAATAATCATCGCTTAATGGAATACCGTTAGGTCGTCCAATACTAACTTAGTTTGTTTGTTTTATTGGTTTCAGTTATAACAACAACAAAAATACTACACAAATTGGTGTTTAACCAGTGAAGCAGACCATAAAGGATGGACTCCGCTTCACTATGCCACATATTTTGGTCATCTTTCAGCTCTGAAGCAGCTATTATATTACGACCAGTCTCAGTCTGCGGCCTACATTGGCGTCAAGGATGAGAAAAATACCGCTCTTCACATTGCAGCCAGCCAAGGCCATGTTATGTAATGAATGAGTTCCTTTCGTGATAGTTGCGAGCTAGTTGATCACAAAGGCCGGAATGTTATTCACTTTGCCATGAAGAGCACCAATAGTGAACAAGCTGTCAAACTTATCGTACGTTGAGAACTCGTCACTTTGCAACCTTATAAATGAAACTGATTCCGGTATGATGGCATCGATCAAAAATAAAGAACCTAAGAACTCCTGACATCTTTTTGGCTAATGGTAAATTTTCAGGATTGAAGGTAACCCCATATCACTTGCAATTAACCTTACCTCTTCTCTCTCGCTTTTAACCTTTTTTTCTGCTCGTTGGTAAAAACTGCAAGTCTCACTATCATGCATCATATGAAAATTGACAACATGATGGCATGTTGCGCAGAGATATACCAAAGAACGCATGGAAGAAGAGGGTGGGAAAAGTTCAATTCAAAAGGATAGTGCTAATTTGGAAGTAAAGGGCGAAAGTAAGAACAGTGAAAACGAGCAAGAAAAATGTTAGTATTTCAAATACGTTGATCTAACCTCTCAAACAATTATGTTGTTCTAACAACACATCGTACTTTAGATTTTTTTTTTTTTTTTGTCAAAGCGTACTTTAGAATGTTTCAGTTTGCATATTTTTTTTCTCTGTGTTTAATGTCTTTCCTGACATAATAGTTGCAAAAGAGTCTTCTCTTAATGTAATATAGATATAGGTTAACTTTATATCTAACCAGTTAACCTCTCCGCACACGCATACGCAAACGTAGTGGTGAAATTGTGACCCTAAAGTGAGAGCATGGCTTTATAATAGTTGAGCTTTTTTTTTTCCTAAATGTTATTTCACTTTAATTTGTAGATTTACTTGAAGAAAACGAGGGTAGCAGATATCTCGAAGAAGATGAGGGTATTGGAGTATAAATGTATTTGCTGTGATGTTTTCTTTGTAAGCAGTGTGATGTTTTCTTTGTAAGCAGTTTGTAGGATTGAATGTAAGCCTTTAGATCATATTCTAAATGGCATCTAGATGAGTTTGTAATGAGTCATAGCTCATGACAAGTGTAAGCATCTCATAGGGTGACTTAAAAATGAATGGTTGTGATTGTGTTTGTCAAGTTGTGAGTGAGTGAAGTTGTTTTCACTCCTCAAACGGTCATTTATGTTTTTCCCGAGTTTCTTGCTGAATATAGCAGAGGAATACAATGATCTTTTGAAGCTCTCATGTCTCTCTAACTTCCTCCTCCTCTGTGCAACCTTATTCTCATTGAAAACTAACCCAGAAATCAAACACTAACAGAGGGTAGCAGATATCTCAAAGAAAACGAGAGCAAAGAAGAAGCCGGAAACAAGAGCAAAGAAATAGCCGGAAAAATAAGGATTGCAGATATCTCGAAGAAAACGAGTGATACCCATTTGATAGTAACTACAGTCATAGCAACTGTAACATTCACAGCAGGTTTCACCATGCCAGGTGGTTTCAACACTGAGAGTGCTGCAATTCTGATTAGAACCAGAACCTTTCAAGCGTTCATCATAACAAATACCTTAGCCCATGGTTTTCTCTAGTTCATCTGTTGCGTGCCACGTCTTTATGGGACGCCAAAGAAAAGACAACTTGGTCGACGATGAAATGTTCGACGGAATGTTGAGTTACACCTTCATAGGCATGGTGTCCATGGCAATTGCATTCGTCACTGGCACATATGCAGTTTTATACAGATTCCTTAATTAATTAGCCTTTGCCAATGCCATTTGTGCCAACTGGCTGCCTTTCTTTATGTCCGGCAGTAGTTATATATTATTTCATGCTGGATGGATTATATGATGGATGACCAAAACAAATATACTTACAAGATTTTATTTTTTATTTTTTATATGTTAGTATAACATTGTCTAATACAAAGTTATTTATGTTCCATTTAGAAATCATATTTGTATAAAATTTCCAAATAAGTTATCATATTCATGTATTCACAATCTGGAGTCCATGAGAAAATTTTCAAAGTTAATTTGATTATTAAAAAAAAAAAAGTTAATTTGATAATAAAAACTTAATATAGGTCGAGGATAACCTCGAAAAGTTATTTATTCTCCTAACAAATCTAGCTCGAATAATAAAAATAAACAGAAACCTGAAATCTCTCAAATCTTAAAATGAAAGTTTGACCTAGAAAATGACATTACAAAACTGAAAATAAAAGAAAAACCGTTTTTTTTTCTTTTTCTTTTGTTGGAAAATAAAACAAGAACAAAGGTATGGGACGCGGTTGAGTTAATTATGAGTCCTCAAATAATAACTAAGTTTTCGTAGCCACTTAGTATTACGGGGTAGTGGTATTCATCTTCACTTGTAAGTGAAATGTTTTAGGTTCGATTTTAGCCAAAGGAGAATTCGAACCAAATTATTATGGCAAACTCATCATGAGGTTTAACCCACTCCCCCACTTCCCCACTCCTTCGTGTAGATAACTAGCTAGGCTTTCATATGTGTATAATTTTCTTTTACATAATTATTCTCGAGTGATCTAAACAAAACTCAAAGAAAAATTCACAGAAATTGCTGTGTCTAGGGTTTTCTATTTTTTTTCTTTTAATTTGGTTATTGCAGCTAGGTTTTCTTTATCAAAACTAGCCTAAGCCCACACATTTTGAGTGTGAGAGCAAATTTTTTTTTTTTTTTTTCAGGAATTTGTGCAGTGTGGGTAGAGATAAAAGTGGGTGGGATGCTTTGATGACATGTGAGTAAGGGAAGTGAAAATAACAGCAAAATTACTTTAATGCCATGATTTTTCTTTTTTGATATCATCTTTCAATTATGCATGGAAGGGTATAATAGTATTTTTATTGGCCTTTGGTTGACAAAGAGTGTTGTATTTTACTAGATAGTATAGATGTACGTGTAATTATTTAACAATTTTGGAAAACACATAGCAAAAATAATGGACAAATTGCTAGAAAATAGAAAAGATGTTTAATTCCGATAATTATATATTTTTTTTTCCTAATGGAGTATAATTACTTAATTGTAATCATATTACATTAGATAAGGTTGATCTGGTTGTTCCTTTATTTTCTCCAGTGCACTGCTCAGCTTACCACAAGACTGTAGTTTAGACTCCAGGACTAATTCAAGACCCAACAAATTAGGATCTCTAAGATACAGACAGCACACTTCACTCTATCCAAATTTTAGTATTTAAGCTCCCACACAGTGTACTTCTGACAGTAACTCTCTTTAGCAAGCTAGCTAATCAATCTACCACAATGACCAACCCACATCACTCAAGCAGTGCTCAAGCGGTAAGTGCATGTGTTTATGATATTCATCAAAGTACGTATATATGTACATTTTTTCACTTTTCGCAATCTTTTGTACTCTGCTAATCACAAGACATAATTTAATGTCGCTATGAAATTCAAATCCAGGGAAGCAGCCCAGAGTTTACAAACCCACTAGGAAGCAGCCCGGTATGTGAATGTCGATTCATCGATCTATCTATGATGGGTGATATACTCATCATTCCACTAGACCAATAGCTAGTTAGTTTACTATTGGGTTTCTATTTTGTATCTTGATCGCTGTTCGTAAACGAACCTAACATATATCTCTACATATGCAATTAAAATCCAGGAAAACACTATGAATGCAAATGAAGTAGGGGCTGGAACTAGAAGTGCCCAAGAGCAATTCGACTTAAATAACTGGCTGCCCATCACTGCTAACAGGAATGCAAAATGGTGGTACTCAGCTTTCCACAATGTCACGGCTGTTGTTGGTGCAGGAATACTGGGCTTACCATATGCATTATCAGGACTTGGCTGGTAATATATAATTTTTTTTCTTTCTATATATATATATAGTTACACTAGAGTAAGAATTTTTTGCTAACATATACCACATATATAAACTAAATCAAATTTCAAGATACGTATGTTTGATTTTTAAATCGCTCTCTGGAGTGTGATTAAACACAAATATCTTATGGTACGTTGATATTTATTTATTCAGGGGCCCTGGAATTGCAGCCATTATCTTGTCATGGGTGATCACTTTCTACTCATTCTGGCAACTGATTAGACTGCATGAAATAGTGCCCGGACAGCGTTTTGATCGATACCCAGAACTAGGGCAGCATTGTTTTGGCCCAAAACTAGGGTACTGGATTATTATGCCTCAGCAGGTGACTGTGCAAGTGGCTTCATCCATTGTGTATACAGTCACTGGTGGCAAGTCATTGAAAAAATTCTTCGAACTCGTTATTCCAAGCATAGGTCATATTAGACAAACATATTTCATCCTCTTTTTCACTGTTTTGCAATTAGGGATCTCCCAATCTCCCAATTTCAATTCTTTGAAAGGAATTTCTCTCCTCGCCGCATTCATGTCTTTCGGGTATATATATATATATATATATTCCTTCCTTGTTAATTATTCATTTCTTAGTTATTTATGATGATGTGATTCTAATAATTAGTTAATTGCAATTAATGCTATATATATTTGTTGCACGCAGTTACGCGATGATAGCATTTGTGACATCGACAATCACGGGTGTGCATAGCCACGAGCATGTTGATCATTCATTTCGATCTCATTCGACACCAGGCAGAATATTTGATATGTTGAATGGATTTGGCACAATAGCATTTGCTTTTGCAGGACACAGCGTGGCTTTAGAGATTCAAGCCACAATCCCTTCAACTCCAGAGAAACCCTCAAGAATTGCCATGTGGAGAGGTGTCGTCGTCGCTTACAGCATCGTAATATTTTGCTATCTTGCAGTTGCAATCTCTGGCTTTTGGGCTTTTGGCAGTACTGTAGACGACGATGTTCTCCTCTCACTAGAAAAACCTGCTTGGGTCATCGCAGTGGCTAACCTTATGGTGTTTTTGCATGTTATAGGAAGCTATCAGGTAATTGAACAAACACACACTATATAATTAGTAAAAGCATTTAAGCATGCATACATTATGTACTATCTAGGTAATTGCTAATGCTTCCTTGTTTTCTATTATATATATATATATATATATATTTTTTTTTTTCAGGTCTTTTCAATGCCTGTGTTTGATGTGATCGAGTCGTATTTAGTAAATGATTTACGTTTCAAACCAGGACGACCATTGCGCCTCATTGCTCGCAGTGCGTACGTACGTAAGTACCATTTTTCTACCCATCCCCCCCGCCCCACTCCCACCAATGAAACAAAATTACCATTTCTCTCAATATAGGACCGATCTCTTTCTGTTTTTGCTAAAAAATGTGACATCTTTTGTGTTCTGATGTTGTTTGATTTTCTTGGAAATTTTTATATAGTCGCAGCAGGATTCATTGGAATGTGCCTTCCATTTTTTGGAGGATTGCTAGGATTGTTTGGAGGCTTAGTGTTCTCCTCGACATCATATTACGTAAGTTCATAATACAATCTCAACAACGCAGATTATTTAACATTGTATTTATCTTGATAATTAGTATATATGTACGATTTAAAGTTGGTGAACTTTTTTTTGTGCAGATGCCTTGCGTTATGTGGATTGTCTCACAAAAACCAAAAAGATTTAGTAGACATTGGTGGGCCTCGTGGGTATGTTCAGAAAATACTATCAAATTATTATTATATTTGTTTTAAGTTTTTTATCAATATGCAATAGCTAAACTCTACATTTTTATTTTGTGCTTGATTTCAGTTTTCGATCGTTATAGGCGTCCTGCTGGCTATTTTTTCACCCATAGGAGGAGCACGTGAGATTATTGTACAAGCCAAAAGTTACAAAATGTTTTCTTAGTGCTCGTACATTGTTTTCTTCTTAATTAGAATAGATCATCGAATAGATAGTTTGCAAGATGTGGTTTAAAGATGAAAAAGTCTCACATCGTTTTTTCTTTTGTGTTTTTGCATTCTTGTTTTAGATTTTCTGGAAAACAAGAATGCAATGTTGGAACTCAGTTTAATTGTCAGCTAGAACTCATTAATTTATTTGAGAGCAAAATTTTGAATTTCATTCTGCTAATTAGTTTTTATGATCCGAATCTTGTATTTTTTTTTCCCCGTATATCTCTGAAGCTTGATGAGCTACTGCTCGATTCAAGTTATTTCTGAGCTTAAGTCTGTACAAATATATGTGAACAAAGCCTACTATATCAATACTCTTCAGTGAATTTCCTCCATGTTTCGCTTTCTCTCCTAAAACATCTTCATTGAAAGTGAGGTTTATATACAAATTACAACCACAAGAGTTGATCCACATACATGAACCACTCTTGAACCACTTGATAAAGTACTTACACTAAATACTAATACACTTCACACGAAACACTACTAGAGTTAAACCCCTAACAAAATATTCTAGACATTAATTAATCCACATATATTAACTTGATACAATAAGACATTAATTTTATGGTTAAATACAATTTACGCCCTTTGAGTTTGGGATGATTTTCAAAATGAGCCACAAAATTTTAATTTTCTCATATTCCACTATAAGATATTGAAATTGTATCAATTTGTGCGTTGAGTTTGATTGATTATATGATAATTCATTAAATTGATGATATGGTGAGTTTGAGACCCTTATGTGAGCTAACATGTAAGCCACATTAGCACCACAATAACTAATATAAAAAAAACTCTAAATTTAATGGATGATTAGTCATTCCAAGAGACAAAAAGGTGTAATTAAATTGATACAATTTCAAAACCTCAAGGTGTAATGTGTGAAAATTGGAATCTCATGGCCTATTTTAAAAATCACCTCAAACCTGACGGGTGTAAAATGTAGCTCTTAATTTTAATGCTCCCCTTCGTTGTCTTGTTGTTGAACTCTCATCAAGTTCCTCGATTACTCAAACCTGTCTCTTGGCAAAGCTTTGGTGGATATATCTGCAAGTTCATCTTCTGTTCGACAATACACAAAACCAACATCCTTTTCTTCAACTGCTTGTCTAATGAAATGATGCTTAAATTTCATGTCTTATAGTGCTAGAGACAATTGGATTTCTAGCCATCTCTGTAACCGACTTATTTTCGCATGGGAGGCATTTTTCCATCATGGTTTTAGGGTTTCAATACAGCTTTGATACCTATATCCACACTACTGTGTAAATAGCCTCTAAGCAGGGCCCTCCTTTCGATCATACAGATTACAGACCTCATTTGAGATTATTTGTTTCGACATAATTTATTCACCTACTTTTCATTTTTCACATAAATGTTTGTTTGAAGAGATTTGTTTCGAAATTCCTCCTCCCACCCTTCACATAACCACTGGGTTTTAATTGAACACTGCACTTAAATGTGTTTCCTCTGTCACTGCAGGGTGTTCATCCATGTGAGCAGAGAATAAACATTAGCGAGCATCGGCCTCTTTTTCCCTGCAAATGATCTTTCACTCTGGTTTTGATTGCTTGTCTAACTGAATATATTCTGTTCAAATTTTGTCCAACTCTAACTGGATATTGTAGATTGTGTTACAAGTTACTTGTTTTTATGTTATTTTCACGTATGTAATTTCTATTTTTAAAGTAAAAACGAAGTAGATTACCTTTTTTGTTATCTTTTTTTTGTTGTTGTTTCTATGCAGCTTCGCGAATAATTTAAAGTCTAAAAGCTAGGGATGTTTGGTCTAATAAATTCAAAAATCAAGCGGCTAGATCAAAATGCATCTTTTTATAATTATATATGAAGAATATATTTTCATTTCCATCTAGAATTTCAAATTTGAACAACACAGACTTTATAATTAAGTACTTAACTGGTATTGAAGAAAGGATTCCGAGAGATCGCCAAATGTTCAACACACTGGTATCGAATTATGACTTACGTTGCGACAGCTATAGCCGTGTCTACTAGCGACAATTATTATATCTTGTTATGCGCCATGTTCATGTATTTCGGCGAGGGAGAGTGGAATTAGAAATTAGGAAGTCATAATGCTGCGAATCTAGAGCAACCATAAGTGAATAATTTAGTCCCTGAAATTGGGAGAGTGGAATTAGAAATTAGGAAGTCACAATTAGGAAGTCATAATGTATTATCACAATGGTCCCTGAAATTGACCTAGCTCATCATTTTGGTCCCCCAATTTGGAAATCAATCAATTTCGTCACTGAAATTGATCTAACTTATAAATTTAGTCCTTGACGTCCCATTCTGTTTAATTTTCTGTAAGATTGTTGATGAGGCATAATGTGGGGACCACAAAATCACTCATTAAATAAAGAAAATCAATGTTTACTAATTTTAAATTTTAAAAACTAATGAATTTACGTTTTTTATTATCCATGTGGCATTTTAATATTGGTTGTGTGGACTCTATGTGTGCCACGTTAACACTCTAACTAAAAAATTAACAGAATTGGACGGCATGAACTAAATTGATGAGTTAGGTCAATTTCAAGGACCATTTAAAATAAAAACCCTTATTAGGATGAGTGTTATTCTAAGTCGAAAGTTATCGTTTTAAGTGATATGAGATTATAATGGCTAAGTGATCTCGTCATTCATATCAGCAATGTCAAGTTCTGGGATACCGAAGTTTGGAAAATGTTGCCACACAGACATGCCCTCATACGGAGTGAACTGACAAGGTTAGTCTGGATTGTATGATCAGTGGTGCTAATTTACCACCGATCAAGTGTCTTATGTGCATTGGCGTTTGTGCCGCCTTGGGTGGAGGAGGAGGTGGAGGCGAATTCGGAAAATTGGAGAGAAGTGTGATAGGAAGCAACAGGAAGTTTTTACATAGTAGCGAAACATTTCTAAAGAGAGGTCAATAACTAAATCTTGATTGCCAAAATGCAAAGTCAGTAATTACACCAATTTTATTTCATTTTTTAGTGGTATTTATGCAAAATTTTCAAATAAAAATTATTTTAGAAAATTATCAATAAAATGAAATAGAA
This sequence comes from Gillenia trifoliata, assembly GCA_018257905.1. Lineage (NCBI taxonomy): Eukaryota > Viridiplantae > Streptophyta > Magnoliopsida > Rosales > Rosaceae > Gillenia > Gillenia trifoliata. The sequence continues at coordinate 19,733,615 of CM031087.1, forward strand.
TAATCGCTCAGTATCCTGATTGACTGAACCACACATTTTGGTCGTACAACTTTCTTCTCCCAGTCGACCTTCATTTGCTTAGAAAAAAACGTGAGCGCGGAGAGAGAGAGAGAGAGAGATCAAGTCTCACTTGCAAATTGCTTCTGGATGTCCTGAAAAGATACAGTTGCAGACCCCCTCCGTTTTGCCCTCTGCTGAGATGGATGGTCCCTCCACCCTGTCATATAAATCACCTGCAAATCCAACAACACACGGACGCATTTGTTCGATAAGACCAGAGTTTCTGGATCAGCTTGTTACACATGTGCACAATAAAGGAGAGCAAGGTGCAGAACGGCGCTTAAACACAGATATGATAGTGATCAAATGAAGTGTTGGACTAAGATTTCCTAATAACTTCAGTGGTACAGCTTAAGAGAGAAGTCCATGGCACAGACAATATAAGAGAGGAACACAAAACTACATTAGTCTAGGTTTTGCGTTAGCAAATTTCGTAACTGTGTAGACATCCTAGACAATCGGCAGCTTGAATATTCTCAGTTGACAAGACCAAAACAAATCGAAAGACAATCACAATATTCAAGCAGCAACCAGCTCGAGAAATAACCAAAATCCAAGCAAGGGTGGATGGACATAAGCTGGTTGATCAAACAACTTAAGTTATCTTTGTGTTCATTATCCTGAATGTTTATTTGAATGGTAAACTTAGAAAAATCAGGGTTGTCCTATTCGTGTCCCTTTGGGACAATTTTAGACCTCAGTTACGTGATACAAGTAACATGAAAAATTAGATGACGGAATTTCCCGTGGGATCACCAATCTGAGTCATTTATAAAAGTGAACTTTTACAAACTGAAAATTGGTGAAGTATTGATAATTATCCATCAAAAACCTTTTCTCCCATCCCGTAAGAGATGGGGAAGATCCCAACCGAGAAATGAGCAAGATATATAAAGTGTGAAGTACAATTTCATTTTGTAGTTTCCTGTAGCTTGTGAAAGGCAGTGTTCTCTTGCCACGTTATATTATTAGACTCTTAATTCAAACAACACTTTAATAAAGAATCCAGTTGTTCAATTGTTCCGATTAATAGCCTAGAAAACAACATGGCATGACATAACAACATTTTCTAATATACACACACACAGAAATCTCTTATCCGAACTTTAATGTCCAGATGTGGTACCGGTGTGCATTTGGTCACCCGGCTCCCTTGGCCGGACAACAGGCTTGTTATATTGCATGCTGCTAGTCGCACTTCTTCGACCGGCACCTATTTTCATCAGTTTCTTTCCAGATTTTTATCCCATCCTCGACAGGGTTGCTTCTATTAAGGTATAGAAAAACCCTACAATTTTAAGTCTCAACTCACGAGTGTTAAAACCTAAAATTTAACAAGAAACCTCTGCCATTTGACCAAGGAAAAAAAATAACTGCCATTTGACCAAGAAAAAAAAAATAACTGCCAGTCGATCAGAAAGGGGAGATGGTGTCCGGTGTCAGCATACGCATAAAAAACCGGATGTAAAGTTCTGGCACATCCATGCCGACCTTTATCTTTTTGTTCTTCCCTAATTACAACGGGGGTTATTTTTTATATACTTTCAAGCCATGACTTGTAAGGGAGTTTATCACATGCTCACCTGGAAGGTTGCTGGGATGGTGCCATCTTCTGCTGCAAACATTGAATCATAAATTGCTGCAGTGGCCAGAGCCGTTTCTCTCTTTAAAATCTGGTTTCAAATATGAAAGTATACGTGATTACTCGATAATGTAAAGAAACAAAGTTTTTTATCCCAAAAGTAAATATATCTTACAGTGTTCCTTTGTAGAAGAGCATTGGTTTCACCCATTGCACGCAGATGTTCTATGAGTTCCAGAGCTACACCGAACGGAGAGCAAAAATTATAAATGACTATGACTTAGGATACAGGGATAACGAGAGGAAATTCATAAAAAGAAAATATTGCAAAATAAAGATACTTCTGTTCAAAACTGAATAAAATTTGTAGAACTGAGGACTTTAAATTCAATGCTACCTAAATCAGTCATCTTTTTGACATACAAGGCCCCACCCCCTTTCCTGCCCAACCTAACAAAACTTAAACCTAAAAACAAACAGAAAAAGGAGCTGAAAGCCGGGGAAAATTAGAGGTTGACCCCAAGTTCAGATACTTTGTCCAAGCAATTGCCTTCCAGGCATGCTGAATACTTTTTAACAGTCTGAACGCCAGCAGAAAAACTAGGGCCTGCCCTAGCCCATATGCAAATAGTACCATGAAACAGGCCCCCAAAGTTGAAGGATCCCCCAACAGTTTTAGATGTAGGCCCTCTTTATAGTATATTTTTGTACGAGTGTCTAAATGAGGGACATATTTTCAATCTCTACACAGGGCACCATAAATCTGAGAACCAACCATGCGTAAGTATAGCTACACCTTTTCTAGTTAGCATCAAGTGGACTTTTTGTCTTCCATGTGCATGCATCATTTCATTGTAAGGACTTTGTGCCCATAACCATTTTCTCACATGCGATAACATGCAATTAAGCTTAAAGAAACACCACATAAAACTAAAATTGAAGGCACGAACATATTAACTGTGACATGGAACATCCAAGGAGCATTAGCTATAAAGTCAAAAGCAATAAATTACTACAATTACAGGCCAAAGCATAGACAGGGAATGCTCACCACTTGGATATCTTACTACAAATTCATCCACATCAACACCTGGAAGGGTAAAGCCTGCCCTGGTTAAAAGATTGCCTGCATCCCGCACCTAAGCTCAAAAGGAAAATGTGTGGGAAGGTTTACATCCCGATTTTTAACCGCGGAATGATATAATTTTACAGAAAACCTAAAATAACAGAACTTGGAAGAAAGTCTTTAGTTAAGGCATCCATCCCAAAGTCACCAGGCAATTGGTGGAGAGGCCTATGAACTTGTATATTGTTATGCAAGGCTCTGAATTTCCAATGTGGGATTCTATACTCTAATTTTGTGCCTCCTTACGATTGCCAGTTGGTGGAGAGAATTAACATCTTACACACTGTTATGCAAGGCTTTGAATTTCAAATGTGGGATTCTATACTCTCAATCTGCCCCATTATGTTTGGTGTGAACGTGACAGGAGCCAAACATGCAGATCAATTAAATAGGGTAACGAGAGGCACGTGTGGCCATCGGGTCAGCCACATGGATTGTCCACAGATCAAAATTACTCCTTGGATTCATTAGACAACAAAACCAATGCAACAAATTACATACCTGTGCCAAAGGTGATACTCGTGGACTGATGCCTCCTTCACGCTCCATTTGTGCCACGGTGCATGCTATTCTCAGTTCTCTAGTAACAAAAAAGGATAAGTCAATCATCAACATATTAACAAATCAAAGTTTAAACCACTTTCAAGTTTCAATGTAACTGACAAGTCAACAAAGAATGAACAACTTTAAGGTTTCTCCACCAAGAATTGCTGCTAAAAATAGGCCATCTGGCTTCAATGCCAATCTGCTCTGTCAAACATAAACATTTGTCTTAGATATTTTCATGCAGTTACATTCTGAACTCTTTGATGATGATGATGATGACGACGACGACAATGATAACATTCTGGATTATATAACACAGATACAGGAATAGAGAAAAAAAAATTAAGGGTACACAAATGAAAATCATCGATAAATTTGTGGAAATTAACTCCATAAGAGCAACAGCAATCATGTTTTATCATTAACCAAGAAAACTACAAGGCTACAAGCAGAATATCTCCCTTTAAAAGTAACTGCTATAACTTTTCAATACAGTGTTAACAATTACAAAGACTTATGTACATGTTTTTTATGAGTTATGTATTTGATATACTGAAAAATACTGTTTCATGCAAATCATGCAGATTTTTGTTCTCTCATGTCTTTGTGTCGATGTACGAGTATGTCTACATTTTCTCGGTGCATTCATGCGTATTGTTTGTTCTCCACAAATGCAAGCTTATGTAATTCTACTTTGAAATTTGCAAGGTTCAGAATTTGATTATTCAATATGATTTAGGAATTTGACCAAATGCTATTAAATCTTTGTAAAACAAAAGAAAAACGTATAATTTTCTAAAAGCTTAAATTTAAAAACATCTATATAGTTTTGAAGGTACATGCATGAAATGAAGAACCATAACATAAATACGCATTCAGAGCACCGTATATATAATGTAAACAAGCAAGATTTAACTAGTGTTTTGTTATATGCTCTTCCATGAATTCTTTGCATCACCCTCACATGAGTTATAACAGATCCAAGTACTAAATTTAAAAATGATCTTGAATGTTCAGGCACACAACAATGAAAGGGCAAAATACCTGTATCATTGCTCCTGGAAGATCATTTGTCCAGTGAAGTCCCAAGCAACTTAATACCAGATCCACAGAACTTCACACATAAAATTAGAGGATATTATATTAAAATTAAAATTTCCCTCAAGATAGTACAATTAACCAAAACCAAGAAATTAAATGTAGAGGGATACCTTTCCTTGACGGGCAAAAACTCTTCGTCGCCAACCATAAAGGATGTTTCAATGTTTTCAGTTTGTAACTCACACTCAGCATTTCTACACAGTTCAACCATGTCAGATGATGCAGACATCATAATGAGCTTTTCAATGGCACCTAGCATTGAATAAAAAACAGCTAAGTTAGAATGTAATTGAGGAATCACATTATGCCATGCCATCATATGAATATCCTGATTTTGCCTTAGCCATCTTCTCTCTACAATTGCTCCACAGAGAGAGAGAGAGAGAGATGTGCCCACTTGTTCCACAGAGAGAGGAGAGAGAGAGAGAATCACCTTTAAACATTTTCGTTAAGGCTCTACTTATGGACATTGGACGCTAATGTGGTACATGGTAGGAAATTGGTGATTGGTGAGTGGTACCAATTCAATAACAACCATACCACTATTTCCACTTAAACATCACTGGGAAAGTAAGTTAGACAATCACCAGCACAAAACACAGATACAATACTACATAGAACCTTATTGTGGAAAATGTAGAACATGGAACAACTGGGACCTGTCTGGCAACACAAAATCTTTTCACTCATTTCCTCAATACCATCAATTGTAATAAGATAATTTTCATCAATAAGGCTTGAAATAGTAATTTAATCTCATTAACTACAAATGATAAAGTACATGTCGGACAATATGTTAAAACTAAATACAAAGCTAAAAGGAGAAAGGTATTATAAAATTAATTTCTTACCACGACCACGTAACAAACGCCTGACAGCTTCCAATTGACCTCCCAAACATAATGCCGTTGGAAATGTTTTCTTGCAGTCCTTCAATATGATAAATTTGGAAATCTCAACACAAAAGAGAAGAAAATACTGGCAGTGTAAATTTAATGACATAATAGGGTTCTAACATTTCTAACATTTTGCATAGAAATACTGCAACTGCATCAGCTCAAATATTGCAACGGAAGTCATCATTGCTCTTATAACAAATAAATACTCTTAATTACAAAGTGAAATATTTTGCTTTGGATATTGAGCACCATAGATTGAAACATCAAAAATAGATTTGCAGAAAGATGTACACATTCCTCACTCTATAGCCTAGAATTTAATACTAACTATTGCATCAATGTACGTTAACATCAACATCTATGAACTTAGATGAATCAAGTGTTGCAAGGGTTCCACTGAGAAGGTTACCAGTCTTAGGGCATGTTTACTTGCATGATATGGGTATGGCAAGGAATGGGAATAGGAAGGATTAGGGATAAGAAGGATTGGGTGGGATGGGATAAACACCTCCCCCCATGTTAATGGGATACCTTGAATTTTCAGGTATCCCATACCAAAATCCATGTGGGACCCACTTATTTATTCATTCCTTTGGTGTTAGTAAACAAAGGATATGAAATCAATGGGAATGATTCCCATTCCTTACAAGTAAACATGCCCTTACTGTTACCTAAATACAACAGATGCTGGTGGAATAATAGAACTTGGAATGGTTTGGAAGTGTCACAGACAAGAATAGGAATTAAGCTTCTGCGTGATGGAAGTAACAGAACACAAGGAAATAGGCGCAAGTTTTTATCTCACGAAAGAAATAGAACTACATCATCCAACTATATCAACTGGAACTTTCGAAAGGACATAGCTGCTCAGAGTCTTAGGAAAACTACAGAGAACGACATGATGACGTATCTCACTCATCCACTAAAGAATAGCTCAAGATATGCAATGTCATACAGATGCCCAACTAAACATACAATAGGGGGAAGTAATTTGGTTGATAATATACTTCAGTCGTCACGAGAGGTTAAATAGAGGGACAATGTGAGATAGCAGCTAAAGACTTACTAATGGATTTAAACAAAACAAAAAAAAAGGTGGGTTTTTACCTCCAAGCGATCTAATAGATTCTCAGCAACAGTATCAACCAAAGAATCCTTGGAACGCATCAACCAAGCAGCTCGATCGAGCTGCACCCAAACAACATTAACAATTAACAATATTTAATTAGTTTTTATTTCTGAAAAACAAAATGAAATTTAACTAATGCAATAATTTATCAGAATCCCCATCTCTCAACCCAATTGGCGATTGCTAAAGTGAGATGCTTTTACTGAAATTAGTGGAAGAAAAGAAAGGGGGAAATTAGAACCTGTTTGCGTCTGAAATGGCGATCGAAGACCTTGATCCTGGAGCTTTGAACCCCATCAATGTTGTTGGTGTCAGTACAGAGAGCGTTTGAGAAGAAGAGGAGTGAGTGCGGAGCTTCTCTTCTTGTCCTCCATAGCCAGCTACACCGGTACAAGCCTCCTCTCATTTTTTGCACTCCAGTCCAACTTTTGTTTTTCTGAAATGCCAAAAAAGGATTTTCTTCCCAGTCTCCACTCTCCACTGCCTCTTTATCTCGTCGTGTGTGGACGACGTCGTCTAGACGATGAAGAAATCTTCGGGGGGCTTGGGAGGCTCCGTAAGGTCGGAGCGGGGAGGGTTGGGTTGGGTTGGGTTGGGTTGGGTTGGGGTTTTGTTCAGAGGTGGCGGTGGCGGTGATGGCGAGAGATGGTGTGAGGAAAGCGGGAGAACTTTGCAATCGGAGAAGCAGAGAGAGAGAGTGAATGCGTTAAATACACACTTTTTTTCTCCACCATTGGATTTAGATCCAACGACAGCTGACCAAGAACTTTCTTGCACACCCTGGTGCAGAAGAATGGGACTGAATGATTTGATTAGGAAAAAAAGAGGTTTGACACGTGTTGCAAAGCTTTCTTCGGAGAGGGAAACAACCGGCGGAAAGGGATGATTTACAAGGTTCACCGTCACGTAGCATCTTAGTCAATAATGTATTGATATATGCAAAAAAAATTCCACTTGATAATGTAATATTGAAGTATGAAAATTTATTTTGAGGTAATTTTGAAATTATATCAAACCTTTTAGTGTTGCTCTAACAAAACGCGAGATTGCCAACAAAGGTTGGTTGAAGTGGTAAGGATCGTTCTTTTCGCTAGACCAAGGCCTAAGTTTGAGTCTCACTGTGTCTCTACCGACAATCCCTCTTAGTGGCAGATCTGTAGAAACAAAAAAAGGTCTCACAAGAAAGAAGTTGAATTCCAACCTCTTTAACTGACAAAATTGTACTAAATATAGTCAAGTCACCAAAACCAAAAGTTCAATCCACACATCCATTTAAACCCTTTTTTAAAAAAAAAAAAACACTAACACCCGAAAACAATGTAAAACTTGTAAAATTAAAAGCTAACAAAACAAAAGAAGGATTGGAAAGACAAAGAAAATTAGCTTAAAACAGAAACTCAATCGACTTAAAATCCTTCAAAATCTTAATTTGACTACATTTTTTAGACATTTCATAATAAAAAAAAAATGATCAAATGAACAATTTCATAAAATAAATAAAAAATAATAATCCTTTTGGCAACCACCATTTGAAATGGGATCAATTGAAACAATTTTCATACGACACTTTACCGCAGTGGCGAAAAGTAATTATACTTATGCACCTTAGAGGTTTGATTCCCACCGATTCACCTTCTTTCTAACAACTAACAATCTAACCTACTAACACTATCGTTCGTAAAAACAATTAAAAAATTCAGACAATTTTCAAGTAAAATAATTGGGGAAAAACAATTGAAATTAACTTTACTCAAAAAAGTTTGACAAAAAAAAAAACTTTACTCAAAAAAGAAAATTTAAAAAAAAAAACTGAATTAACTTTACTCATATTTGGTTTGGACAAAGCGCGCGATAAAGGGAAAGCCCTTCCTCCGACGCCGCAAACCCCCTTCTCGCTCTTCTTCTCCGTCTTTTATTTCGAACGCGCCGGAGGACACAACTAAGTTGTTTGTTTGCTGCGCTCCATTGAACTTGCAGGCCTCTGATTTTTTAGGGTTGGTGGCTCTGAAATGGCAGTCGACAAAATTATGGAGGAACTGAAAGTGGTCTCAAATGCTTGACTTGCCTGAAACCGAGCGGCACAGGAGCTGAATGCACTGTAAGTGGTTACTCAGAGCTCACTGATGATTGCTTTTGATTGGTTGGCGTTAGTTTTTTACTGGGTCACTGAAGTTAGGGCTTTTTTTTGGTAATTTAATCTTGCAATTGTGTGTTAATAGGGTTTTAGAGAAGCCCAATTAGGGTTTAGGGTTTGGGGTTTCTTCCCCTTCATCTTCATGTCAGTTTATTTGCAGTCGAATCGATATTACTATTTCTCCCATTATTTGTGGAAGAATTATAAGCAACATTTCATGGATGTTGTGCTATTGAGAGTATGAATTTTTAATAGTCATGGTTAAAGTTCGATTTATGTATCACATTTTCAGGGACTTCTTGTGAAAATTATAATACTTGAAGCAACATATCAATTGTTACAACCCTGCAGAATGGGCATTGATTCTGGAACTCCTCCTAATTCACAAATTGCATGTCAACACAAGAAACGAAGGGTCTCTCGGGACACTTGCATTGCTTTGTCTGGGACTTTTAGCCATCTTGAAGCATCCTTACCCTATTTACCAACTTTAGAAGCAGCTGATTACTATACGCAGCCCTCTTTGAAGGATTTGGCTGCTCGAGAATACGCAGATCCTGGTTTTTGTAGCCGAGTTTTGGACTTCACAGTTGGGAGATTTGGTTATGGATCTGTCAAGTATCCTGGGAAGACTGACATTAGGTGTTTGAAAATAGATAATATTGTCAAGATCCACAGACATGAGGTAATCGTATATGAAGATGAAGCTGTCAAGCCTTCGGTTGGCCAAGGCCTTAACAAGCCTGCTGAAGTAACTTTGGTGCTACAAACAAGGCCATCCAACATTGACGAGAGACAGAAAGATAATATTGTGAAAAAGTTGAGGCAGAGTGCAGAGGGACAAGGAGCTCGCTTTATTTCGTTTAATCCAGAAAGCGGGGAATGGAAATTCTTTGTTCACCATTTCAGCAGATTTGGTTTGAATGAAGATGATGAAGAGGACATCATGATGGAAGATACTGCTTCAGCTCAAGATCTTGTGGAAATGAACCATGGTGAGATTTCTGATGTTGATGAAGAAAACCAAATGGATCCAACTGGAATTGTGCTTTCGCATTCTCTTCCTGCTCATCTTGGGCTTGACCCCGTAAAGATGAAAGAAATGAGAATGTTGATGTTTCATGATGAAGAGGAGGCTGAGGATTTGAATCATATCCCTGCACATTATAATCCATCCTTTGCTTCTCAAAGGATGAGTCAGAGATCTACTCCACCAGCTGTGCGAAAAACCCCACTGGCATTGCTTGAGTACAAGCATGGTAGTTTTGACTCAAATTCTCCTGGAGCCATTCTAATGGCCCAGGAAAATAAGGCCATGCCCCCTAAGACCTTGAAAGAAGGTTTTAAGCTTGATCTCAACCATGAAACACCAGTAACCAGAAAACATTCTCACAACATAGTTGATGCAGGTCTGTTTATGTGTAGGTCATTTCGAGTAGGATGGGGCCCAAATGGAATCCTTGTCCATGCTGGAACACCAGTAGGGAGTAATGGCTCTCCAACTATGCTATCATCCATAATCAATATAGAGAAGGTTGCTATTGACAGTGTTGTTCGAGATGAAAACAACAAAGTTAGGGAGGAACTTGTTGACATGGCTATTGATTCTCCGTTAGATCTTCACAAGGGAATATCTCATCAGACAAAGGAGATTGAACTTGGATCATTCAACCTGAGGCTTCAAAAGCTTGTCTCCAACCGCTTGATGCTTTCACAGATTTGCAGGAGCTATATAGATATTATTGAGAAGCAGCTGGAAGTTCCCGGCCTATCTTCCTCTTCCCGTTTGGTTTTGACACACCAAATAATGATTTGGGAATTGATAAAAGTTCTCTTTTCTGATAGGAAAAATGGTGGAAAATTAAAATCCTTGGGTGCTGATAGTGAGGAAGAAATGGTGCAGGATGTGACGGAAGCTTCTCAACAAGTAGACCTGGAAGCTTTACCTCTTATTCGGAGGGCAGAGTTTAGCTGTTGGTTGCAAGATAATGTTTCCCATCGAGTACAAGAAAAGATAAGCTCCTTGAATGAGTCCAGTTATCTGGAATATATGTTATTACTTTTGAGTGGGCGTCAGCTGGATGCTGCTGTGGAATTTGCTGCTTCTCGGGGAGATGTGAGATTGGCTTGTTTGTTGAGTCAGGCTGGTGGGTCCATAGTCAATCGTACTGATGTTGCTCAACAACTTGATCGTTGGAGGATCAATGGGCTCGATTTCAACTTCATTGAGAAAGACAGGATAAGGCTTTATGAGTTGCTTGCTGGTAATATCCATGGTGCTTTTCATGATGTTAACGTTGATTGGAAGAGGTTTCTAGGGTTGTTGATGTGGTATCAATTAGAACCTATCACTTCATTGCCCGCGATTTTTCGCACTTATCAACATCTTCTTGATGATGGTAAGGCTCCATACCCTGTTCCTGTCTACATTGATGAAGGACTGATAGAAGAGGCTGAGAATTCGAATGCGGTGAAACGTTATGACCTATCATATTATCTGATGCTGCTTCATGCCAGTGAAGAAAGTGAAGTTGGCTTTCTGAAGTCCATGTTTAGTGCCTTCTCGTCAACACATGATCCACTTGATTACCATATGATCTGGCATCAGCGTGCAGTGTTGGAAGCAGTTGGGGCTATCAGCTCTAAGGATCTTCATGTTCTTGATATGGGATTTGTTTCCCAGCTGTTGTGTCTTGGGCAATGTCATTGGGCCATCTATGTGGTCCTTCACATGCCCCAATGTGAAGATTTTCCATATCTTCATTCTAATCTTATTCGGGAAATCTTGTTCCAATATTGTGAATCCTGGAGTTCAGAAGAATCACAACGGCAAGCCATAGAGGACTTGGGTATTCCGAAGGCATGGCTTCATGAGGCTATGGTATGTCATATTGTCTCATTTTACTGATTCAATGTATACCAAAATTCATTATGATGCCCACTATCTTATCATACTTGGAACATAAATCATATTTATCAAACAAAACAATGAGCGTAGTAGCTTGTTGACAATGACTGACCATATATTCAGTTTGAAACCCTTATTCAAGTTTGAAATGGTTTGTTATTACTTTAACTTTAAAACTCCTAATTTTTTATTTTAAGTCTTTTTCGTCTTATTTGAAATTCTACACAGATCCATTTGGATGCAAGAATTTAAGATGAGTTGGATTTGAGTAGTAAAAAAAGTATTAATCTCTTATGCTCATAGTATCTAATTATGAATTTGATCATGTCAAAAAATGAAGGATTTCAAATAATCCTTTTTCTTTTGAATAATTCAAATCCCTGTTTTTGTTAAATAATGAAATGCATATATGGATTTTACTAACAATAAGAAATTATTATTTATGAACTTCAACTAAGTAATTCAAATGAAAAACTCAAATTTTAAATTCCTCATTTAAGTTCGTCCATCCAAATAGACCCTAAGTTTGCAAATTAAAAGATTATGAAACAAGATTTTGAAATGTCATGCTTCACTTTTTTTTCCTTCCCTATTTTGGGTGACTTGGGAGCCTTTTGAGAAGAAATCTGTTGGCTACCAGTCTGCTGTTAGCCTGAGTTCAATTCTCATGGACAACAGTTGCTGATAAAGAAACTAAAAATTCCTTTAATTTATCTGTGGTTGGTTGCTTATCTGAAAGTCTTGGAAATGGAATTGGAGTTTAGTCTTCCAACTTAATTATTCTGCTGTTTGAATTATTTTTTTTCCTGGATTGCAGGCTGTTTATTTCAATTACTATGGGGAACTTGCAAAGGCTCTTGAACACTTTCTTGAATGTGCAAATTGGCAGAGAGCACATACTATTTTCGTAACTTCTGTTGCTCACAAATTATTCTTGTCTGGTATGATTTGATAACTTCCATTTCCATTTAGTTTCATTATGTATTTCTTAAGTTTTTGAATGTACTCTAGTAGAATCACTGACGAGGAATTGGTTATAGCAAAGTATACTTTTCATTCTGTTGGTAAGTGTATGTATATAGCTTGAACAGTTTATTTCTTCACCTATTGAATTTATAAGCAGGTAGTTGATTGTTTTAGGGACAATGCAACTTCAACTGATTTTGTTTCCAAAATTTTGAAAATATGAACTATTCAATAGCTAGATTTGGGCCTCAATTGCTTTAGTTAATATGGATAGGTAATTTTCTTTTTCCTTTTCTGAATGCAGTCGAACACTCAGAAATATGGAGGCTTGCAACTTCCATGGAGGACCACAAATCAGAAATTGAAAATTGGGACCTCGGAGCTGGGATTTATATTTCATTCTATTCAATTAGAAGTTCATTGCAGGAAGCGAACGATACCATGAATGAATTGGTATGATAGCTTATCATACATGATAAGATTCTAAATGTTTTGTAGATCTCCATGATAGTGAACCCTGCATTATAGTAAATACTGATTGCATTGTTTCAAGCAACCAATGCTTGGTTTTTTCTATTGCGACATCTCACTTTCTCATAATTCAGCGGCTTGAACAAGATATGTTGTACAGTTATACTGAAGTTTGACTGATATGCTTGGTTTAAGGTTTTTCACATTTGATTGACCAAAAAAGGTTTTCTACATTTTGCTCCGAGTCAGAAAATAAATTAAAAGCATCCTAAAATGAAAATATTGCATCTATCTAAAACGAAAAAAATGGTTCCATGCCTTGATAGCTTGGGACTTTAGTTTGGATATTGGGCTAGTTACTGATGCACTTCATGATCTTCCTATTGGACTTATCTTGGTAGTAGGAAGCTAACAAGATACGCATGAGGTAGGATTAGGAAATAGCTTAAAGCAGTAACTAAGTGTCTAAGACGATAAGTAGCCCCATTGTTGTGACTGCACAAGAAGAACGTTTGTTATCACTAAATCTTTCTGTAATTGATTCAATGCAACAGGATCTTTATCATGTCGGAAAGGCTTAAAAAATGATGATATTTCTCTTCTTTTTATGCTTTAATATATTTGTGAAAGGGATATACTCATACTATAGGCCCAAATCGATGCCATATACTCAAGAATAAATTGCAGTAGTCATTTGGTATTTGGTCTTTCCTTTTTCCATGAGTGATCAGCACTGTGTTATGTTTGCTGCAGGATTCACTTGAAAGCAGAAATTCTGCTTGTAGAGAATTTCTTGGTCAGTTAAACCAGTCTTTGGCTGTTTGGGGTGTCAGGTTACCAATTGACGTGAGGTACGTTCAACAACCCTTGACTAAGCTTTTGCATGGATTGAGGCAAAATTGTTTGGTTTCGTTAAGACGACTCATGCTTGTTAGTACTGTGATATTTTAATTTTTGTTCGTAGCAAGCTCCACAGTTATCATGAAATTTACATATTTACCAAACAGGGTAGTGTATTCGAAGATGGCGGACGAGATATGCAATTTACTTTTATCTGATATTGGCGAGGGACCAACACGAGATGTTCAATTAAGTTGCTTTGACACCGTTTTTAGTGCTCCCATTCCTGAAGACAATCGCTCGAGTCATTTGCAAGAGGCACTGTCTCTCTTTACATGCTTTCTTTCAGAGGTTGCTACGTAGCGTGGCATGCGAAAATCGAGCGCTCGAGTGCCTTTTCATGGTAGATTGAACAACGGACGACGGAGAGATTCAGGGCACTTTGTTCACTGAAACTATAAAAAAGGAAGTTCCGGTTGTGGTTTATTTTTGTTTTCTCGCAAGGCCTTATTGGACGTGTGATTATTTTGTTCTATTCATCATGAGATACAAACATGATAATGGTACACAGGTCCATAAATTTTAATTTGAAAAAATTAAAAAAAAAAAGTTCACTATTTAGTCGAAGAAAAGACTTTATTTTCATAAAAATGAAATGAAATAAACTAAAGGTTCATTTGATTTCAATTTAGATTTTTACTTATGCTTGAAATACAGAGAAAATATAAAGGAGAAATGTGAGCTGAAAATATGGTGGTATGGAGGGAAAGAAATAAAGAAAATGAATGAAATTAAAATCTTAAAAGTGAAGACAACACAAAATAGTTTTTCAAATAATATACATTTTTTTAGTACAAAGCAATATTACTATTCTAATCTACACTAAAAATAGGGGGAGAGTTGCCACTTAGTATTACGGTCTAGTGATATTCCTCTTTACTTGTAAGTGAGAGGTTTTAGGTTTGATTTTCGTCAAAAGCAAATTCGAACCAAATTATTATGGCAAGCCCAGTGTGAGGCTCAACCCACTCCCCCACCCCGTTAGTCTAAATAATATCGTCTGTATTCAATAAAAAAAAATAGGGGGAGAGTTTGAACTTGAGGCACAATTGATTGAGAAGGAATGCCCTAATCATCAAGGCAATCCACTCCTTGCAATAATGTACATTTTTTTTTACAAGCCTAAAAACAAAAACCAAATAATTATCGAATGGGCAGGCTTGGGTTCGGCCAAGTTGGCAAAAGTAGTGCGCTTCACCCACTGCACCCAAGTTTGAATTCTCTTTATAGATGAATTTAGGGCATGTTTACTTAAAATGAATGGATTTGTAAAGAATGAGTATTATTCTTCTTCATGTGTTTACTAACAAAAGAATGAAAAGAAGTGATTTTGGGGCCTTGTTTGATACAGAGAATTAGATTGGGATGGATGTGTCACTATTTTTAAGGTATATGAAAGGAAGAAATGAAAATATTATGGCCAATTTGGATGTAAGATATGGATTACTTAAGAAAAACACTTATCCATTCTAATTCTCTACAAAATGGAAGAATTAGAAGGGAGAATTTTTCTTCATGTATAATTTCCTTGTTAGGCTACTTAGTACTACGGTTTAGTGATATTTCTCTTTACTTGTAAATGAGAGGTTTTAGGTTCCATTCTCCCCAAAGACGAACTTGAACTAAATTATTATGGATAACATATTGTGAAGGCTTAGGCCACTGTGAGGCTTAGTCCACTTCCCCCACCACTTAGTGTAGATAATATAGTATGTATTAAAAAAAATGCCCTTCTTATTCCTCAAAATAAAAAATTATTCTCTTCTATCTTTAATATACCATAAATTTAGAGAGTTATTCATTTCAATATGATCTTGTATACTAAATGAGGTATCAGTATCTCATACATTCTCATACTTATCTCGAGACTTTTACTGTACTCTAGAGTATCTGACCGTTAGATCTTTGCTTAAAATTACAAAAATCAAAATATCATTCTCAAAGCAAGTAACGTACTATTAATGTAAATCGACTTATCGTATCGTTTGTAAATAAAAAACGAACACTGCTAACCACCCAACAACTGAACTGAAGCAAGTACCGAGAACCAAGTTCCAAACATGTCACTGGTCTCTCTGACGTGCTCTCAAACAGTACTCTACTACTCTGCCGAGAATTCTCCATTCCCAACCACTTCAATTCCAGCTTCCACTCTCAAACTATCCCCATATTCTTCGTCATTACTGACAAATGGGAGAAATGGGAACTGGGTTCCCCGCAGAAACAGATTTCTTCGTGCAAATTCAGCCGACTCCGACGCACAAAACGAATCGGGAACCGGCGAAAATGGCGGCAACCCATCAACCAGCTTTCTGTCTTTGCTTTGTCCCTTGCTCAAGCTCTTCTCCGTCGGTGACTCTCTCCTATCCTTCTTTTTTATCCTCTTCTTTTTACTGTATACTGTATAGGTATAGCTAGCTAATTGATTTTTTACTTTTTTTAGTGTGTGACAAAGCGCTATTCTGAACTACTCTAATTTGCGGGGAGGGGAGGGGATACGAACTTAGGTGCAAAGGGACGGGTACATTGTCGTGACCAAATGGACTAACCTTACCTATGTATGCAATGCATATAGCTAATTGGTTTTGTTATTCTGGGATGGTGCTTTTTTTTATCTCTGGTTTTTGCTAATTACGAATGTCAATTGCATGTGAAGATACTCTTGTTTATGATACAAGCTTTATCAAATTATTGTTGCTTCTTCAAAGTTCATACAACTGAATTTGATACTCTTGTTTATGATACAAAATTGAAACGCCGTGTTGATCATTTGGCATTTGTTCACCATTGTTTTCATCTTGTTTCGTGCAGGGAGGTGATCCCTCTCAAGAACGGACCTTTACTATGGAGGTAATCGCTTTGAAAATTCCTCTCATTAACGGAACTTTACATTGATCGTTTGTTCCTACTGTGAAATTGCGGTGGCTAAACAACCATTGGACTGTAACTTTACAATTTAATAGGCCTGGACTGTAACTTCATATGTGTGTGTTTGAGTTTCTGCCTTATAGACTTATAGTTGCTATGATTCATCCATGGATTTGGGTCTAACCATAATTCTTCACCAGGAATATGCCTATCTGTGAAAAACTTACCTCTTAGCTCACCTAAATTGACTTCCACCTTTTCGGCTCTCCAAATAGGTAGCTACGTCTTCATTGTCTACTTGGGCCAGATTCCCTTGGGGATCAAGATCTCTATCAAAGTATTTGGACAGCCAGGAGATCACTACCTCGGATCCTCCTATACGTTTGCAGCTTTTTGAATTTGGTAGGCTTTCTTTCTGATCATATTAAGACTACAAATACAATAATAGTAGTTTTGTTTTACTTGGAGTTTTAATGTTGTGGACTACGAGGGTAACAATATACCAAAATATGGGTATAAATTTGTTTACTGGACCAACCAAATATGGGTAAAAGTCTACTTCATTGCGATTATAATCTTTCCCTTGTTGAATTCCCAAACTGGTTTTGTCAACAGAGGCATGCCCTTTTTGCAGGAGGGTTAGAGAAGCTTTGACTGAGCTCGATCTTTCTGTAGAGGTGCGTAACACATATCAATGCAACCAGTAATCATAGTGGTTATTCTTGTTGATGCTTAATTGGTATTTGGATTTTTAAATGTCAAGTTTTTGGCGCACATTTGCAGGTATACCCTTGTCCAAAAGGTTCGGTAAGACATAGAGAAATGGTTAAAAGATTTGGTGGCAAAGAGCTGTATGTAATTCTCATTTCTTTAATCTTTATATCATCTATATCATATATGTCAAATTTGGAACTAATAAATGATAACTGAGTGTTATATTATCACCTTTTTTTTAAAATAATAACAATAATATTGTCACAGTTGGTAGATTTAGTTGTGTTAATCGTTCGTCATGCATTTTCTGGCCGAAAAGGCCATTATTATGTCTACGACTAGCTTTTGTTGTGGCGTCTCATGATCTCCTTTGTAAACTTGGATTCTCATGCAGGTTTCCTTTTCTCATTGATCCAAATACTGGTATTTCAATGTATGAAAGTGGTAAGTTATCAAACTTCGTTTCACATCGATTCCACTCCATCTCTGTGTCTCGGTCTCACCTTGTTTATGTTTCCTTGATTATTGTATCTCTTAGCGCTTTCCAAAAATTTAGAAAGGTACCAAGTCCTTCAGCATGAGTTTCTGTAACGTGGTTTTTAGGACTTTTCATCTGAATGCTCCATGCGATAGGTAAATAGAACATCTCCAACCTTGCCAGTATAATGGTCGAGTTCATTTAATCATTAGGTTATATGAGGAATGTCATCATACTTTGTAATTCTCGGTTTTTATCTTCTTGAACAAGCTATTTGCTTCTATACTTTTCACCTACATTCTTTTCTTTTCTGTTTTGTGACATGGTATAGAATCAATAATTAGTCCCATCGTTGGGGGAAGTATCAGCAAGTTCTTACATGATTCATCAATACATCTACATTGAACGTAACTAAAGTATCAGCAAGTTCTTACAGCAAGTTCTCGGTCTCACCTTGAACAACTTACGTTGTTTGAAATGATTTTATCAAGGTTGTATTATTTGCGTTCTTATTACTTTTGAATCTTGATGATAGGTGAAATTGTGAAATACCTATTCCAGCAATATGGTGAAGGCAGAAAGCCTTCGGTGGGGCTTTTGGAAAGGTATTGAACCTCAAGTTCTTCTCATCAGACCAAGATTCTTAGATTTTATTGCATGTATGCATCACAAGTAAAACTATAATAGCTGCTTATAATTTATGCGCTCTCTCTCTCTCTCTCATATTTAATGTTGCTTCCGTAGCACATTATTCACAGGATGGATGCCAACAATTCTTCGAGCAGGCAGAGGATTGACATTGTGGGAAAAGGCGAGGCCAGACCCACCACCCGAAAAGCTGGAACTTTACTCATACGAAAACAATCTGGTAAAACAATGGTCTTTCATTGAATCGTTTCCAATATATCATGATTTAGGCATCCGCACGTGTTTTCATATTTGTTAGAGATATAACAGAATGAGAATTGTAGTTTACTTATAACAAGTTTGTTTTCCTGGCGCCACAATTTGGGCTTCGATCCTCTCCTCTTTTCTCCCTATCCTTTACTGGTTTGTTTAAACTTACTTTTGGTTTGCACATAAATCCTACGGTGACTTATGGCATTTGACGTGATTTGTAATATCTTTCTCTTCCTCTTCACACACTCCTTCATTTTCCTTTGTTTCCAGTATGCACGAATTGTGCGTGAGGCACTTTGTGAATTGGAGCTTCCTTACATCCTTCAAAACGTGGGAGAAGGGTCCCTGCGGTCGAAGTTACTAGAGGCATCTGGATCCAAAGAGGTTAGCATTTGGGAACATCCATCCTTTAGATGATTTTTCGTAGTGTACGTGTTATTCTCCTGTTGAGAACCCTAAGGATGACTAAGAAAACTGTCTTTGTTATAGGTTCCTTACCTGATCGATCCTAACACTGGTACTCACGTCGGTGACTACAAGAAGATTCTGTCTTACTTGTTCCAGACGTATTCAGCCGCCACTCTTGTATAGTTATAAAATCGGTTGTAAACCCTGTAACAGTATTGGAAATTCAAATATGTACGTGCTGTAACCAAATTTTAGTTGCACTAGGAAGTTGTGATGAATCCGATCGCCCTCTAATTTGCTCGGGCCTTGTTTTCCGTACATATTTGTATACCTGCAATGATTGATTCTCATTCATTCAGATGGTACAGAGTTTTCAATTCTCATGCATTAATCTTTATGCTAGTGTTACTTCTTTAGAATGGCTGCGCACTCTACCTCAAGGTTGGTCCGATACATCCTTAAATCGTGGCCGATTGAGCTGCCAGATGGTCGGACTAATTTGGCACCCTCGTCCCTTCGTGCCATAAGGGAGGTTGTCTTATCATCCAGCCCGTCTTGGACATCGAATAACATAGACATAGTTCATGGATGTTCCTCTTGGAGGTGTGTTTTGCTTTTGGCAATATAATGTTGTATAATCTCTCATACAAATGTTAAATCCGCTTGAGTGGGGGCAGATAACACTTTTGTAAATGATTCAAATCGTACCTCAAAGTCATTGTCCGTATTTATACATGTACTTCAACAGTAACTAAATAAAAAATTTACAAAAGTAGCACCAAAACATCATCTTTTAGACCGCGTTATTATTACATAACTGTCCATATCCAAACACTCTAGACCTATTTGATGAGGTGCTGCTGCTCTATACAAGTCTTGAGATTACTGAAGGATGCTGTGGCTTTCCTCTATTTCTCTGTAGAGATTCAATCTCAAGTAGTCGCTTATGACAAGTGGCTCGTATCTCAGTTGGTTAAGAGTATTCATCTTTGCACTACATGTTCCGTGTTCGAATCCCTCTCCCAGTAGTTTAGTGTAAATTATCCTATGGTTTGTAAAAAAAAAAATAGCCGCTTATGAAAAATGACATTTTAGATTGTGTGACGGTCATCTCTACATCATAATCTATTTGGAAAAGCTTCCTGCTAGAAGCACATAACTAGCGGCGGGAAGCACTTAAAGTGCTTTTGGAACCCAAAAATAATTTCACCAAAAACGCTTTCAATCATTTTAAAAGCACTTCCAAACAAGAAAAAGTATAACACCACCCCCACAAACATCTATATGTATATAAGTATGTTTACAGAAATTAGAGAGGAGAATGTCTTACGTTGTCTGGTAAATCATCGATTCGATAAAGTCTAATTCATAACCTGAACCAAAATATGTTTGTGTTTGAGTCTCTTCCTATTTGAGAACTGAAAGATGCTATGGCTTTCCTCCATTTCTCAATTGAACTGGAAAAGGGCACTCACTTTGTTACTTTGCACAATGCCAATTTCTACGTCATAACCAATTTATAGTGGGTGTTTAGGTCAAGCAGATTGGCCAAGTGAGAACTGTGCCAACAACTATATTATACGTGGCAACTTTTTATTGGTCACTTTACTCATACGCATGATGATTGAGAAGGAACTTACATGGAACGGGTTCACCGCCAAGTAACGTCCCGTATTCAATAATACATTACCAAGTACATGTTTTTCTCCACATGACAATGTATAATTAGATTGGGACGCCACGGGAAGTGAATTCATTTCATGTAAATTGCTCTCATGATGATTGGTCACGAGGTCACGGAACACGTCATAGTGGCTGATTAGGAAACTAAAATTTCCTATTTAAGTATACATCTAAAATAAAACTAATATACAATGAATGTACGTTTCACATTGAAACTTTTTTGAAAAATAACAAAATTATAGATCCCCAACCTCTATATTTTACTTTCATCTTGGTCGTAAAAATAATCTAGTGAGTTAAAATATGACACGTCAACTAGCATATACTCTAATTTTACTTTTTTTTTCAGTAATGAATACTTTTTCTGACAAATGATAAGACAATTTATACTAAATTCATCCAAAAACTTGGTGCAAAAGGAAGCACATTGCTATAGGCAATTTGAGTAAGCCCGCTTCAACACTGATGTTAATTACATTGTTCTTGCCGTTAGCTCTCCTCCTTCTCCCTCTGCTCAATCCTTTGGCCTCTCCCAAGGTTCAACGTTTTCCTCCAGACCTCTCGTAATAATCCATGGAGATACCGTACCACTCTATAATTTCTCTAAAGAATTGTTGGCCATCAAACCTTGTTGTACATGATTCACATGAAGGCGGCAGCAGCAGCAGCTTCAGCAGCAACATGATAACATCTGCTCTCAACAAATTTCTGCCTGAATTGCTCAAAATTACCGGACTTAATTGCTTCCCTTATAGAACGGAAGAATCCTAGATAATGGTGGGTGTTATGTCTGCACAATCAAAGGACAATCTGTTGATGATGTTGATGATGACGATGATGATGACAACAGTAATGGTCAGAACTACGATGATAACAACAGGTTATTGGAAGCAAAACAACACATACATTTCTAGTAGAGTCTGAGCCAGCATTTCGCGAACATTGAGCAGGTGATTGATGTAAGCCTTTGTATGATTCTTGCATGTGTAGCAGTTACAATTTGCAACAATGGGTGACATATCTTTCCTGAAAGAGGGGAAAAAACAGAAGAAGAAAAGAAAACATCACGGATCTCGTAGGGAAATATTGTGTCAAGAGTTACAGCGCTAATTATTTTTGGATCCATTTGGCAATAATGATA
Organism: Gillenia trifoliata; assembly: GCA_018257905.1. Taxonomy (NCBI): domain Eukaryota; kingdom Viridiplantae; phylum Streptophyta; class Magnoliopsida; order Rosales; family Rosaceae; genus Gillenia; species Gillenia trifoliata. Next base: position 19,755,629 of record CM031087.1, read on the forward strand.
AACTAAATATGGTAAGATTTCACGAGATTTTAAACATAAAACGCAAAGACACCCTTCATGAAAATGTCACACAGAAACTTCTAAATCCCGAGCGAGTCCACAAGTCATATTATCAAACTTTGTTTTGCGTTTCCATTTATGTTACTTTGATATACTTTAGACTGAAAGTTTATCCTAAATCACTTGCACATGCCATGTGCCTTATTCCGCTATGTCAAACTTGGTATCTACTAATTAACATTACAAAAGGGATAGACTGAATAAACTCATGAACACTGTTAGTGCTACAAGTAGAAATAGACGTCATTCGTTACCTGTAAACTGTTGCTCTCAGATTAATCTTTGTCTGGTCACTTCCAATATTAGTCAACTTAGAATCAGATGCATTCATCTCAAGTCCATCAAGGGGAAACGTAAGTGCAAAGCCACCAAGGGTAAGATGGCATATATACCTGCAAAAATTGATACATATCATCCCCTTTTGGATAATGGTAACAGCAAGGAGAAAAGACATTCAAAATCGTTAGAAGACTGAGCAACTCACGTAGAGTCGAAGACATCAATACCAGCAGCAACGCCCTGCAAGACCTCCTCTGTGAGATAGAAAGAAAGAGCTCATTTGGCGATAAATGTGAATGAATAATCATGCATTTAGCCAAAGGTACAGTTAACTGTTGAAAACATTTTGCTGTAACGAGTTTCCCTAAGTTCCTGACAACTGGAAAACTGCAATTTATTAGCCATTTTTATAAATGATAGAAAACACAATGAATTTTCAACTTTCCAATAGTCCTCAAAAGGTACCACCAACACAAAACAGAATATCATGAACACAAGAAGGAACAAAACAGCACCCATCCTAAGAGAAAAAATAAAAGTAATCAAACAAACTACAAGGAAAAAGCCTAGAACCAGCTACTTTCCAATCCAATTTAACAAAATAAAGGGCATTTACAATATGTGGAAGAAACCGATGGCAAACCAATACCCAAAACATGGCATAAGCAATCTTCAGAGTCTTTGAAAAATTAGGCTGTTTATTTCTGAAAAAATTTCACATTGGGTTATGGATGGTCTTTGTTTGGTCATCCCTTGTAATATCTTAGGTTGTTTCTTCGTTTGAATAAAGCATCTATTCCAACAACAACAAAAAATTCGAATCATAAACATATCCTCAGAAGTCTAGATGTATTATCAACAAATTGGTAAGACCAACAGCTTATTATAACAATGGACAATGGTAGAACTGTTACCTGGAAGTCCAAGCCCACTGATCAAGCGTGGTTTCTCCTCTTGTAAGGTATCCTGAGCATTTTATATTAGTATTACATATCAAAAATCAAAATTATAAATTAAGAAACTTTTTGTTTTGATGTACGAAGAATGAGAATGCTGCTTTTAAAACAAGCAATGCAAGTCATTGATCAAGTTCAGGGGAAAACTGAAGGCTCCAGTTTGTGACTTACAATAACAGCATTAAGGAGAGCAGGACGCTCATCCATGTTCTCTCCAAGCCCAAATCCTCCGATCCAATAACCTGGGTGGAGAAAATATTTTCATATCAATTATATAACAACGCAATTAAATAATACACCAAACTATTAGAAGTATTAATAAGAAAGAAATCCAAGTGACCTTTTTCGGCACCAATATTCCTTATTGTTTTGTATGTTCACAAAAGCTTCAAATGTTTAGAAAATTATAGGAACCCCCAAAGTTGAAGTTCAGTTCCATAAGGGAGTGTTCATTCTCAATTATTATGCTGAATTTGTTAGCTGTTGTAAATTGTGTTTATATTTGGTAATCCAGAAGTTTTTGTTAGCTTTCAAATCATTTTTAATTGGTCTTAAATTAAACTTAGTCCATGTAATTTTAGACAGGGTTTCCTTATCCAAAAATTTTAAAGAGTTCACTTGATTGAACAATATTTCGTTTCTCTTGAAAAAAAAATCAAATAAGTTGTAAGAAATGATGCAACATACAAGTCGGTGAAAGGGAAGAAACAAAGAATTGTAGAAACCTGATACATTTCGGCTGGCCACCTCTTGCGCACATCTGTCGCGTTCTTTTACAGAACACCCACCAACAATAGATCCAAAGACAGGTCCACCTGCCTACATTTTGAGCAATATATGTTCATCATTCAATCTAAAAAGAAAAGTGCTAGGTCTGCTAGCAGCACACCTAGTATATAATGCATATGCAAGTGAGTGTATATAAGCATATATGATGCTACTACATCTCTAAAATGGGTCTTTCATAATGGCACAAAAGTACGGTCTTTTACCGGACTTAGCTCAATGCATTCATCAAGCCATCTTATAGTTCGATCAACCGAGGTCTTGTTCCTCTTATCAGATACCCATACAGGAACTTCATCTGCCAAAGTGGTCCATATATTGGGCTTCAAGGAAGTAATCAACTCGACATACTCTACAGGTTTAATCTACAAGCACATAAAACGACAGTACAGTCACCACCAGAGTCACCATTGTTAACTAACTCAAAAACAAACTAGTTGTCGTCAAGTATAAATCAATTTATTCCAGAAGGCAAGACGAGGCAATTACCAAACGGCGACCAGAAGGAGTCTCGAAAGATGCTCCAAATTTGTTACTGCTATTACATTCCGGAAGGCATTGTATAGAGTCCCTTGGTATGCACACGAATCCATGTTCCGGCAGGCCGAGCAACTGATGCAGTCCTCCTATCTTTGAAATTGTTTGCGATGAGGGAGCTTCCAAGCTGCAGAAGCAAAGAGTGGTCAAAATCTTGAACTGTTTTTCTCATAGACCAATACACAAACAGCTACAATGCAATTTCAATGTGGCAAGAGTAGAAGCAGGGAAAAGGGTGGAGGGTATAAATATAAATACTTACAAGTGGAGGGAGCTAACATGGAAGAGATGGGAATCAGGGAAAGGAAGAGAAGGAAGAAGGTCAGGGGGGGTGAAATGGGGCAGCCCCTTTCGGGTGGAGAGGAGAAGAGAAGGGGTCTCTATTGGGGCGGGGCAGCTGCCAAGCTGGAGAACCCCTGCCCGCGCTCTTCCGCCGCTCCATGCCTTCACTGCGAATTTCATGTTGACGGAGACAAACAGCTTTGGCTTTAGAGTCGGAGAGTACGAGAAGGAGTTTGTAGGGTTTTGCGGAGTTTTCGTTCTTCTTTTGGCGGCAAAGAAGGTTCAACCGCTCAACCATAGAAGGGTTTTATGGTTCTCTGATCCAATTTTATCTTATTGGAAAAGACTACGATCTCGTTTGGAAGTTCTTTTAAAATGCTTCTGGTTAAATTGTTTTTGGATTTCAAAAATACTTAAGTGCGTTTTTAGTATTTACTTACATTTTTACTAAGAATTGATTCATTGTTTCCAAAAGCACTTTCATCAAAAGTGTTTTAAGTCATTTTAAAAACACTTCCAAACGAGCCATAAATTGCCAAATACCTCCCAAACTATCACAGGGCTGCCAATTACCCCTTAAACTTTTTTGGTTGTCGATTTAGTGCAAGGCTGCCAATTAACCCCTGCCGTTAGATTTAAGGGAATTTCATTCAAATTTTCGTTAAGTTGTGTCATGTGAGAGGCATGTGAAACAATTTCAAAGACAAATATGGAATTAGACTTGGAAAAATAATAAGATTCAAGAGAATTTCATCCAATCAGAGAAAATGGGGTAATTGGCGGCCTTCAGATAGTTTGGGGGGTATTTGCACTCTAAAATGTGTCACATTATCGGGACTGGCTACAGTGCTCGCAAGCATTGAATACTCACACCGATCTCACTCTCCTTTCCCCCCTCTCTCCTCCCTCCTCCTTCCTTTTAATGGTGAGATCAATATGAGCATGCAATGCTTGCGAGCACTGTAGCCTACTCCCACATTATCTATCACTTAATAGAAATTTAGATGATGTTCTCTCAAATCTAAAGGTAAGAGGGTAATTGACAGCCTTGTACTAGTTAAGGGGGGTAATCGATAAAAAAGAGAGTTCATGGTGGTAATAGGTAACCTTGTGATAGTTCGGGGTATTTGGCATTTTACCCATTGGAAAAATAGTTAGAGTTTAGGAAGATTTTGCGTATACCCATTGGAAAAATACTGCACCACAAGGGAGCTTAAAACTAGGAAGATTGGCAAAAATGATATGGAGGTGATTTTCATATATATTTTTTTAGCTTTTTACACATTTTTTTTTAATGGTCATCAGATTAGAATGTTAGTTGCAATAATGCTCCGTTTCCTATCAAATTGTTGTTCTGATCAATTTATGAAAAATGTTAAAGTGCCCTTCTATATTACCCATTAATAATGACTCCAACGACTCGAACAACCAACATTTCAGATCTCCTTCTCTTTCTCAAACCTCTAATTTTCTTAATTTCTACATATGGGTTTAATTCTTATACTGTACATGAATTTACTAAGCCCGAAATAATGTGGTCACTTAGTACTACCGTCTAATGGTAATATTCTTCACCTATAAGTGAGAGATCTTAAATTCAAATCTTGTTGTCCACGAGTTTAATAACAATTTATAAACGCACATTCTTAATATATATATATATATCGTTGTATCAAAAATAATGTGCATGGAGAGAAACACTATCCAAAAAAGAAAATAATACTAAGTAAGTTTAAATGTCATTTTCAATTCAACGATTAAACTCAAAGATATGTTTTAAAAAGGTAGAGTCTAAGAGCATGTCCACCCATAGCCCAATTGCAAGGGCAATTGGGGGCAATTGCCCTACCAACCCATTTTTGTTCCTCCAGCAGGCCTTTTTTCAAAGGGCAATTGGTGGGCCCAAGCATGCCCAAGCAGAAGCCTGAGCAATTTGAGCCCGAGCACCAGCCAGCGGGCGCTGACGTCAGCGGCCTTTTTTTTTTTTTTTAATTTTTTTTTTTTTATAAATACCCCCAATCATCTTTTTCATTTCTCACATTACAACTCAATATTTTTTTTCCTACATCAACTATATTTGTTTTTCACCTTCCAAATCCTTGTTTTACAAAAAAAAATATATATATATATATATTTTAAAAAATAATGACACGTGTCGTGACGAGAGTGGTTGAAAATGTCGGTGCAAAATATATGGGGATAATCACAAGCCCCCGATAAGGCCAACAAAAAAAATAAAAAAAAAATAAAAAAATTTTTCCTTGCCCTTGCCCTTGCCCTCCACGAACGGGTGGAGTTGCACAAAGGCAAGCACTGTTCATGGAGGGCAATCACCGCCCTTGCCTTTGCCCTTGCCCTTGCCCTCCACTAACGGGTGGAATTGCTCTAAGGTTATCAAAATGTCCTTTTGAATGTTCATTCCAAGTTCCAACTGTTCTATTTTCTTTTGTTACTCACACAGATGTCTAAATCTCAATCCATGACATCAATAACTAAATTAATCGGACGAGAGATTTTTTTCATGTGCTCGAAACACAAAGCGGTAAACCACTTATCATAATATAAATAGAAAGGATATATTTTCTCTTTTTCACATACACCAGGAGAAAGGGTTCCGATAGCAAGCTCCTCATCGGCCGGAGAGCCTCCAGGACAAGGGGGCGGCGGTCAACCATACGAGCTAAAAATTAAGTGGAGTTAATATATCTTTTAGTGTCACTCCATTTATATTATAATACGTAATGTATCGATTCGTGTTCCGAGTATACTAAAAAATGTTTCCACTCATAATCTATTCTATATATGTCCAATTTGACAAAGTTTTTATAACTACTCCATGGACCTTTTTCAAGTTTAAAAAGCTTCCAGCACCTGCAAATGACATTAATAATTAAAAGCATCACATCCTCCCCATTATATAAGAAAAAAGTCAGAAATATATCAACAAACAGCAGTTGCCGATACACCAACCATGTTTTTTGTACCAACCGAAATAGCAGTGTTGGCCTTTGTGTCTAGATCAAGCCTCCATTCCAACCTATCTTGCTTCACTCCTAAGATGAAGATTTCAATTAGAGAGCAAGATATAATTAATCATTGCTTCTCTCTCTCAAGAATGACTTATATGAAACGGGTTCATCGTTACGTGGCGTCTCTTGTTTAATAATGCATTGTCATGTGTAAGTTTTTCTCTATATAATAATGTATTATTCAATCGGGACGCCACATGAAAGTGAACTCGTTCTATATAAATTGCTCTGCTCTGTCTCTCCCAAATCACTTCTAATTCCTTTAAAAATGATAATAATTCATAGATGATCCTGGGTCCCATTCAGGAAATTATATCCATGATTAGGGCTATTATTGACTATAAAAATTGTTTTGTGCTTCATAAAAAATACTTAAGTGCTTTTAAAAAAAATACCTATCAACTTCTCTATAAAGCACTTCTATGATTTAGAAAAACCTGTAAATTTTTATGCCAAACATAATTTGAAACTGTTTAGATTCACAAAACGCTTTTAGTTCTTTGGTATACCCAAACTTGGTGGTCAAACTCCTCTATGATGGGGAGAGCTCATGTGCAAAATAGTTGGAGCGGTGTTTTAGTTGGCATAGCCTGTTTTGTTAAACACAGTTCTAAAATAGCCTCTTTTACAAAACACAAACAGTTATGGCCACTAACTATTGACTAATTTCACTTTAGTCCTTAATTTATATAATCTCAATACAATATCTACACTATTTACATTATCTAGGCATACAATATCTACACTATATCTTATCCCATTTTGAAGAAATCTGCCATCTCCATCCTCATCCCACAATAATAATTTACATAGAATAGGTTCACGGTCACGTGTTTTTTGTTCAATAATACATTGTCGTGTGCAAATTTTTTTTCACATGACATTGTATTATTGAATCGAAACGCCATATATCGTTAAACCATTCCATGTAAGCTACGCATTCCACCGGTGAGAGTCTGGCCAAGGCGCTGGACCCAGAAAAAATTGAAGAGACAACCCAGAAAAATGGAAGTGGACAACCCAGGAAAAGTTGCATGACCCACCCCACCGCGATAACCCTTTGCGGCCTTCTTTGCCAAACATCCACCCCAAAGTCATCAGGCAGTCACCAATCCAAATACCCACATCCCATCCCATATCATTTCATTAAATTCCAAAACATTATAATTTTATCTTTTGAGCTTAATTAATTTTGGAAGATTTAAGGAATCCAAGAACCTCCTTGAAATCCCCCCGTCAAATAAAATCTCTACCTAATAGCAATTGACCATTGATTTCATTATTTGTAAAATTCAAATTGTGGGTTTAGTTGTGAAATGGTGGGGCATATGAAGTAGAGAGAGGATCAGACGGTGGGCTAGCGGTGGAGGCGAGGAGTGAAGGTGTGCCGTCTGTGGGTTGGAAAAAGAGAGAGACAAACAGACAGAAGAAAGAGTGTTATTTTGGTAGTGGAGGACTAAGGTGCAATTAACCATAGTTAGTGGCCAGAGTTGTTTGTGTTTTGTATATGGAAATATTTTATATTTGTGTTTTGTAAGAGGGCTATCATAGCTAAAATTTCTAAGGCTTTGGATGAGAGTTTTACAAGTCATAGGTTTGAAAGCCAAATTATAAAGAAAATAATTACAAAATATTAGATAGGAGAAATTAAGAAATTCACCATTTTCTAATCTTTTTATCTAATATTTTGCGATCATTTTTTTAATAGTTTGATTTTCAATCCTATAACTTACAAAACTAGTTTGATTTTCAATCCTATAACTTACAAAACTCCATCCAAACATAGCCTAAAGAAAAACTAAGAGCCTGATGCCATTTCAGTTTTTAATTTTTAATTTTACTTTTTGAAAATTAAAAACTAAAATTTTGTTTAATTAAAAAAAATAAAATTAAGTCAAATTTGAAAATCTCAATCAAAATAACTTTCCAATTGTTTGTTTTTCATTTTCTTGAAAACAATATGGTTATCAATGGATTTCGATGTGAGTTTTATAGTGGACGTGAAGGTAAAAAATAGCATTATACTTGGGGACATTTTTGAGGGTACACACTACGTTACCATGGATTTGGTAAATATGCCATCAGTACTTGAGTAACTCTCAAGTACCAGGGTGCCACTGATTCCCTCTACCTCCTTAATAAAATGTACTAACTTTGCTAACCTCTCCTTGAAAAGCAGAAACAAACAATACACCCGTCTCCTCCTCCCTCTCCTCCCCACCGTTTCCCCACCTTAAACAACCCTCTCTCTCTCACTCTCTCTCTAGACCATGAGGTCCAAACCTCAATGTGGCATCAATCTCAAGGTTATCCTCCTCTGCTGCTTCTTCATCTTCCTCCTCACCATCTTTATCATCAGATCAAGCTTCTCATCATCATCATCGTTATCATCACCGTCCACCAATACCTCACAAACCTATCTGATCTCAAACCCTAAACCCCAACAACCACCGTGCGATCAGCCCTTCATCCCAACATGCACCAAAATCCCACCATCCCTCGCCCACGCCATCATCCACTACGCCACAACAAACGTCACCCCACAACAAACCATCAAAGAAGTCTCCGTCTCCGCCGCGATCCTTTCCAAAAAATCACCCTGCAACTTCCTAGTCTTCGGCCTCGGCCTCGACAGCCTCATGTGGACGGCTCTCAACCACGGCGGAAGAACCGTCTTCCTCGAAGAAGACAATTCATGGATCGACCAGATCAAACAGAAGCTGCCGGGCTTAGAAGCCTACCACGTGGCATACGACACCAAGGTACACCAAGCCGACAAGCTCATGGAGATCGGAAGGAAGGAAGAGTGCAGGGCTGTCGGGGATCCAAGATTTTCAAAGTGTGAGTTGGCACTCAAGAACTTGCCGAGCGATGTGTACGATATCGAGTGGGATTTGATCATGGTGGATGCGCCGACGGGGTACTTCGATGGAGCTCCGGGTAGAATGAGCGCCATATACACGGCGGGGCTGATGGGGAGGAATAGGGAGGAGGGTGAGACTCATGTGTTCGTGCATGATGTGGATAGAGTGGTTGAGGACAGCTTCTCCAAGGCTTTTCTCTGTGAAGGGTACTTGGCGGAGCAGGAGGGCAGGATCAGGCACTTCACTATTCCCAGTCACAGGGCTCGATTAGGTAGACCATTTTGCCCTTAGATGATGATGATCTTGATTTTTGATCATCTTCTCGATCAATCTGATCGATCGATTTCTAGCAGAAACGTGGCTATGGTTTCGTAAAATTTTTCTAATTTTTAATTTTTTTACATTTGATGAAGGGTGGATAATATACTTGGGTGGAGTGGTTGATATTATTTCTTTGTTTATTGAAAAGTTGGTAGTGTTCTTCTTCTTTTTAAATTTTTTTGCATTTAGTTAATGCAAAAGAAAAAGTAGTCCTGACGTACTAGACATGTGTTCATATGTCTTTGTTGGGTACGTGTAAGTTGTTGTCCGTGTCAAGTTTTGCTGCTCTACATATAGAGTCTTTCATGCATGCCTTGAGGTACGGGTACTTCGAATTTTTTAATTATTAGATTTTTATTTTAAAATATAAAAAATTAAAATTCAACGGTTAAAAAATTTAGAATACTCACAAATTTTTGCTACATATAGGCTAAAAAAATCACATGGAGACAAAATATCATTTCAGGAAGCCGAAAGCAAAGGGATTGCCTATTGTTCATCGAATTGAAATCAAAAGTAACAAAAGTAACAAAAGGTTACGATTAAATAGTTTAAATTAATTTATGATAAGTTTTAAATAAATTTTAAATTATTGGACAATACGTATTATTGAATGTGAGTTATAATTATTTCTTTATTTTCTTTGTAACAATTAAGTTTGTGATTTAAGAGACGTGAGTTAGTCCATATGACGGTGGCACTGCGGCTTGCAACCTGAGTTTGAATCCTGCTGTTTTCCCCCTTTTTATTCTCTTTAATTTTCTCGCTTTTAAAAAAAGTTAAGGATTTCGTTTCACTGTTTTTCTTTTGTTTTTTAAATTGAATTTAAATCGCGTTTAATAATGGAGGTGGGTTATTACGATATGCCGCTAGGTTTTCGGTTTCATCCAAATCCAACTGATCAAAAATTGGTCAGTTCCTATCTTCGCGATGGAGCCCTCGCCGGAGAGTCCTTGGACATTCCCTTTGTTTATGAGTTAAATCCCTTCGGCCAAACACCACTGGGTGGTTCGGGAAAACTTGGGCGAAAATTCCCTCCTAGGTCAGGACTCAGGACTCGTTCTTCTTCTACGAGTTGCGCTGTTTAAACGAGAGCCGCATCAAACGCACGATCGACACGAGAGGCACTTGGAGTGAAACCTCCTCCCACAAATTTAAAGGTTTGGACGAAAATCCAATGACGTACGACTGGCTCTTAGAAGAATATATACAGTCTTCTTCGTAATATAATTGCTGGTCCAAAGGTGGTTCTTTTTCGACTTAAAAGGAATCCTAAGTCCGGGTGTAGAAGTAAGCGGGATTAAGAGAAATAGAGCAAGAAAACAAGTATTGAATGAGAATTCTTTTTTCGTTTTTTGGAAACGAAAAATGCCAAAAACTCGTTAGGTAGGCTTTAATTAGAAAACACGAACAATGATTCTCATTCTCGTTTTCACATTTTCTGAAAACATTTTCTTCGTTAAATCGGAGAACGTCAATTTGACGTTCTCGCTGTTTTCACCCTTTCCGCTCCCTGGCTTCTTTCTTGGCCTTCCAGCTTCTATCCTCTCCGCTCCCTCCCTTCCTCCAAGGCCTCCATCGACGCCATCCCCACCCCTTAACATCACCTCCTCTGCAACCCCTTGCCTGTCGACATCGGTCAGAACCAAGCTAGTAGTTTTTGAAATTTCAGGCTGCTGTTGTTGGTGTAAAACGAGTCGGGTATGCTTCCGTTGTCGTCTGCCACGGCGGCGGCGTTGTTGGTGGCGCACAACCCATCGGATCTAGTGTCCGTCGTCGATGCCGAGCTCGCCGCTGGGAAACTCAATCCGAAGAAATCGAACCTCGTTGAAAGTCTTCAAGACTTGGGTCGGGGAGTGGTGGGTGACGCCGGATTTTTTGTCTTTGTTACATAAATCTGCTCATTTTTTCACTTTCGCCATTCCGACAAGTAACGAGATTACCAAAATGCAAATATTATAGTTCAATTTTTTTTAATCTAACAAAAGAATTTAGAAATATGTTGTGTACTGAGTGAAAATAGTAACATGTGACTATTACCAGTGACCCTTGTTGCCCACCATTAAAAGGCATACACAATGCTCACTCTTCCGCCGAGATAGAGGTACCATTTTATTAGCTTTCGTGTGAATTGTGAGTGGACGAGTGTTGAGAATTAAGCTGCTTACTAGCTTAGTTCCAAATCTGCAGATGATAATCCTGCAGATGAAGTTGAAGGTAGCAACCCGATAGAATCCAGGGAGCAACCCGATGAAAGCTAAGAAGCAATCTGATGGAAGCTAAGAAGAAATCCGATGGAGTCAGAGCATCCCGATGACTTCCAAATGAAGCAAGAAACTAAAGACTTGAAGTTTGCTGTTTTTAGTATAGCGTGCAACGGCTAGTTTGTTTAGTTGTTTGTTTCTTTTATGTTTCAGACAGCTACAGTTGTTGGTTTTGTTCTGTATACAGTTGTTAGTCTGTTCTGTCACTTTCATGGTCTGCATGGACAGAACTATGTCTGTATCCTTTGTGCAGAATCATCAATGCTTGCAGAAGCAATGAGATTTATATTCATTGTAATTCTTATTGTTCAATATCAAGAAATATACAGACTCTTGCTTCCTCCCAAGCTCTCTCTGAAAATACATTTTAGCTTTCTGCAAATACATTTGAAAGCTTAAAACTTTATCAACCAAACAATATATGCCTGATACCATTTTCTACAATGAGTATACATATGCTTTTGTTGGTAGCATGGTAGAGTACCATGCTATCAGCAAAAGCATATGTATACTCGTCCACTCAAAATTAACCCGTAATCGAATACCGAAAAATACAAATTCTTGCTATTGCTAGGGACATGTTATAAATCTTTAACTCCAAAACAACCAAACAAGGAGGAGTATAAACTTTTGCCGCCCCCAAATTCATATGTATGTATCTAAACCAAATATATATATATATATATATATATATGTATATACACATACTTACATACATACACACACACACACAGATACAAACAATATGTAATTATAGATAAAATAGTGAGAGGCAAAGAGAAACTGACTCTCAGTGTCCAACTCAATGGCCTTGTAGCTGGCTCCCAATTGAGCCAAGAGATCCTTCACGTTCACGCAGAACGGGCAATACGTTTTGCTGCAATTACAGATCCATAATCGTGATTAATTTCCAACGAGAATCCACAACAAATTCAGAAAAAGCAAAAAAAAAAACCCAAATCAGATTCCCCACCATATCGGCAGATTAATGAAAACCCAGATGCCAAGTCTTGCAAAAAATTAAGATATGAGAGGAGGCACTGTAAGAATTAGAACAGAGGGTATGTTCAACCTCCTTTCCATATACGCCCCCTCCAATCCTTTTGTTTGTTCTTTCAATGGTGATTAACAAACGCAAATTCAGTTATCAAATAGATGAGGATTACTTTTTCAGAAAACTGACCTAATTGTTGCTGATTCGAAGGTGATTGAACGAAGAAGGTGCTTGCTGCTGATTCGAAACTGGAACGGGACGGAGTCGCTGGCAGCGTCGGGAAAGTTGGAAACAAAGTTACAGAGGAGAACTAGAGAAGATAGAGGCGGAGAGAAAAACTGGAAATAGTGACTTAATTGGGAATTGGCTAATTCACCTAAAGGCTTGGGGCTTATTCAGTGCATCAAGTTCTACTCTAGCAAATTAGAACTTACATTTTAACCAATTAAAACATGACACGTAATTAAAATAAATAAATAAATAAATAATATATATAATTCTCGGTTCGGTTCGGTTCGGTCCGATTCTCTGGGGCATGAAAACCGAAACCGAACTAGAAATGTCGGTTTCCTTCGGTTTTCGGTTCGGTTTTCTTCGGTTTTGGTCAACTCGGTTTTCTTCGGTTTTTTGGGCCTCGGTTCGGTGCGGTTTCTCGATTCTTCGGTTTTTTTGCCCACCCCTAATGGTACTAATGGAAAGTGAAATTTGATTTTGTGTACCACATCAGCCTGAACCTCACTGTAAACTTCTTTTCAAGCCATTAAAACAAGCATTTTGCCAGCTGTCCATGCCTACCAGAACATATATAGGTCAAAGTAACTACTGTTCATCCTCAAATTATTAACTAGAATATGTTTCCCAATTTCATCCAATTATAGAGTGAATGTTCGATGATGTTTTGTTTTGGTTGAATAAATTAGATTTTAGAGGAACTATTGTCATCAACCTAAGAGAATATGTCAGTATAACGCAAGGGGTATGGAACACTATATGTAGGGCTGTATACGAGTTGAGGCAAATCGAATATCACCTTGTCCAAGTTTGGCTTGTTTAATTTTTTTTTTGAACTCGAGCTTGGTTAAGCTTAGTTTTTATACAAGCTGAGCTTGAGTGAGCTTAAAAAATTCGAGCCCGACACCGAGCTCAAGTTATTTCTAGCTATTTCCAATAATAATTAAGTTGGTTCAGTTGTTTGAAAAAAATTTGCAATATTGTGGTAGGGTTTAGTAGTAAGAGCTTACTACCATATCAAACATTTTAATATAGTGTTATATATGTAGTAATCACTAATATGATATAGTGTTCTATAACATAAATAATATCTAGTGTTTTGTATACACTACTATAAGAGCATTCAATTTATAGTAATATCTCACCTCTAAAATGTTTTGAAGCAGATAGCACTCAAAACAATAAACAAATTGACAATATGCTTACGTTGCTGTACGATTTAGGCTTCTTTGAGTGGCAACTATGAAGTCCTATTTGTACTTAGTTCCACGAGAAAGAAGAAACTCCATCAAACTATCATTTCTATTTTTTTTTAATGCAACGATATTAATTTCCTTTGAGTTTCTTTCTTCAAACGACATGAACGACATGGACTCCAAACAGAAGAAGCACGAGGAGTTTCTTGATGACCTCGACGCTTTCTTGATGGCTGAATCTTCCATGTCCTTCGATCCGTTCAACTTGTTCGACGATATCCACCTCGATGAACAAGGCGTGGCAGTCGCAGTCAGAAGAAGCCACCACTTCCGGAAGACGGTCTCTTTTGTCAGTGCAAGATGATGAAACCATTACCTTCCTTTTGTAAAGGCAAAGATTTCGAGACCGTTCGCCGTGCTCTATCTGCACAAAACCCTCCTCCCCCTCCTCATTCTTCTTCCACACAAAATCCAAACCCTAATAACGCCAAATCTGATTGGAATTTTGAAGAGAAGATGGAGTGCAGTAAGTGCAAGCTCCACCTAGCGTACCAAGACGATCAGAACAAGAGAAGAAAAATTCAGCTCTTAGACATCAAGAATCTACCTGCTGTGCCTAACATGCAACGCCGGAATTGCAACAAGAACAAGTTGCCAAGATCAAGCAAGTGCCGCGTCTTCTAATTTCTTGGTGGTTTGCTTATTCATATGCTCGTCACTGTTGTATTCATTAGGTTACAATTCTCTAGTTTCCTAGTGCTGGTACCCCAGTTATGTACATTTTCAGTGGACCCTTTTCTCTGAAAGCTCAGTTCTTGACATTTCTTTCAGTACACTCTGGGTTTTTATTGCAACTTTCAAGCAGTGGTAGGTAGGTTGACACCTGTGCGTGACTTCTGTTTTGCATGGTTTGCACCAGAAGAAAGGGATTAGAGTGAATGTTTTTATGTGCATTGTTGTTCAGTTTTAAAGATTTAATTGTCCAAGTCTTAGTGCTGTTTTTGGTGGAACTTTACTAAAGTCCCTTTCCCTTTTGATCATTCACTAAAATCTTTTGTTCTTCGTTGGCAGTCGAAGCAAAAGGCTGTTATGGATTTGCATCAAACGCAAGCTGTGAATGTAAGTATATGTACCACACTCAGACTTTAACAATACATATGTACATGGTTTCGTGTGTTCTGTTGAGAATTAAGCTACTTACTAGCTTAGTTCCAAACCTATAGATGATAATCCTGCAGATGAAGTTGAAGGTAGCAACCCGATGGAATCCAGGGAGCAACCCGATGGAAGCTAAGAAGCAATCCGATGGAAGCTAAGAAGCAATCCGATGGAGTCAGAGCATCCCGATGACTTCCAAATGAAGCAATAAACTAAAGACTTGAAGTTTGCTGTTTTTAGTATAGCGTGCAACGGCTAGTTTGTTTAGTCGTTTGTTTCTTTTATGTTTCAGACAGCTACAGCTGTTGGTTTTGTCCTGTATACAGCTGTTAGTCTGTTCTGTCACTTTCATGGTCTGCATGGACAGAACTGTGTCTGTATCCTTTGTGCAGAATCATCAATGCTTGCAGAAGCATATTCATTGTAATTCTTATTGTTCAATATCAAGAAATATCTAGGACTCTTGCTTCTCTCAAGCTCTCTACGAAAATACATTTTACTTTACGCAAATACATTTGAAAGCTTAAGCTTTATCAACCAAACAATATATGCTTGGTACCATTTTCTACATGGTATCGGAAACAACTGGTTTGATTCTAAGGGCGTAATGCGCTGAGAGAGAGATACATCTGAAGAAAATCAGTAAACCAAGGTGATATCTTTTAAAACTATTTTGTTGCTATGTTACACGAGGGCGTGGGTGGTTCAAGTTCATCCGGTGGTGATTTCTGAACGCCACAATTTAATAGCTCAAACTACGATTTTGGGGTGTGAAAATGGAAACATCCCTCGTAGCTTACGATCTATGGGGATGTAGTAGAGATAAGGCCATAACCCACATGTTATCAGTGATTACTCGGGAGGGAAAAGGATGCGGAGATGAAGAAAGCATGGTGAGCAAATTCCGGGGAAACACCTACCATTTCGGAAGAAGACAGGAATAAAAACGCCAAGGCGTTGGAGTGCCAAATACAAGAGACATTAGCCGATGAGCTCTTTCCTGCATCGAAACGGGAAGACGCAAGGAGCTTGGGACATTTTGAGAAGAGTTCGAGAGGAACCAAAAGGTAAGAGATGTTAAACTCCAAGCGGTAAAGAGCGGTGCCCCGAATATATGAGGATGACGGATGGTGAAAGTCTAGATGATTATTTAGCTAGATTTTTAGAGTATAAACAACTGAAAATGACTTGGTGAAGATGTACTGCAGAGAAAAAAGGATAGTCTGGCTTGTTGATGAGCTTAAGTAGAGAAGGTATAAGTCTATCGTGTCTATCATTGAGGAAACTCGAGATCTAGATGACATTAGAGTCGAAGAGGTCATTGTATACGTAAGGTCTACGATAAAGGAAGACTTGCATGATGAAAGGGATAGGGCGACGGGAGCTGAGAGGAGGCTCCCAGTAGTCTCATAATTGGTAGTAGCCAAGACAACTGGAGTGCGTCACAAGGTCCATGGTAGGCCAAATCACAAGTGGCGGGGACAACAAGGGATCAAATTGGTCTCAAAATGAAAACATGAACATCGACAATGGCTTAGCTGGAACAACCAAAATTTTCGGTTTCAACAAACAACCAAGTAGCGGCCAGGAAATGGCAAACCGCGGTGTTAAGTGTGTGATAAATACCCTTTGGTATATGCGGATATAAGGAAAACCCGAGTGTGGCAAGTGCGGTCGCTTTGGTCATTTAACAAGGGATTTGTGATAATGGTAAACAAGTTACCATTTGTCTGAAAGGAAGAAGATGCGGTCACGGAACGATGTTTTGTGCTTGTCATGCAAGTTCTATTGCATCAAGTAAGTGTCAAGTATGGTTTGTGGGCCGGTGCTTGCGGCAACTCACATGGCTTACCGAGAGTCTTTGTTGATCAATCTTGATGGAGTGCGTGACACGCAAAATGAAGATGAGCCTTTGGAGACCTTGTTCAAGCCACCCAGGAAAAGGAACTTAGCGGTTGTTGAGACACGAAGGCGAAGATACATAAAGAAGTGTTGTTGGTTCTAGTTGGATGAAAACTTGCTAAGCTTAGGGCAAATGATGGAGCATGGATATAACAATTGTTTTGGAAGAAACTATGCATTAATATTTGTTGGAAGTAGTAGCATAAGAATGTTGTTGCTAAAGGATTTCTATTATTTGAAATAGATGTTTTCCGTATGCATGGAATGCATCGGCTCGGGAGAACTGATAGAAGGTAGGATACCACGAAGATCCATGGATATGGCACATGAGATGGGTCATTTGAACTGCAAGTATGAAGATGCAATAAGCTCGAGATGGTGTTGGGTACACACCTTTCCGAAGGAAGGAGTATGTGAAAGGGTTTGTGTTTATTAAGAAATTTGAGTTCGGTTCAGATTCGGTTCGGTTTTTACCAAGCAAACCAAGCGAAGTGCTTGTTCGGTTCGGTTCGGTTCGGTTTTGTTTCGGTTTTCGGTTCGGTTTGGATTCGGTTCGGTTTGTTCCGGTTCGGTTTGGGTTCGGTTCGGTTTTTATTTTTTTATTTTTTATAAAAAAAAAAACTGAAAGGAAAAAAAATATAGGAAACTTCAAAATATAGAGAAACTTCATTGTGGTGAGTTCCTTTGAGCGTAAAGAGCTACTTGATGATCTCATTGTGGGAGTTTGAGCTTGAGCTGAGGCCTTTGACGCCTTTGATGCCTTTGAATTCATCTAATTCAAATACATAGTATATTTGTTAATAAACTAAATTAAGAAGATCTAAAATTGTAGATAACAACAATATTTCCAAATAATCCGGCCAATATTTCCAAATAATCTGACAATATTTCAAATAATCCGGGATAAGAAGATCCCAAGTTGAGATCCTGTGGTGATCTCAAAGTGGTAACCTTAAGTTTGTCCATTTAGATTCTGACAATTTGAACATGAACTCGAATCAAATAATAAAGGGAAAATTTGGTAAATGTGACAAATACAATTCTCAACTTTCAATATATACAATATACAGAAGTTTTTATTATCATTTAGGTACATTATACAAAAGTATTTTACTCATACTACATAAACAATCGTTTTAGAACTAAATAGGACCTTGGAAAGCCGTTGAGTAATATTCAACATGAAGAAACCTGATTTCCCTTCTTCATTCATTGGCAATTATGCATGATACTAAAGTGGTCATTTTGCACAGTATTCAAGCTGATACAGAAATGATCATGCTAGCAGACTTGTTCATTCAAGTGTGGGTATGTTGCGGGTTAGGCGAGGATTTAACCACGGTGTGCTCGTGCATCTTGTGCTACGGAATTACAAAACTCTGCTTGAATCAATTTGGTGCCCATCGCTTAAGTAAGATTCTCGAAATCTCTCTCGATTTCTTTGCCTTCTTCAAGTTTAATCTAATATTATCTCGGTCTGTGGAAAAGATTAATCTACTACGATTAATCTCTACACGATATCCTATCTCCCGATCTGCTTTAAACCTCTCAAATCTAATTCCTCAAAAAAAAATCATACAATCGGATAAACCTCTGCGAGAACACTACATAAAGCGTCGCTCATGACCTGCTGACGACTAAACTATATAAAAGGCAGGCGCAACAAGCTACGGCCCGGTTGCCACCAAAACCAAAACCAAACACTTTCACAAGAATGGCGGAGTCTCTACGCAAATTAGTGTATGCTTGATCGAACATTCCAAAATCGGAGTCCATAAAATCAATCTTGGAAATCAATCTTGGAAATCAATCTTATCATAATAGGAGAGCGGGTAAGGATCAAAATTTAATAAACGTATCTCGTTATATTTCATCCAAAGTACATCGCTAAGTTTATGCAACATCTTGCGTCTAATTCCTCAAAAAAGCTCAACAATTCGAAGAAATTTGCTTCAGTCTTACCTTGAATCGTTGATGGTGAGAATCGGGTGGGTGAGTGCGGCGGGGTCAGCGAGTGCGAGAAGGAAGGGAGTTTGGGCTTTGGAAGGGGTTGGAGTAAGAGAGGAGAGGGCGTATTTGGAGTACGGAAGGAAAATTTGGGCACGGGTGGGTGGAGCGAGCGGTCGAGAGATTGGAGTGAAGTGAGCGGTGAAGGGTGAAGCCGGGACTCGGCTCGGAAGGTAGGGTTAGTAACGACAATTAAAAACCAAAAAACGGCGATCATTTTTTTGGGAAATCGGTTGGTTCGGTTTCGAACCACGGAGCCCAGAAATCGACCCAAATAAATTCGGTTCGGTTCGGTTTTCGTGATTCGGTTCGGTTTTTTTCGGTTTTGGTTTTCGGCTTCGGTTCGGTGTTCGGCTCGGTTTTCGGTTTCGGTTTTTCGAACCCACCCTGTGTTTATGGGAAAAACCACGAGAGACACGTTGCAAATGAGAAAGCTTGGAAGCGTTTGTCAACGGGTGGTACTGCTTGACTTTATGTGGTCCGATGCAAAATAAGTCAATTGGAGGGAATAGGTATTTCATCACATTCATTGATGATTTCAGATGTCTTTGGGTATACTTTACCGGAAATAAGTCGACACGCTGATGTGTTCGAAATTCAAAGCTTTTGTTGAGTTGCAAAGTGGTTTTCAAGTTGAAGAAGCTAGAAGTGATAGAGGTGGAAATATACCGAATGAATTTCTTGAGTATTGCGTGTCTTAGAATGGAGAGGCAGCTGACTACACCACACTCGCATCAAACAAAATGGAGTTGTGAGAGAAGAAACGAACGATTGGAGAAATGGCAAGATCGATGCTTTCAAAAGAAGATCCTATCAAATTTGGACGAAGCGATTGGAGCACACCAATATATATGAAGCAGTGCTATACCCTTATGAGTCAATGGTAAGAACACCATTTGAAGCCTTGCGAGGAGAGCCGGTGTAAAACACACATGAGTGTTTGAAGCATATCTTTACGGTCATTCCGCCCGAGTCTAAGGCGAAGCTTGATGACAAAGCAAGCAAGGGAATCTTTATGGGATACGGTAGTTGCGAGAAGGGCTCACAGAATCTTTAATCTTGGCCAGAAGATCATACTTTCAGAAGTGTTACGTTCGATGAGAACAAGTCTACAGAATTGGGAAAGCAAGCAAGTAGAAACTATTTTCATGCCTCTCCTCTTGGAAATGAAGTTCACACTGCTTGGTAGGATTGAAGAATCCGCTCATGAAACATGGGATTAACTCCCGAATGTCCACTCAATTAGTTGCGAAATTCAACATGTTTAAGTACTAGCACCGGTCAAGGTTAAATCACCAAGCAACACTCGATAAAACTAAGCTTGGAGGATATTTATGCAAGATGTCACATGACCATCATTGAACCTAAAACCTACTATGAAGCTATTGAAGACAAAGCATGGAAGGAACCAATGAATGCTGAGATCGAGACCATTGAGAAGAATGGAACTTGGGGTAGTGGATAGACCTACGAGACAAACTGTCATAGGAGTCAAGTGGGTGTTCAAGACCAAAATTTGAATCTGGATGGAATTGTTTCGCTCCTGACAAGACTCGTGGCAAAAAGGATATGCCCGAAACCGGTATTGACTACAATGAAACCTTTTGCCCCGGTGGCAAGGTTAGATACAATCGAGAACTCTTATTGCTCTAGCGGCTTCATGGGGTTGGAAGGCTGTTCAATTAGACGTTAAGTCGGCCTTCTTGAATGGAGTACTTGAGGAGGAGGTTGCAACGAGCTGACCGAGAAGGTTTTGAAGTTGAAAATGCAAGCCGCAAGGTTTATAAAAAGTGAAAAGCCTTATGGCTTGAAGCAGCTTGAGCATGGTACAACGAGATTGACAATTATCTCATGCTTGCAACTTTAAAGCACCGGTGAATCCCTCGTATGCCATTCGATGTGAAGAAGGCTGATCATTGTCTTTATATGTGTTGATGATATTGTGTACAGGCAATGACCATTGCTTTCAGTGAATTCAAAAGAGACATGATGCGAAGTATGAGATGAGCGATTTAGGACTCTTACATCATTTCTTGGGAATGAGAGTTCTGTCGGATAAAGGTGTGTTTATACATCAACAGTATGCAAAGTCTCTACTTGTGAAGTTTTGGTTTGGAGGGTACATAAGTTAGTAGCAATTCCTTTACCTGCGGTGAGAAAGCTGAAGAAAGTTGACGGAAGTGAGCGGGCGTGGGGAAGTTTTGTACGGGGAAAATTGTTGGCGACTGTTGTATCTAAGCTATGACGAGGCACGATATAATGTATCCAGTGATGCATTATCAAGATTCATGCATGGCTGACGAAGAAACACATGAATTAGCTAAGAGGGTTCATGTATTCAGGTACTCTCGACTATGGCATTGAGTTCACAAGAGATAAGGATCTTGTGTTGATTGGATTTTGTGATTCGGATTGGGGCGGCATTGAAGATGGCGGCGGAAGCACATCCATCTGGATATGCATTCGGCTTTGGAAGTGGCACATTTTCATGAGCCTCGGTCGAAGCAAAACACGGTTGCATTGTCAGCTGCGCGGCGAGTATGTATCGGCCAGAAGCTGACAACTCGAAGCTATTTGGCTAAGATTTGTGTTGGATGATTTCGGTGAAATGCAACCGACAACACCCCATTGTTTTGTGACAATATGTCGGCAATTTCGATGGTCTCCTAGTCTTCATCGAGAAGACCCGGACATGTGCGAAGTGAAGAGCAGGTTGGCGGGCAATATTTACAAAGCGATTACCCAAGGATCGTTTTAATTGTCTAAGAATGAAGTTAGGAGTGAAGCCGGTAAGCGCTTGGGAGGTTGTTGAGAGTGGGCGCCTACTAAACTTAGTTTCAAACACAGCCAGATGATAATCCTGAGATGAATTTGAAGGTAGCAGCAGAGTAAAATCAGGGAGCAACTAGATGGAAGCTAAGAAACAATCAGATAGAGTCGGAAACATCTCGATGACTTCCAAATGAAGCAAGAAACTAAAGACTTGAAGTTTTGCTATTTTTAGTATAGCGTGCAACGGCTAGTTTGTTTAGTCGTTTGTTTCTTTTATGTTTCGAGACGACTACAAGCGGTGGTTTGTCTGTATGTCACAGGTTGTTAGTCGTTACTTGTCACTTTCATGGTGCATGGACATAGCGTATTGTATCCTTTGTGCGAGAATCATCAATGCTTGCGAAGCAATGAGATTTATATTCATTGTAATTCTTATTGTTCAATATCGAAATATCTGAGACTCTTGCTTCCTCTCCAAGCTTTCTACTCTCTGAAAATACATTTTTAGCTTTAAATACATTTGAAAGCTTAAGCTTTATCAACCAAACAATATATGTCTGGTACCATTTTCTACATGTTCGCAGTTTTCATTCTTGAATAGATTGTTGAACGCACGACTACTGAATGGACTCAAGTTTATGGGTAGTACTGCTGGCCTCAGTAATACTAATATGTTTTTTTAGCCCTTGCAATGTATAGGGTTTCTAAGTAATGCTGAAGGACCATCAGTCCTATGCTTCGCAGTTCGTGTTGGAGAAAAGAGCAAGAGTAATGAAAGACGGATTCTTTGGTAAAAGGGAAAAATGCAGATGCCCTTCTGGGAAAAGAAAAACAGTTTTGCTTGTTGGTGTTCGTGTGTTAGAGAAAACACAATGTGACTATTGACGGTATATATATGATATCGCCGTGCTTTAGTTACGTACTAGATTAGTTAGAAATATGCTCGCATGTATATAATGTCCATGTGATTTGTGACCTGTTTTTGTTATTTGATTATAGCACAACAAGAGTAGGGCATCATTTCAGTGATCAGATTTTGCAATTTTTCATTAAAAAGATGTTTCACTTTAAAGTTAAGCAATAAAAAGTGTGAAAATAAAGTATCATGCTTATTTTAAAAGTAATGACTCAAGACAACATCTTTTAAAAGCAACTTGTAGGTTGCTCTAATTTTGAAATTTGCTTTTATAAATGGTCGAGTTATGCCCTTAATGATTGTTTTCAATTCTTGTAATATCATCATTAAAATGACATGGTTTATCCTTTCCTTTAAGAAACAAAGTGACCAATCTTACACAACCACCACTATTGCTGTCACCACAATCGTCGCCCCCAACCACTGCACTCCATTATTAGTACTACCACCATACCCTCACCATTGACACTTCCGTCACTACCACCGCCATCGTATGTTGGAAGTGTACCCTAAAAGTCAATCATAAGATAATATTTTAGGGCATTTCATATATTAAACTAATTTAGTTTAGTCAAAAGGCAAAGATTATTCTTTACAGCTGTCTCATTAATAGTTATACACTTAAACAATAAAGTCCAAGAAATATGTAATAGAGAGATTGTAATCTAAAAAGGTTAGATTATTTTATATCTCTCAATGTAAGCACCAATTTGCTAGGCAAATTTTTGCTAAGGATAGATTGACGAAAATCACACATGCAAAACACTAACACCGCCAGCCCAAACTCTCCCTACCCCCAAATGCTTGCCATTCTTAAGACGAGCATTTCAAACAAACAAATAGTTCTGAAATTTACGTATATGCTCCAAGTGGTGTGGGTGGAGGAAAAGAACGTAATTTGCTGGAAATTCTTCACGAAGGGGGGTAAGTATGTATATTTACATCAAATTTTGGCTATATTTCTAACATTTAGGGGTTTTTTTTCTTCAAAATTTACTCATATAAAGGAGAGTAACTAACATGGAACGGGTGTACCGCCACGTGGCATTTCGATCCAATAATACATTGCCATATGGAAAAAAACTTATAACAAGGGAGACCACTTAGAGGACTTGTTACATGCAAGTCCCTTCTCCATAAAATGAGTTACATTATCTCAACGTGCAAAATCCAGTAGGGAAAAAAGTTTGCGTACCAAGAAAATTCTCTATTCAAAATTTCCCCTCGCCACGCCATCGGGTAACGGCTATGCCCAAGGTCAGCATTCATCATAATACGTAATTTAAATTAAATTAGGGTAACAGATTACAGATGATGGTGTATATATTTTGATTAGGTCTATAGCTCGTTCGTTCGTTCGTTCCTTCTCTGCCTGCATTTTGCATGCACAGAGGAGACGAGAGGAGATTGTTAGGGTATAATGTCATCGGAAGAAGAGAAATTGTTAAAGACGGCCAAGAAACTTCCGTGGGATGATCGCCTTTTCCACAAGAACTGGAAGGTCAGGAACGACGCCAACATTGACGTGGCCGCTCTCTGTGACTCCATTGCCGATCCCAAAGACCCTCGTCTTCGTCAATTCGGTAATATAGATAAAATCTCTCTTTGCATTCCCTAATTATATATATATATATATGTATATGTATATGTTTGTTTACATTTACGATGAATTTACGTTTGGTTTGTTTTCTTTAGGTCCCTTTTTTAAGAAGACATTGGCGGATTCCAATTCGCCCGTGCAAGAGAAGGCGCTTGATGCATTGATTGCCTATTTACGAGCTGCCGATGTTGCTGATGCTGGACGGTTAATTTCTTCTTCTTCTTCTTCTTTTAACTTCTTTTGCTAGCAGCATTAGTTTGAATTTGTAAACTCAAAGTTTATATATGTGTTTCCAGATATGCCAAGGAAGTTTGTGATACAATCGCGGCGAAATGCCTCACTGGGAGGCCTAAGACGGTGGAGAAAGCTCAAGCTGCATTCATGCTTTGGGTTGAATTGGAGGCCGCGGATGCTTTCTTGGTATTATTTGACGTTTATTATTTACGAGTCTCACAATTTTGAGTCTTTTTTATGTTATGACAGTTTGCAAGTGACCTCTGAAATTTTATTGTCTTATTAGTAGTGGCAGTAAGTTGTCGGTTGGTGTTTTCATGAATTTAATTAGTCATTGCAGTTGTTTCTTAATTTTGATTCTTTGGCATGAACGGCTTGTCAAACAAACACAAGTCGTTTGGGATTAGTTGTGTAATTATTTTGTTTATTTATGCTTACTGTGGTTGGTGTGCCAATAAAATCCTGAAATAATCATATTTTCCGTTGCTGTGGTTAATCAAGAATTTTCTGAGACCGTTACAATGGTTGTGGTTCACTGCAGGATGCCATGGAGAAAGCAGTAAGAAACAAAGTTTCGAAAGCTGTTGTGCCTGCAATTGATGTCATGTTTCAGGCCTTAAGGTTTCCAACAGCGATTTCTCTTGTTCAAACTATGTTTCAATTCTTTTACTTGTCTATCTAACTGGTGTATATTATTACTTGCTGTGACAGTGAATTTGGCGCAAAAGTTGTTCCTCCGAAAAGGATTTTGAAAATTCTTCCTGTGTTGTTTGACCATCAAGATCAAAATGTTCGCGCATCTGCTAAAGGACTTACTCTTGAGCTCTGCCGTTGGATAGGAAAAGACCCTGTAAAATCAATATTATTTGAGAAGATGAGGGACACAATGGTATGATGAGTATTTTTATATGTTGCATGTAACGTTTTGTCCACTAATCTTGGAAAAACGAATAATTGTATTGTCCACTTTTTCCTTGAAGAAAAAAGAGCTGGAGGCTGAGCTAGTAAATGTTACAGGGACAGCCAGGCCATCTCGCGTTATCAGGTGAAAAATCTGTTGCTAAATGTGTTTCTAACTGAAGTCAGCACTCATTTATGCTGTTATGTATCTTAATTAGTTCTATTTATTAGATCTGAGCAAGACAAGGAACCAGAAAAGGGAGCTGTTTCTGAAGTTGTTGGTTGTGGTCCTTCCGAGGAATCTATAGCAGATGGTATGTGATTGACTCTTGAGACATGTAGATGCTTTTCCTTTCGGAAAATTATATTTTAGTACATTATTTGATATTTTTTGTGGTGAGTCGGAGAAAAGAAGCTTATATGCTAGGCTTTTAGGCAATGCGCTGGCCTCTTTTATTTTATTCTTACACATTTTCTCATAGTATCTGAGTGTATCTTGATTGTCAGCTCCTCAGGAAATAGATGAATACGACCTTGTTGATCCCGT
This sequence comes from Gillenia trifoliata, assembly GCA_018257905.1. Lineage (NCBI taxonomy): Eukaryota > Viridiplantae > Streptophyta > Magnoliopsida > Rosales > Rosaceae > Gillenia > Gillenia trifoliata. The sequence goes on from CM031087.1 coordinate 19,781,464, forward strand.
TGATATATTAACTCCTTTGGAGAAGTCTGGATTTTGGAACAGAGTGGTCAGTGTTATCTTCCTATACTTAACATTGCATGTGCCGTTCTCCTACTATGTTTCTAACTTTTCAAGTTAATCACATTGTGTTCCTATGCTGCTTACTGTTGTCAATGTCGTCACTGGTTTCTAGAAAGCTACAAAGTGGTCAGAGCGAAAGGAGGCTGTTGCAGAGCTTACCAAGCTTGCTTCAACTAAAAGAATTGCTCCTGGTGATTTTACAGAAATCTGTCGGACATTAAAGAAGGTTTTTGGTTTAAAGTAGCAGCAACTATTTTCATCTTCCACTCACCTTAACAATTCTTTGCCCATTGTATTGCCAAGGGACCAGTTCAGCTGATTTACTACACAAGTGATTTTTCTCTCTCCAATCCATTTCTCTCAATGGACTATCTTTTTCCTGCAGCTTATACAAGATTCGAACATAGCTGTTGCAGTTGAAGCTATCCAAGCTATTGGCAATCTTGCCAAGGGTCTAAGAACTCATTTTTCTGGGAGTTCACGTTTTCTATTGCCGGGTTTACTTGTAAGTTTATCTGTAATACTTTTTTCCTCAGGAAAAGAACAAGCGTCACTTGTATTTTTTTTTTTTTCTGAGAATAACAGCTGACGAATTTTAAATCTCAATGTTTCAACTTTACAAATCTAATCTCCAATAAAAAACAGTTAAAATCAAGTTGTTGAAACAAGTTAGTGTGATGTAATTTCCTAACCGAACTTGTTGGTCGCTGTGGATGCGCCCCTTGAACTTGTTGGTTTAAGTGGTAATTGCTGACAAGACTAAAAGTCCTGGTGGTATATATGAAAATTTCCCTTGTCTTTTTATAGGAAAAATTGAAAGAAAAAAAGCCGACTGTGTCTGAGGCACTTACTCAAACTCTTCAAGCAGTGCATACAGCTGGATGCATAAATCTTGTTGACATTGTGGAAGGCAGGTTTTTTCCCAGTAAATTATGCATCACTTCTTTGTATTGATTATTGTCTCATTTTACTGTTTACGTCTGACCAAGAAGTAACTTTCTCGGGAGGCAATGGTTGTGCAGCGCTTACAGTTGTTTGAATGCTTTTTACTGCAGATATTAAGACAGCAGTAAAATATAAAGTGCCTCTTGTGCGTTCATTGACTTTGAACTGGGTGACATTTTGTATTGAAACAAGCAAGAAAGCAGTTGTTCTGAAGTCACACAAGGATTATGTTCCTATCTTTATGGAGGTCAGTGCGTTCTCCCCAAAATGTCTGATTTTATTTGTCGTTTCACCTCCGCTTTTCTTTTTATTTTAAATTTGTTTTGTATGCTTTTTTAATATGAATTTTATGTGCTCAATGCTGCCATTTGTGTGCAAAAGAAAGAAGGAAAAACTTTCAATTTGTAGCATGGGGGTTGAAATTTTCTTGTCCGTATGATTGTTATTGTCCTGTTTTTTATTTTCCTTGGTTTTGGTATTTTTATGTCAGTTTTGATACATTTAATAGACCATCGAGACTAGTCATAAAAACCAATCATATGGCTTACATTACTATAGCAAAAAAACGAGTATAGATGTATACCTATGTTTTTTTTCTTATTTTATAATTGTATGTAATAGCTAAAAGAAAAACAATCTGGACCTTGTAGTGCCTCCAAGATGGAACCCCGGAAGTGAGGGATTCGGCCTTTTCAGCTTTGGCAGCAATAGCAAAGGTAATATGTTCATTGCATCGAAATGGTTTATGTTTTGAAACTGTAGGTTTTGGTTTTAAGTATTTTTTGAATAATTTCCCTTTTCCACCATGTTCATTTCCTTTAGTTGGTTGGTATGAGGCCTTTGGAGAGGTCACTGGAGAAACTTGATGATGTCAGAAGAAAGAAGCTTTCTGAAATGATTATGGGTTCTGAAGGTGGAACATCCACTAGTGCAAGCTCAGGTTTGTGTGCTCTATTTTGGTACTCGTAGTGACTACATCTCTTCTTTTACTGATCAAATTTGTTCAACGCAATGCCTTCTCACTTTGCTTCTCTACTTCGTGATATGCCAGCCACAGTCCAAAGGTTTGGTGTGACTGCGCCCTCTCTGGCGGTTGGTTTCTTCTTTTCTTTCAGTTTAAGGGTTCAAGCTTCTGTTTTCTATGGTTACAGATTACGGTCACACTACTGTTTGGTTGTTATTATGCCTTTGTTATCCCTTTCCTATAATATAATTGGACGCATCGTGTTAAATTTTTTCAATTGTTTGATTACTATTTTGGATGCCAGACTTTTTTCTCTCCAAAAGGTTTTTATGTTGACCAAACTGTGTGCAGACTTCAGACAGTTCATTTGTTCGGAAATCTGCTGCAAATATGCTTAGTGGGAAGAGGCCTGTTCAGGCAGCTGTGAGTTCATTTTAGCTATTAATTTTTCAGTCCCGGTCACTTGTTTTAAACTATAGTTGGATTGTTATCATCATAGTTGACTCACTGTTATTGTAATTAGCCTGGAAAACAGAAAGGGGGAACTGTTAACTCAGGTGGCAGTAAGAAAGTGGATACAACTGTACAGCCAAAAGCTTTTAAGTTAGATGAAACCCCTGAAGGTGTTGAGGTAATTTACTTTTTGGCTGTGAAATTTCATTCATTTTCGTCTCAACATTAAAGATGTTTTCTTTACTGCGCCTTTGATTTGTGAAATGTTGTAGCCAGCAGAAATGAGTCTTGACGAGATTGAAAGCAGATTAGGTTCTGTTATACAAGCAGATACTCTCCATCAACTAAAGAGCCCTACATGGAAAGAGCGTATTGAAGGTTGGTGATGATATTGTTTTATCAATGCATATGATTATGGCATGAAAAGCATATGCTCGTGTTCCGAAAATAATTTAATTTTTAAGTCTGTGACTCTGTGGGTTTTTACCCCAGACTTTGGACATCAGTTTGGTGTTTTGTTGGTGGTTTGATGTGTTTTGTGTTGTCTTTTTCGGTCAATTGACTCAATTCATATGATTGATTCCCATGGTTTCCATGCCATATTCTGGTTGAATTTATTTTAACTATATTTGATTTTGTTGCAGCCATATCCTCATATAAACAACAAGTGGAAGGTTTACAGGACATTGACCAATCAGTTGAGCTATTAGTTCGTTTGCTTTGTGCTGTCCCTGGTTGGAGAGAAAAAAATGTTCAGGTACTTTATGGTTTTGAATCTGTCGTTAGGAAGATTTAACATTGTCTTTTGTTGTTTGCTTGACTTTATTACGTTTTGATAAATGCAGGTTCAGCAACAGGTTATTGAAGTCATCACTTATATAGCCTCCACTGCAAAACAATTTCCGAAGAAATGTGTAGTACTTTGTCTTTTGGGTGAGTGTTCTCTAATTTAGATTAGACATCAGGACTTGGAGCATTCTGTGTCTCCTTGGTTGTTGCTGTGGATGGACAGATAGATGTCAACTCTAGCATTTAATGGTGTTGTGCACTTTGACAGGTCTAAGTGAACGGCTCGCAGATATCAAGACCCGGACTAATGCCATGAAGTGCCTCACTGCGTTTTCTGAATCCGTAGGTCCAGCATTTGTTTTGGAAAGAGTAAGTTTTGGTGTGATTCTTCTAATTCTCATCATCTTCAGTGCAGAAGTTTGAGTGCAAAGTTTTTTGTTACAGTTTTATTCTTCTGTATGCCTTCTGTTTATCCTGAAGCAAAGGTTGCTAATCTTATATTTACGAGCATGTACTGCTTGGTCTCCAATGATTGTTTAGCATTTCTGTTATTGCAGCTCTACAAAATTATTAAAGAGCACAAGAACCCTAAGGTCTTGAGCGAGGGAATATTGTGGATGGTTTCAGCTGTCGAAGATTTTGGTGTCTCGCATTTGAAACTTAAGGTCACTATATTTTAATTATGGTTGTGCCGATTTCATTAATCAGTTATTACTTAGTTATTTACATAGAGGGTATTATGTTTTACAGGATTTGATTGCTTTTTGTAAAGAAACTGGATTGCAGTCCACTGCTGCTGCTACTAGGAATTCTGCTATTAAGCTTTTGGGTGCTATACATAAATTTGTTGGTCCAGGTGACTAGTAATTTTGTTTTGGACGCTCCATATAGTTTCGTTTCATTTTGGTGCCTCTGAGATTATCTCTCTTGCAGATATTCAAGGGTTTCTTAATGATGTTAAACCTGCACTGCTTAGTGCACTGGAAGCGGAGTTTGAAAAAAATCCGTTTGAGGTATTCCTAATTGATAGTCGAAGTTACATACTTCGGTCTTTATTGTTTATGGATATCCCATGTTCTATATTATTTTCCAGGGTGCGTCTGTAGCTATGAAGAGAAAGGTTCGGACAACGGAATCTACTTCATCTGTCCCTGCTGGTGGGTTAGATAGCCTTCCACGTGAAGATATTAGTGGAAAGATCACACCTACTCTGCTGAAGAGCTTTGAGAGTCCTGATTGGAAGGTCTTGTTTTCGCACTGTGCAATTGTTTCAAGAAACTAGTCTTTCACTAGATGCCATTTTGAATGTGTTTGTTTGGTGTTTCGCAGGTTCGCTTGGAGTCAATTGAAGCTGTAAATAAAATTTTGGAAGAGGCTAATAAGCTCATCAAGCCAACTGGAACTGGTAAAAAACATCTACATTTTGTTACCCGCTTCTACATAGTGGTTCCATTCCTTTTCTTGATCACTAGTTTATTGTTTGACTGGCAGCGGAGTTGTTTGGTGCCTTGAGGAGGCGCTTGCATGATCTAAATAAGCACTTGGTCACTGCGACTTTAAGTGCTGTTGGGAATGTTGCAACTTCGATGGGAGCACTATTTGAACAGTCCAGCAAGGTTTGTTTATTTCTAAATCAGCAACTCCTCACGTTACTTAACTGTTCTATTGCCTTTACTACAGTTGGACTTCACCAACAATTCGTTACTTGCAGAGCATTCTGTCAGATGTTTTGAAATGTATAGGAGACAACAAGAAACATATGAGAGAATGCACTTTAACAACATTAGACTCATGCATCTCCGCTGTTCATCTTGACAAAATGGTTAGTATTTTTAATCTCTACTCTAGTTTCGGAATTTTAGTTTCATGTGAGTTATTGTAACAGTATCTTGTTGTAGGTTCCGTATATCGCAGTAGCTCTATCAGACACCAAGCTTGGTGCAGATGGGCGCAAAGATCTTTTTGAGTGGTTGACAAGACAACTTTCTGGGAGTGATTGTTCTAATGCTGTTCATCTTCTAAAACCAGCTTCCTCTGCTTTGACGGTAAATTTTAAGTGATAATTAGTTATCTATCAGAAGTAATTCTGAGCATAATTGTTTTACCCCATCCATCGTAAGATTACTTGAATGTCTTGAACCTCTTATAGGATAAATCCTCAGATGTTCGTAAAGCAGCAGAGACATGCATTGCCGAAATTTTGAGAGTTAGTGGACATGAAACAGTGAGCATACTAGAAAACTCTGTTGTTTTGTCTTTCTGTTTTGTCAATTGATTGATATCTTAATTTCAGTTGATTTGTTTATGCTACCGATTCAGGCTGAGAAGATTTTGAAGGATATTCAAGGGCCGGATGTTGCTCTTGTTGAACGATTGAAGCCTTATGGGTCTTTTCAAGGTGTCTGTGCTGGTTTCTTGGGTCAGTGTTTTTTTTTTGCTTGTGTTTCTTTTAAACTAATTTGAATTTCTTCTGCTTAGAATCTTTTGAGCCGGCCAAAGCAATATCGTCTGGCGCAGCTTCCAAAAAGATTTCAAAGGCTGGAAAATCTGCCACCATTGAAAAGCATGGAACCAAAGCTACTTCAGTCTGTTTCTCTGACGTCCTTGACAGTATTTATTTTTTTATATCTTATTTATTGTAATGAGCATAATAATTGATTGTCTTATGAATTGCAAAGATAACCATTGCAACAAAGGGACCGAAGGCGGATTCAATGTTGTCCCAAGATCTAGCTTTCCAGTCACAGGCCTTGCTAACTGTCAAGGGTTCAATTAAGGTATGCATGGAAATAGCATAGATTTTTAAGTTTTATACTAATTTTGGGTCTAGTGATTCGTCATTTGAACTGTAGGAGGACAGAGAGAAATTGGTGGTTAAAAAGTTTAAGTTTGAAGAACCACGATTAGAACAGGTTCAATGTCTTCAGGTTTGTATTTGTACAGATTTCATATGATTTCTCGTTTTGTTGCTGTCATTAATCTTGATGTGTGCACTTTTGCTTTTTATGCAGAATGATATGAAAAAGTACCTTAGAGAGGATTTGCATAGGCGGCTTCTTAGTCCGGACTTCAAGAAGCAAGTTGAAGGGCTTGAGATGCTGAAGAAGGTGTTTTTCTGCTTCCTAATAACTTGATTTGTTCTGAATACGTCTGCATAGTTTTACCAATATTTTCTGTATGCATACCAGGCACTTCCAACCATTAGAAAGGAGATTATTGAAGTTTTGGATATATTGCTAAGATGGTTTGTTTTACACTTTTGTAAATCGAACACGACATGCCTGTTAAAGGTGTGGTATATTTATTTTTATCCATTCTTCTCTCCGTGGTTTCTAAGTTTTACACTCTCTGGGCGCATTGCGTTCTAACTACCTCTGTCGTGATTCATAGGTGCTGGAATTTCTTCCTGACCTTTTTGATAGCTTTAGGGATGAGGTATACACGCTGACTGAGTCAGAAGCAGCCATATTCATGCCGTGCTTGATAGAGAAGGTTTTGTTTTGATGAAATTTGATAGGATCACTTTTGAAGATATGAATATTTCTGTATTTAATAGAAAGCTAGAACTTTTGTTGAATTATTAACGGATTTCACTTATTGTAACGCCGGATCTTGTGCTGCAGCTTGGGCATAACATTGTCAAAGTACGAGAGAAAATGCGGGAGTTGACCAAACAAATTGTTAAGCAATACACTGCAGCAAAAAGTTTCCCTTATATTTTGGAGGGTTTGAATTCTAAGAACAACCGTACTCGAATTGAGTGTGCTGATCTTTTTGGATATTTGATTGAGCATGATGTTGCTGCGGTAAGTGTTTGTGGGTTTGTTAAAATACAATCTTATATGATGCATTCTTTTATCTGATCTCGGTATACTATACGTACGTCTACTTTTCATGGCAGTTTAGTGGACAACTAAAGTCTTTGAAAACTGTTGCCCGCTTGACAGCGGAAAGAGATGGCGAAATTAGGAAAGCTGCTTTAAATACGCTAGCTACTGGTTACGCGATTCTTGGTATGTCATGTTATCATGTACCAGTGTAGGGTTCTCAACCATAACGTGAAAATAATTAGTAATGTGTGCCACGGGTGTTACCATTTACTGATATGATATGTTCGCTTAGGAAGCAATGTTTTCTTTTTTCTTCTTAGGTGAGGACATATGGAGATATGTCGGGAAGTTAACAGATGCTCAGAAAAGCATGATAGATGAACGGTTTAAGTGGAAGGTCCGTGTGTATTTGTTCTCTCAATTAAGTTTAAGTGTGTATTATGATTGTTTCTGTTAATTAGAATTGTTTTGTTTTAGGTTCGAGAAATGGAGAAAAGAAAGCAAGGAAAGCCTGGCGAAGTTAGGGTTTCTCTAAGACGTTCTGTTTCTTCTCCAACTCTGTCTAGGTATTTCAAAATTTTGAATTCCTTTTTTATTATACCTCTAGTTTCTCAGACGAAACGTCATTCTTCAATTTCTTCCACAGTGTATTTACTATTTAATCATCCTTGTAGAAGAAGTTATGAATATTCTGAGCTTCACATGGAGAGACAACCGATGCCTCGTGTACCTGCTGGTGCCAACGGTCCAACAAACTGGAATGAAGCTTTGGAAATCATTTCTTTTGGTTCTCCTGAGCAGGTGTGCAACTTAGCTTGTTGAGTTGTTTTTTTTTTGGATGTGGTAATAATCTCTTTCGTATAATCAAAGGGAAGGTTGTCTGATTTTAGATTGGTTTCTTGTTGTACACGTTTCATTGTTACCAACTTTCACTTTATCTGTTCGTGGGTAGTTCGGTGTTTGACCAAATATGCCTGTGTTCCAGTCAGTTGAAGGAATGAAATTTGCGTTTTATGAGTTGGCGCATTCGACTAATGATCCGGAAGGCAATGGAATGGATGAACTAGTAAGGGATGCAGATAGACTCGTTTCTTGCTTAGCAAATAAGGCAAGTACAGTAACAGGCTAACAGTTCAATATGATAATCGATGCTTCTCCTCATCCCCTCGTCCCTTTCATTCGAACTCTGGTTTCTACTGAACGCTATAAGCGTTTCTCTTTCCTTTTATTCTTCAAATAGGTAGCCGAGACGTTTGGCTTCAGTTTGGCAGGAGCTTCCTCTAGGTGTTGTAGATACGTGCTGAACACTCTTGTTCAGGTAAATTTACCATCCAATCGTTGTGTGAGTTCTCGTTCATGCTCACATGATCGTAGTTGACACTCATTCGAACATTTTTTCACCTTAACCTGCGAACTTTATTGCTGCAGACATTTGAAAATAAGGGACTTGCTCGAGCTATCAAGGAAAGTACACTCGACAGTCTAATCACTGAGCTCATGCTGTGGCTTTCGGATGAGAGGGTTCCTCACATGGATGATGGCTGCCAACTTCAGAAGTCCTTGAATGTCTTGATCCTGAAGATTCTGGTTAAGATTCACTTGGTTTTTTGCACTTGTTCTCCCGTAGTAGTTTTTCGTCTATTACATCAGCAATATATATACTAACTATGATTTGTATATGCAGGCCAACGCAGATCGAACTTCGTCCTTTGTTGTTCTCATCAATCTCTTACGTCCTTTACAAAGTCCTTCGAGATGGCCATCACCTGCATCAAATGAAACAATTGCTTTTAAAAACCAGATCTCTGGTCTGGTTGTCAAGTGTGTTAACAAACTTACAAAGGTCTTTCTATATTCAGCTTCTTTGTTCATTAGATGTGTATGCAGCACATGCATACATATCTTTGGCGATTTAAGAAATCGACGTTTCTCTGCTGCAGGCTCTTCAAAGCACAATATATGATGTCGATCTGGACCGCATCCTTGAAAGCATCCATTTGTACCTACAGGGCTTGGGGATGGAAGAAATCAGAAGGTATCCGTTTAAAGTGATTCATAACCCCCTCCCTTCTCGTTCCTTTTCAAGTTTTCGTGCACTGATCTTTCTCTCCTTTCTTGTGAAAAATTAAATCATTGTAGAGCTGGTGCTGATAATAAACCATTGTATATGGTGAAAATTGTTCTACACGAGCTTGTGAAACTTCGCGGAGCTGCAATTAAAGGTCACCTTTCTATGGTTCCGATGGACATGAAACCACGGCCAATGATTCTCGACTGCATTGATCTTTGTCTTGAGGTGAAATTTGAATTAAACAGTTCCGGTTTTATTTGTTTAGGGACGCTCTATTTATCTTACTGGTTTTTTTTTACAACATGGCAGACTTTAGCTGCAGCAAGGATGCACAGTTGAAGGTATTACTGCAAAGATTCAGTATTTACAAATCTCTGTAAAAAGGTTAATTTTCTTTTGCTCAATGTTGGTTCTTTGGTTCTGTTCCGCTTTCAGCAAGAACTTGCCGCCATATTCAAGAAGATTGGCGACAAACAAACTTGCACCGTTGGTTTGTATGAACTACATTGCATAACCCAACTCTACCCCGAAGTAAGTAATCGATGTCTCAATAGCCTCAATTTAAGTTTTTGCCTGGCATGTCATTGGTTCCTCCCCATGGATCATCTGTTCATGAAGTTTGTTATGTTTTTTTCAGGTTGATATATTCGCTCAGCTCGAAAATGCTAGCGAGGTTTGAAGCAGGTCAGTATCCTCGTTACTGCCCAGTTACATGTTTCGGCTGCCCACACTCCTTTCCCAGAAAACTAAATTACCTTTTATTACAGATGCAGAAGAGTGCCGCAGCTGGAAGGAGGCATTCGAGTTTGCCAATGCTGACTCCACCCCCAGCATCTCGGAGTGTTTCTTCCCCTGAACTTACACCCGTCGCCTGTACGCGCAAATTCAGTAGTTGATTCAAAATATTTAAATGTGCAACCTGAGCTAACTAGCTTTAATCCACCACCATAATACTATTGTTCATCTCACCGAAAACTCAGTGATCGACCAAAGGAATGAGACGAGTGGAACCTTAGATGCGATTAGAGAACATGATTAACGGAAGCTGCTGCAAACCCGGATCAAGAAACTAGGCTGGGAACGTATGTGATGACAACGCAGTCTAGGTTCTCTCGTTTCCTCGTGCATCAGATGAATCCCCTTCCAGACGCAGAGACTAAAAAGTGGGACAACTGAGTCCCCTTAAACGGAAGAGGATTCTTGAGAATTTGTAACCCTATCCTCTATTCCCGAACATGACAGAGAAGGGATGCCGTGCTGTGCAAGTTCAGTTGCAGCTTCATTACTGGTGTCTCGTTTCATCTTTAGAAGTTTTGAATACTGCAATTGCGTGTCGAACATCAGTCGCATTTTCTTTCCAGTAGACTGTCTTATGTACGGACACCATCTGAAACGAAGGCTATGTTTGTTCATCGGCATTCGATCCCCAATTCAGAATAAATTCCGTCTTTCTGGTACATTTGCTCAAACGTGTTAAGAAACAACCCGTTTAACTCAGCAATTCTATGGCCTCAGATCAGTGTTAAGGAGTCCAGTTTGAAATTACAACAACAGACTGACAGAGATAAAACTTTCTAATATGCCTAAATTATACCTAAAATTAATAAAAAACAAAAACCGAAACAACAATAAACTCGGTGCAGTGTTCCAATAGAGCAAAATCCTGAGAAGGAAGGCGCCCTCAACTCTACAGTGACAGAGGCCGAAGATCGAGCCCAAATCTAACTTATCATAGAAGTCGTATTTTATAACCCAATACCTTCAACTCTGGATGCTTAGTATTTACCAACTCGTAACACCATTCTGGAATCGCCCAACCTGCATGAGCTTCCTCAAACAAATTTCACCACATCTGTAACGTGAAGGGACAATGGAGATGACTCCTTCGAGATTTCCCGCGATAGATTGAGTCCCAAATAATCACTCCTGCACAGCTTCAGTGTGACCAATGAATCCATGCTACAAAAAGATAAAAATGCATGCATAAGAAAGGGAAGGGAATTATGACAACGATTAAAAGAAAATGGAACACTAGACAGAAACAGGACAGCGTAGTAATAGATGCACCACGTCACCCCTTTCCTCTACACATAGAACACTAAACCAAAGCAATGATATTCCTCTTGGGAGAATTCTCAATTTACGGCAACCACTGAGATTAACATAAGGTTCACTCTCTAATTAGCTTTACTATAGTTATGTTGTTTAACTATGATAACGGTAAGAATAACAATTCCTGATATATATACATATATCGGTTCCAAGAATCAAGTCAAAACCTTTTGAATACCTACTTGTAAGAGTTGGCAGATCTGCTCAGAATTTCCCGATTCTAGTTTCCCGGCTACTAATCCTGCATATGCATAATCAAAAGAAATCATCAACCAAGTTCATTATACATCACCTAATTTGAGATTTTTCTCTCACCAAAGCAACATTTAGAATTTGCAAAGATGCATGCAGCCCTAATGCCAAAACCCTGACATTCTTTTTCCTCCTTCTAACCCTACCCCTAAATCTACTAAAAAAACATTCTAACCATAACTACCTACCTCAACTTTCAATTTTTTTTTTTTATCCAGGTTTTGTATTACTCTGTCAATCACTCCCTCATATTATTTTCTTTTTACGTTATTGTGCATTCCTTCACACGTTTTTCATGTACATAGTTTCAAACTTTATGGGTATGCATAGCATCATAATAACCAATGTTCGATAATGGATGCTTGGATACTGCAATGACTGTATTCTTTAAAAATACAAAAACTAAACCATCAATGCATAATGAAAATGAATAAAGACATATAGATAACTGTAGATAGTATATTATGGACAAGACAGAAGGAGAAAAATCTGGAAAGTAATACAAGCATGATATCTGGAGACACTGAATTTTAAGTGGCAAAAACAGTCCATTCTGCAGAACTAGACAACCAAAAATTCCATACAAGCATGATATCCAGTTGTTGTACACCCGGAAACTGGTTATTCCATGAGAAAAATAATAAATCGGATATATTGCAGAACTGTACAAAACAATAGGCAATACAAGACTCACATAAGATAGAAGAAGCAGCAGGTTTATCGTGGCACTGGAAGGTCTCTCTTGGGATGAAGAACATCAACTACCAGATAATTTAAGTTCTGGGTGAGAGTTTTTGAGTTTCACCAATAGCTCATCGCAGGTAATGCTTGCTCCTTTTGATGTTTCTTGGGAAAATGTTGGGAGAACCTTCATCACATCAACATCGTCTGAGATTTCACAAAGGCATTCCAAGATAGTAGAAGTTATTTCTGAGTCAAGAACAACACCCTTGTCTGCCATCTGATGAAGCAAATTAACGATTTCTGTTGTTTCACCCTTTAAACAATAGCCCTTTAGTAATGAATCAAAAACAAAGACATCAGGTTCAACACCACAAGCAATCATATTCTTGAGAACCATTTTAGCCTCATCCAAAAACCCAAGTTTCGAGAACCGGCTTACTAATATGGAAAAGGTAATGGCATCAGGAGTTAAATCCATTTTAAACATGTCCTGTAGCAAGTCTTTAGCAGATGCAACATCTCCCGCTTTTAGAGTTCCATCAATTATTGTATTAAATGAGACCAGATTTGGCACACAATTTGTACGCCTCATCTCTTCAAATAGCATCCTAGCTTGCTCCAAACTACCCTCCTTGCACAAGGATAGCATCAAAACGTTGTAGTCAATCAAAGTAGGACTAACCCCAGCAGCTCTCATTTGACAAAAGAGTCCCTTTGCAAACCTAAGCATGTGAGTTTTGCAAAATCCATTGATCAAGACACCATAAGTAATTGCGTTCAGAACCAATCCGAAGTCAAGTGCATGTCTCCAGAATTTTATGGCCTTGCCCACACATCCTTCCTCTAGACATGCACCTATCAAAGCATTATAAGTAAATAAGTTACCTGCGATGCCCGTTTCAACCATAGTATTGTAAATATCCATAGCTTTATCAAGATTGCCTTCCTTGCACAGTCCAATAATTAGCATGTTATATGTGGTAACATCTGGCTCAAGAAAGTTCTCATCCTTTGATATCATACTGAAAAGTTTTATTGCCTCATCTACCTTCCCATGACAAGAAAGTCCCATCAGTAACATGTTGTATGTAATTACATCAGGCTGTTTCCCCTTACCCTTCATCATTTCGAAAATCTTCAAAGCCTCATCCACCAGACCTTTCTTGCACAGTCCATCAATCATAACATTGTACGTTACAGTGTTAGGCTCTTCACCCCTCGATAGTATTAGACTGAATAGCTCCATGGCTTTTGTAGCCCTTCCATTTTTGAAAAGCCCGTCAAGTAAGCCTGTATAAGTAACAACATCAGGGCGAACTCCACACTCTATCATATCATTTAACATCGCGGTGGCTTCTTTCCATTGCCCCATCTTGGAGAGATTATGTATGAAACAACTATACGTAATCACATTCGGAGGAATACCCTTCTTCAACATCTCATCAAAAATTTCTTTGCCTCTATCAAAACTCCCTTTATCACAAAAAGCACTTATAACGGTACTGTACACTACAACATCCGCTTCCAAACCCTTTTGCTTCAATTCCTCCAACAAACCCATCGCCTCATCCACTCGACCATCCTTGCAGAATCCATTGATCAAAGTGCTGTATGTCGTCACATTCGGGTTAGATTCAGACAACTCCATATCAACCAGCAACTCCGTTGCTTCTTTCAATTTTTTCGCCCTGCAAAGTCCATTTATAAGAATGTTGTAACTAACAATATCCGGGGTTACATAATTTCTTCCCGTTACACGAAACAACTCCATCGCCTTGTCAACCTCATCGTTAGCGCACAAACCCTTCAATGTAAGATTCAAAACATACGGATTCAACTGAAATCCACGCTTTAACAACAACCCCAACACCCCGGGTGCGAATTCGGGGTGATGGGTGTTAACAAAACAAGCTACCAAACAACTCAACGATATAAAACTCGGCCGAACACCAACATTGGTCATCTTACTATAAACCGAAAAAGCCAATTCATAATTTTTCGACTTTGTGAGAGTGTGCACGAGCAAATTGCAGGCTGCCCCAGAAGGCAAGCGGTTCGAATCGACGGCGCGGAGGAAACCCGAAACCGCCTCTGAAACCTGAGGGTTGGACTTATCACAGAGAACCCTCAACTGGGTTTCGATATCAGAGGAAGAAGTAATAGATGGGAGCGAAGAGAAGTGCTTTGAGTAAACGCAGAAGCCAAGGGAGGGAAAGTTACAGTTAGGGTGCAGTTTAAGAAGTTGCTTTATCATCATTTTGAGTATGGAATTCGGAGGATTGGTGACGGTGATACCTTAACCGACGCCACCGCCTCCGCCGCTGCCGCTGCCGCTGCCGCTGCCGCACACCAAAAATGTTGCTGGTGGAGTAAAAGCAAGCATGCCGAGCTCTTGAGAGAGAGAGAGAGACGTTGAAAAGTTGGCCCATTTTTCGTCTCTGATTTTTGTTATTTTTATTATTTTTATTTTGGGTGGGCTTTCATACAGAACAATTGGGCCTTTTAATTTGGGCTGGGCTTTTGAAGTATAGGAGCAGCTTCAGAATTAGGGTTTTAACTTTTCCTGTTGCAATCAGGATTAAAACTTTTTGCTGGTGTAATTTTCTCTATCTTAACATTTCCTGTCTAATTAGGGTTTATGGTTCATCTATATATATTTATTTATTTTCGTCCTTGTATGGACTATAGATGTATAGCTGCTATATAGTAGTTGTGTGAGAGAGAAATAATACATCCATATATATAAAGGAAAGCACACCAATTTGGTAAAACATTTATAATACCAAATTTGCCCCTTTTTACATATAAATATTAGAAAAATTAAATTAATTATAAAGGAATAGAAAAAATAAAATTATACATGTGATTTAAAATCACCTTACGTTGGGTTAGTTACTAACCTTTTTTTTAATTACATAGATATAAATTATTTATATTTTAAAAGAGTCAATTGCAACACACGTATAATATATAATAGCAGTGACATGTGCTTTAACATGGTATCAAAATTTTGTTAGATCGTTAATTAGGCGTATTGTGTGAGAGAAGTGAGTGAGTAAATCCCAAACACTAACCCCAAGTATTTTTGACAAGTTCAGCAACTCAAGTGGTTTTACGAGTCTCCAAACTCCTATCTTTGGTAGAGAAAATTTCGATTTCTGGGTAGTGAAGATGAAAACCATCTTCAAAGTCTCATTCTACATAGCTCCATAGGTCAAAGGATATGAAGATGGCTTTCATCTTCACAATCCAAAAATTGAAATTTTCTCTACCAAAAGTAGGAGTTTGGAGACTTGTAGAACCACTTGAGTTGCTAGAACTTGTCATAGCTATTTGGGGTTAGTGTTTGGGGTTTGTGTTTAGGGTATACTCACTCACTTTTCTCACACAATATACCTAGTTAACGATCTAATATATGCCATGTTAAAGCACCTGCCACTGCTATTATATATTATATATTATTTCTCTCTTACCGAACTACTATATAGCATAAATTTAAACTAAATTTAAAGTGTCACTATTCATTTTGTTAAATTAGAAAATCTTGTAGGTTAAGTTAAAGAGTCTTTAGAGATGACTTTTTATGAGTTTGGCTCTTTAAACTAGCATTCCAAGAGATTTAAAAGTCTTTTGTAGATGCTCTAATCTAGACACTTTTACACACTCTAAAGCTTTCAAAACTCTATGTACAATGTAAGCCACCCGATTATATTATATTTGAAACGAAAATTACACCAATGCGGATGTAGTCTAACTTAAGAGTTTGGCCCAACTTGTGTCATAAAAATAAAAAAGAGACCAATTAGAAGTGCTTTTTAAATTGTTTTTTGGTTTTAAAAGTACTTTAAGTGTTTTTTCAATATTCATTGCATTTGTACTAAAAATTAATTTCAAAAACACTTTTATTAAAAGCACTTTCAGTTATTTTAAGAGGAATTTTAAACGAGCCCTTAAGACTAAACCCCTCTCTAATTAAACCCTTCCTCTAAGTTGAGAATAAGGTATTCCGGTTGGTCGAACAGAGCAAAACTCCATCCACATCCAAACACGACCCCTATCTAAACCACACGCTCCCTCTCCTCTTCCATTAATAAAAAGTCTTCTCCTTCTCCTCCACCTCCACCTCCACCTCCACCTCCACCTCCTCGGGCTCTTCGCCAGGAAAGTACAGAGAGTGTCGAGCATGTCGAAGACGAAGAAGCAGTTGATGTCTTCAGCTCCGTGGAGGGTGGAAGAAGAGGCGGAGGATGAATTCCCAGAAGGGAAACTTAAGGTGACGAGCCAGCCAGGGTCGACTGCAACCATGCACGTCCCCCGCAAGAAAACCAAGCGCTCTCAGGACCAAGACGATCAAGATTCTCTCACTGAGATCGACCCTGAGCTCCGCTACAGCTTCCAGCGCAACTTTCAGGTCCTTTCAAGTTTACCCAATTCGCAATTTCATCGATTCTTGCTGTTGCGCTCTCAGACTATCATTTAATTTGGGTTTATTTGTGATTTGAATTAGGGATAAAAATGGGTTTGTTTAAATACCCAATTGGCAATTCTTTTGGTTATTGTGCAGTTTTTTACAGTAATTGCTAATATCAGTTTAATTTCTTGCCTTAGCCTAATATGATTCTGAATGTTTTGGGTTTTCTACTTTTCTGGGTTGTGCATGATCATTGTGTTTTGATTAATTTTCTATGTAAATTGGGTAGTCAGCAGTTACTTGATGCATGAGATTTTGTGAGAATCAGAGCCATTTGCTTGCAATGTTATTGACGAATTTTGTAGTTGTATGCTTCAAATGCTTGAGGAAAATGTAATACAAGAAATGAGCTATGTGTTGCGCATCTTGCGTAGATTAACGACTTAGCTTATAGCTCATAAGTCATACTGTCATAGATATATCTAATATTGGGTGCTTGAGGTACTTTGTTTACATATATTCACATGAAACAAGTCCTATTAGGTTTGAACTTGTTGGCCCCTCATGTTACAATGGATACTTAATAACTCTGTCGGTGGTATGCACGGATAACTGAGGCATGCCTGCCAAAACCAGATTTCAGTAAACCCCTTCTGCTAGTGTTTCAGAAGTATTTCAGTAAACCAGATTTCGGTACAAGAGGTCCCCAATTCAAATCCCCCTTCCTCGAGATCAGGAAAAAAAAGAAAAGAAGAGGACTTTTTTGTTAGTGTTTCTGGCCCGTTTCAGTAATTTAGAAGACAGTCCAAGCAAGTATGGACTTCATGTTGAATTGACTATCCAGCTGCCATTCAGTTATGCATTGTAGATTATTTGCCTTTACATCATTGTTTGCTTGGTTCTCTATGAATTATCTATTTGACATATAATTTCCATGGTTCCATTTCATTTTTCTGCATAGCATCTATATCTAAATATTCTTTGAAAAGTTTATGTCTGACAAACTCCGTTTGCAGTTCCTTCAACGGGTGTTCAGCATTGACACTGTCGTGAAACCTCTTCCGCCTGCCATGGCATACAATGTCTCCCGCAACTTGAACTTCTTCACTCGTATTTTCACACAGTTCTGTGGTACGTATATCTGCTTACACTTTTTGGGTGCCAAGTTGATGAAACATTAAGTATAAACACCAAAATCTGGGATCCCTCCCTCAACCCATTGTTTCTGTGAATGTTTATATACTACTATTACTAGAAGCGTGATAACTGTTTATATCTTATAAAACTAAAGTGAGAGAAATGTTCTCTCACTGCGGTTCATTTTCATTCTAATACGGGAGGGGAAACTTTCTTGCTCATGATCGGCATGGAAAACTTCTGAACCAAAGTCAAGAGTCAAAGTTTTCGTGGATGTATGCATACATGGTCTGTTACATGGAAGCCAGTTAATTGAAAACTTGGGGATATGATAAAACCTTTGACATTGTAATCTGGTTAATTTGGTTTCTTTTAATGCAGATCCTGAAGGTATTGCAAATGCGCAAAAATCGCTTGGGATAGGACAGGAAGAAAAAGTTCGTAAAGTTCGTTGATGCATGTCGAGGAATTTAGAGTTGAGTAATAAACATTTTGTAATTCTAGTTTCGACTGTGTTTAGTATTGAATGTTGTGTCCATGACTGATAGTACATTGTCTCGTAATATAGAGAAACTTGATCTCACAATTTAAATGGCAACGCAGCTTGGTAGCGAAATCGATTTGTTTCCAAAAAGGGAGAAAAATATATTTGCTCTCTTAGAATAATTACCATCACAAATGGTACGAATTTTCTTGTATTATCGATAATATATCCAAACCCTAAATTAAAACCTACATTTGTACCAACCTAGCCACTCATCTCATGGCTCCAATTGATCATCAGCTATTTCCAAGTAAATTTCAAGCCAAAAAAGGCCCGACATTGTTCCCAAAAGAGCAGTAGATTATGAGCTAGTACAGAGACAAGGCATTTCGTTTGTTGATCATCCGAACTATTTTTCCTGCTGATTAAACGACAACCAAATATCCCCTTGCCGTTAGATTTGAAAGAAATTCATTCAAATCTCCGTTAAGTGGTGCCATGTGAAATGCACGAGATACATTTTCAAGGACAAACCTGTCTTTCTATCTCACCACGCCCGTGAATTTAGACACTGACATATTTGAGATTCTCATATTCGCTATCCACAAAGTTCTCATCAGTTCCTCATTGTTCAGATTCTTCAGAAAGTTCTTCATCATCCAGTATAGTTACATTTACACCACTTAACGAAAATCTAGATAAAATTCTCTATAATATTCTAACCACAAGGGAGTATTTGGTTGTCTTGTAAAAATAATTCAAAGGGATAATCGGCAGCCTTGTATATTGTGAATTTTGTATGTACGTCTAAATAACATCACTCTTTATGGTAATAGGTCGAAGTCAAGAATAATAATCGAACTAGATGAAGTTGCCACGATGGATTTGTAAGCAAGCAACCAATTGGTCACGAGATAGTAGTGGTCCTAATCATGATCATGAACGTCACCGCTGATTCAGTAGGTTAAAAACAAAAGCACACATGACCCCCAACTAAAAGTTGATCCTTCCTTACTTGTTCCAGCTCAAAGTTGCTCACTCTCACAACCATGAACCATATATTGCATGAATCGCATAATAGCCTAACCAAAAAGTCAAAACTCCCCCCAAAAAATGACTATATATATACAAAACTGCATGCACCAATTATATAATTAGTCTCTCAGAAGTTAGGGTTCCAACTAATATACCAAAACATGAGGAGGCCTAGGAGATTTTGTGACTTGGGTTTGTTTGCATTAGTTATAGTAGCTGTTTGGCTGCAGGGTTTGAGTGGCACGGCCTGGTCGCAGCCGCAGCGGCAGCCGCAGCCAGGGCAGACGTCCCAAGTGCCTGGTTTCTTCATTTTTGGTGACTCGTTGGTTGACAATGGGAACAACAATGGGATAATCACACTTGCTAGGGCCAATTATAGGCCGTATGGCATCGACTTCCCTCTCGGTGTCACTGGCCGCTTCACCAATGGTCGAACCTACGTTGATGTGCTAGGTAATATACATGCATGTATATTCATTCGTGTATTAACAACTACTATTCGTACGTACTTTGTTTATTTTACATCAAAATATATAAGCTAATTAATGTATGTATATATTTCTGTGGCATGCACTTGCAGCTCAACTTCTGGGATTTCGAACTTACATTCCGCCCTATTCGAGAACACGTGGAGCTGCACTTCTGAGGGGAGCGAATTTTGCATCAGGCGCAGCTGGTATCCGAGATGAAACAGGAGACAATCTGGTAAGAACACTTTTTTACTAGCCTTACGAACTGTCAAACCCAAAATTATGAATGACAAACACACACAGAGAGATTTTGCAGGGTGCTCACACGTCCATGAACCAACAAGTTGCAAACTTTGGGAATGCAGTGGTAGAAATGAGAAGGTTCTTTAGAGGAGATGCCAATGCACTTAACACCTATCTTAGCAGATGCATCTTCTATTCCGGGATGGGAAGCAACGACTATCTTAACAACTATTTTATGCCCAACTTCTATACGTCCAGCTCCGATTACACCGCGCAAGCGTATGCTGCTGCACTCCTTCAGGACTACTCGCGCCAACTCACGGTAACTATAACCTGGTGAATCCGTTTTCTATCTACACTATTCGTGTAACTTCCTATATTTTGACTTGGACACGATTCCACGAAGGAAGAGGGCAGCATTTAGCTAATGCTCCTAAAGCCTAATTACAAACTTACATCATAAAACTTAATTTCAATAGGGTACGTTCACGTAGAAAACAAGTTTAATACTAAACTTATGAACTATTATTGCTTTGTATTCTTTTGTTTCCAGCAATTATATTCACTGGGAGCTCGGAAGGTGATTGTAACTGCAGTTGGCCAAATCGGCTGCATACCATATCAACTAGCAAGGTACCATAGCAACAGCAGCCGCTGCAACGAAAACATCAACAAGGCTATCCTTATTTTCAACTCAGGCCTCAAAAAACTGGTTGACAACTTCAATGGTGGTCAATTGCCTGGAGCCAAGTTTGTCTACCTTGATTCTTATCAAAGCACCTTTGATCTATTTCAAAATGCCAATGCTTCCGGTAATATCTGCTCTACTACACGTCCATCTTTTTCGCTTTGCACCATATCAAAAGTTTACGCTGCACGTGTCAAGATTTCAGAGTCAGGTCAACTGTTCACTACTAATTACACCGATATTATCCAAACTTAACCACATGACAACTCGACAAGTGTTGGGTTTTATTACAAAAGGCCTCAGTTCTATTAGTAGTGAAACCATTTATTTATGAATAGTAATATATTATGTCAAGTTTCCAATGTGAATTAACGCTGCTTCAATTTTTAAACAATGGTGCAGGATTTGAAGTGATAGACAAAGGGTGTTGTGGAGTAGGAAGGAACAATGGGCAGATAACTTGTCTACCTCTTCAGCAAGCTTGTAGGGATCGCACAAAGTACTTGTTTTGGGATGCCTTCCATCCAACGGAGGCAGCAAACATTATGCTGGGCAAGGCATCATACAGTGGTTCCAATCAACAATCATATGCTTACCCAATCAACATTCAACAACTGGCGATGCTATGAGCCAAGCCAATATAAGGCTTTTGGAACTTCATGCATGCAACAACCTCATCACTGATTGATTTCTTATGAATTGTCAATTTCCTCGATGCTTTTCAGCTGATGGTATTTAATAATGTTAATAAATGTTTTTCTCTGTTTTAGTAATTTTTGCTTGCACTTAAAGTTTACATGTATTTGATACAATCACTATCTCGACAGTCAGATTGTGATTGTATTAAATACATATATTCACATAAATATATCTAACTGTTAATGATAATTGTATTAAATACATGTAAGTATTTTAGTCTTAGAAGATTAACTATATTCATGTTCAATCAAATTAAATCACAGCTCACTTAAGTTAGTTGAATCACAGCTCCACGTAAGTTAGCTATGACAATTTAATACTTAATTAGTAAAGTTGGTGAGAAACTCTTTACAAATCATCATTATCAATTGTTAATGTCGGGTGCAATAAAAATTGGATTCATAGTTTTTATTTTTCTCGTTCAAAACAGTGTTTAAAAAAAAAGTGGTTTTGACCATGAGGAGAATTTTGAGAAGGTTATTTGTCAAAAGCTCAAAATTTTATTTGTTAGGCTAACCATAGGGCTTATTGACTATTTTATTGATCTCATAAGATCATGGTACGAAATCTACCAACTCTCCAAGAAAGGGGAGACAAAAAAATGAAAAAAACAATCTAAAGTTGTAATTTCTAAAGCAATAGAGGTAGAAGAAGTACATGCATCAAGTCTTTGGTGTAACATTTTCATCAGTCAAACAAATTAGTAGAATCGAAATAGATAGAGCCAAATGGTAAATTTCAACCACCGAATTTTCTACTGGTTCCCTTCAATGTCAAGAGTGGCAAGCTGCTGTATGTTCATGGGATAAACCTCGGTACGGTCCCCGCTGAAAGCTTTCCTCCCAATTATGATGTTCACTGCAGCCGTCGGGTGGAATGCATCCCAGAAGACATATTGGTCTCGATTTGGGCACGGTGTTTGGAGAGGAAGACATGTAACTTGGCCTCTGTTACGCCCAAGACCGCAGCATCCGCGGTTTGCAACACTGAATCCTACAAACAAAATTATACAAAATATTGAAATCGCTAATATAATTAAACTTCAATTTCAATCAGGAATGACTTTAGGTTAAATAGTAGCAAGGCATACCATATGATCTAGAATTGAGGAGCATGTCTTCGAACATACGAGCAATGTCAATGTAAATGAACTTTGAACCTGGTAAGTTGGTATTAAGATTGTTGATCATTGTCTTCACATTTGCATTAAAAGGTAGAACAAGGCGATTAACTTCGTCCGAGCAGGTTCCACTTGGATTTTGGGCTAAAATACTTGGAATGCAACCCATTCTCCCTAATCCAGCAATAACAAATTTTCGGGCACCAAGATTGTAAAGTCTCTGTAACATGTCACATATATAAATAGGATGCTTAGGTAATAGTAGGAGAAGTTATGCATGCGCGTTAAAGTTAGAGCATCCAACACAAAACCAATTTACAGTAGGCGGAGTGCCCCTAACTTTTATCGATTATATGATGCAATAACGCTTCAAATACGCAATGTAAGATTGTAATACGATCTAAACATAAGGAGCATCTAGTTGAGGAGGTGAAGTTCTTACAGTGAGCTGCTGTGTATATTCTTGACCCAAGAGATCGGCATATTGTTGGGCATTGTACTGATTCCTAGTTGGATAGTTGGGCATAAGGTAATTGTTTAGGTAGTCATTGCTGCCCATTCCGACGAAGAAGATGCACTTGGCAATCGATCGAGCAGCATCATCGGCACCAAGATTGTCCGTTATCTGATCAAGTGTATTCTGAAAGTTCCTTATTTGCTGACTAAAAGGTATTCTTCCCACCTGCAGAAAATTTAAGATTTTCTGTGAAACAATTGCAGATCAAACATGCAAAGCTATGGTTCTGCTAAATCCATGCAAAGTTTAAGATAAATAAATTAATTAGAATAGTTAAATTATGAAGCATGAAGTGGTTAATTAATTACAAAGTTTCTGCCAGTGTCATCAAGGATTCCAGCAGCAGCAGATGCATAGTTGACTCCATGAAGCATTTGATCTCCAGAAGCTTCAGAGTGAGCAGGAATCAAGGGAAGTCCTAGCAGGTCCGCTGCAGGAGGATCAAATTAAATTTTTTTTTTAAAAGATAGAAAAATGATAATGATGTTTAATTAAGTTGTTATTTTTCATCATGTTATGGAAATTGCCTGGTTTTTATGCCCTAAAGAGGAGTGTAAAGGTGCCCTTTAATTAGTCAAATGAGCAAATAACATATATCTGCAAAAATGGTAGGACAGGTAGGTCAATGACTCCATGCTGAGCACAGAGAGACAATTCACTTATTTTCTCATAATATACATAAATTAAGCTTGGCTCTCATATATATCACTTAATTTATGTGTAATTAACGAGTAGGTTAACTAAAATATTTCAGAGATTAAGAACAAAACTACAAATCATATACCAACCCAATTGGTCTATTCTTTTTTAAGCAAATAGAGTGCCCATAAAACAAACTTATGCAAAAATAGAGTTTTATACCAACCCAATTGATCTACTACTTTAAGCAAATCAAGGACACTACACCTCAAATAAAAATAAATAAACTTTTTGACTGAAATATTCAATCTTAATATGATGAACTGATCATAGTAAAACATATTATAAAGGACTAATTTCATTTAGTTAAAAAATATATATTTTAAACATTAAAGCAGCAGGGTGAGAGAGAGAGAGAGAGAGACCTATTGCATCCACCATGGTGTAACCATTGGAAAAACGACCAGTAGGACCGCCATTGAAATCAATGCCATAAGGGAAATAGTTCGCCTTGGCAAATGACGGAAGGTCGTTGTTATTCCCATTGTCGATCAGAGAGTCTCCAAATACAAACATGGCAGGCACCGTTTCCGACGACGATCTACTCCCACCGCCACCGCCAGCTGCTGATGGTGATGATAAGTTCACGTCTTGGCACCAAACTGCTCCAGCTTCCAGCACCACCATCACCAAAACAACCACACAAAACAACCTCATACTACTACATAGGAGATGCCTAGCCATCAATTACTGAATATTGATATGTTTTGAGATGGTAATGTAGGAGAGAGAGAGAGAGAGAGAGAGAGTGGTATCGTTGTATTTGCAAGAGGAGCTAGCATGCAGTGATGATTTAATAGTCATGGCAAGGTGGTGGTTGTGAAGGTAATAAATGTGTTCACCTGTTCACGTCTATCAGCTGCAGTAATTAATTACAAATTTACTTTCCCAAGCGTCCTTCTCTTTTTCCAAACTTAATTTCCTACCGCTGCATGTTCTAAATTCTTGAAATTCTTCTACCTCTCTCTCTCTCTCTCTCTCATATATATTTTGATAGCCATTTCCATGCAACGAATTAATATTCGACCCTAATTAGGTGGTGTACAAAATTAACAAGTAAAGGTAGTAGTTTGAGCGTTACTATTTTATTTCTATGTTGCTATATATCTTGTATTCACCGGATTGATATTTGATAACAAGTTAACAACTATTTAACTAATTAAGCTTATCGGTTGCTTGCCATCTTAATTATACTCTCTATATAGCAAATTACTTTCTATTAGAACATCTTTTACATCTTCGGCAGCATTTTTATTAGAATATTTCAAGATGTAAAACTATTTTGCTCTAGTGGAAAATTGTAAAATTTCAGTATGTTAGATTTACATTTTCATCCTAAAATTTAAAATCTCACAAAACATGTGAAATATTCCAACATAAAACTGCCAATGCAACATGAACTGAGCTAGTGCACTAGCACTTGTGGAAGTTTTGAACCCAACATGCAATGCAAGACTCCTAAACCTAGCTCACAAATTAAGGACCAACGAAGACGTACGTAGTCACTCAAACTGAACGTGTGAGTCGACGAATTCGCACATCGGCGAGCATTTGGGTGTCGGGATGTGATTTGCCGGCATGGTCGCCGCGCTTGGTAAGATCATGACTTAGGTTCGTCACCCAACCTAAACCTTATGCTCTCGTCTCGTTATATATCTCCCTCACCTGAGATAGATTATTAATTGAGATGCGCCTGAACTTAAGGTGCTGTGGTTTAACAAATGGTTAGCTGCATGAGTAGAACTCTTCAAGCCTTTCTTTTAACAAATGGTTAAAGTCCTTAATGCGTATGGCTGATGCAAGTTTGGCCCCCAAATGCATGGATGATGCAGCAAAAGGCGTAATGCGTATGGCTGACAGCCTGGCATGTATATAAAAATCAGATTAGAACATTTTGTAGACTAATGGTAAATCACCTCGCGTCTTTATTTCATTATTTCATTCACACGAAATGTTATTGACGGTAAACTCGTACTATGTAAGTTTTTCTCTCTAATGTTCACATGTGGTCTCCCTAACATTTTCTACTAAATATTTCCACAAGGTGTGTATGTGTGGGGAAAAGAACTGATCCGATTGGTGGTGTCGAAAGGTGGATTCAGAGGTTGCCATGCCACTCCTAATTCTTGTGTTGTTGTGGGACAGTTGGTGTTTATGCCTGCTGGGCAGGGCAGGGCAGGGCAGCATTCCTATGTACTTTGACTTTTGTCCCAAAAAATAAAATAAATAAAGTTGACTTTTCGAACTTACATTACCATCGATCTATAGTTTAACGTGAACCAAGCTAAATTCGTATCAAATCCACTACAAATTTGTATCGTTGTTCCCGTTCTCTGTGATGCGAGTCGAACATAGGACCTCCTCCTCTTCCATTTTACGTGAGAAACTGATACAACTAGACTAGTCATGTGCAAGGCTGGAACCTGTTTAATTGGTGGTTGTTTATGGATAGATTTTTGGGTTAAAATTTTGTAAGAAATCTCTTTAGAAATCTTTCCCAAGTCGTAAATGTAGAGCACTAATACACCCAAATGTATCAACCAAGTTTTACACAGTAAATAACAGACAGTTTCAATGGTTCGAATCGAAACCTATTCTTCTAGATCTCGGATTCTGCCCACAAATACTTTGCAAACAATGCCTATAAAAAATAAGCACTTGTCGATGTAACGGAAAACAAATGATGCCAAATCTTGGTTGTAGAGATGTTTCGATTGTACAACAATCAGCCGCTAGTGCATAACACGAATATGAGTTGTGAATCGAAATTACTAACATTGCTTAGTAAAAAGCTTTACAATATCTCCAAGCATGACTGATCGATGAGTAAATGTTACAAATCCAATGTCCTAATCGGCTCTCTAGGTCTTAGCGAGTTTTTGCAGACACCACTTGCATACAATGCTGCGCACATTCCGTTTCTCAAATACCACCCAAATATGCATGTCAACATTCCAATTTCACCCAGAAACAAAATTACATACAGTACATACAAGTCGACAAAGATTCAAGGCTTCCATAACTTCATTGTGCAGTCTTCGCTATATGTGGCAACAAGATTCCTGTGAGGATGGTGGCTGACGCCGATTACCTCCTTTTCATGGACCTGCAAATCACAAGAGAAAGCACTTTATAACTCTTTGACATTCATGTATGCATTTTTAGGTTTTAATCAAACCACCATCAAAAGAGCATTTTGTAAACACATAAAGAGCGTTGTCCATGTGCAGTCAGATATGAGCAAACAACCAACAGTGCAATCCCAGACGTCCACACATGCACACACCCACGGATGTGAATGGTTCAGGTCTCGCGACCAGAAATTGCTGGAAATAGAATGTGTGGCAATAATTGCAAGTATCATATCACTCCTCTAAAACCTACGACCCATTACGGGATCAAAGCAAGCTTTGTCTAAAATTTGCCACATTTAGGATGGATACACCTCATCTGTATGCTTACAGGTATATATAGATGTGACAAGGGCCATATAGTTATACCACCCAGCACAAAGATGTCATCAGATACCTCTTTCAGTCTTTGGATGAGACTGGGCATAGAAAAATCATCAAGTAGTGAACTGATATTTATCCAAGCAAACGTACACTGGATTTCTCCTTCACACCTTATTTGTAAAAGGTATGAAACTTTCATGCAAAGCAGAAAGAACTAGTAAGACGTTTGAAATGCTTTGAGTGATCAGACCTCGATCGGTGAAGCAACCAAAACTGGATGGAAATACTAGAAGATCATGGTCTCAATGAAGTTTGGAAAACACCAATTTAACTAAACCAAGGAAAAATCATCACTAGATCATGTCAGTTGTCTTTTCCAAGTACTTTGTGAATTTAGAGCAGTAGCCATGTTTAAACAAATATGTAAATTCTTGATTACTGTGATTCCATCTAAAGACCTAGTTCCATACCATCACAATCTCCATTACCAAAGTAGATACCTCAATTAACAAAATTGTCAATAATTATTGTGATTCCAGATATGCACCAGGTATAGCATTCAAAAGCCCTAATTCAGTACCGACTAAATCTCCATTAACAAATTACATACCTTCATTAGATGCTCTAGTTTACCAGACTGGTGACTGAAACAGTACATATTCCTGCAAATAGATGAAATATTGATAAGCATCCCTCATGCCGATGATCACAAGAACAAAGCAGGTAGCATGGTCTTTGTAGTTAAACTGTTCCAACTGGCAAGTACCCATTGGAGGAAAAACAAATAACACATAATGGCTCTGACTGTAGGGAAAGAGAAGACCAAAGCATCTCTTAGATGCTAATTTTAGAAAAGAAAAAACTTCATCTATCCAAGGATGACAAGAAAACAGAATAGTGCGCTTGAAGATGAGGATAAACACCACAAAGTGTATAAGAGATCTTTTGAATTTGGCGAGATTTCATTCAAAACAGACACAGAAACATGCATATAAAGAATGTACATTAACATAAACAAATGAAATATGAGCATGAAGAAAATTTGACATTTTCAGTTTGTTTGGAATACCTGTCTTCACCAACACAGTAAATCCATTCCCCTTTTGGTGACACACAAGCTGACAAAAAATCTCCGCCTTCTTTTTTACCAGATGAAAAGCTCTTCACAACCTAAGCCATAATAATCAGACAAAGTCTCAATAATAATAAATTCACTTGCACTTAACAACGAAACAAAAGATTTTGGCTTTAAAACATGAAAATTTCAAAACAAACTTTGAGAAATGTTAAATCAATCATCACTGCCTGCCAAATACATTGAAACACGTTGAACAACAGTTTAAGTGAAAAATATATACCTGTCCTTGAAGTGTCATGACATAAATGGATGATGTCTTATTACATACAATGATGTGATCAGTATTTTTTGGGTAAAGATGAACAGAATTCACCGAAGCATCACCTCCCTAACAGTTGAAACAAAAAACCACAAATTAGATACCAAAACAATAAAAGAAGAGGCAAAAGTTCAAAGGAAATATAGCTAGGTTCCTCTAGCTCATGATATATAAAGCATTAATTAAGACAATAAAAAGGAATACCCTTAAAGGAGGAGGTGGCTTGAATGTCTGTAGACAGTCTGTAGTCTTCAAATCCCAGACCTAAAAAAAAACATTTATGCCCCAGAAAATGGAAAGGTGTTGCGCAACAACAGTGTCATTGAGATACAAATACATATTGCAAGAAACTTAACCTTGACTGTGCAATCGCTAGATGCAGTAATTACACGAGCTCCATCACTTGTAAAGATTGCATCATTTACATAAGATGTATGCCCACGAAATTCTTTCAACACCTTCCCAGATTTTAGGCCATGGATTCTACATCAGTCATAAACGGTCACCTTTAAAATAACAACAACAAAAATAATATATATATATATATATATATAAACGAAAAAAGGAGATGCATGTGGCAGCCAATAATGCACTTTTTGATGTTAAATCATAGTAACCAAAACATAAAAGTAAAAAACAAGGAGATGCATGTGACAATGAGTAATACATAATTATTACATAACTAATATCTAATACACTTCAATGGATGTTATTAATAATGAAAACGTAGGAACAGCCAAAACTTGGGGTTGAAGAAGCAATATTAGTGATAAAGTAAATGTTTGACACATAAAGTAATAACTAATGTACCAATCTAGGAACAAGAGATGTGAAAAAAATACTTTGCAGTGCTATCAAATGATGTACTAAGTAACTGGCTTCCATCCCGAGAGAAGGAAACACTGGTGACACCCCGTGAATGTGCACGTTCAAGACGGCGCAAGCACTGCCCAGTCCTAATACGCCAAACCTGTAAGAAGAATTTAGACAAATTAAGATCAGGACATATCCAAACTGAATTAAGTCAATAAATGCTAAATAGCAATATGGACAGGAACAAAAATAAAATAAAATAAAATACTGCAAACTATCTTCTAGCTTCAAGATAAGACGCCAAATCATAATTAATGAACTTGGGCCTTATCTTGAACAAGAAAAAGGAAGCATACTCAGAAATCCGAACAAAAACAAGCATGAATTATGTCATCATCTAAAATAAAAATTGATCAGAGGCAACCACACCCAAATATAATCACAAAACAAATAGAACATTTGCATGAAATCGGCTATACACTCTACAAACACCCCATACAAAAATGTAATGACACAACAAAACAGAAATTTAAGTACAATGAGCAATACCATCTATAGAACACCCATGTGAAACAATTACCAACATGTCATCATAACAAGAGATGAATCAAGTAAACAAAAGTTTGGCGGTCGTCAATCTTTCCTAGCAACGACATCATAAAGCACTTTAACCTACAACTTGGAGATTTACTAATAGAACTATAATCAAAACCAGATTCTGACATTATAAACTCCACTTGTCACTGCATTACAATTTCTGGAACTCCTAAAAGCTCCATATTCACACCAACTTTGGCCGCTGACATGTAAGAAAATAAGGGTACACAGTAATGAATGCTTACAAAGCAGTGGGAGAATCATATGAAGGACTCTCTGATAGAAAAGTAACTACCTTAAACTAACATCAGTTTTAAAATCAACAGAGCAGCTGTCCCCATATTCAGATGGCAACATTTGCTCAGATAAGTACTCGAGGGCACTGGTTTGGGCATTGAAAAGTATTTCCAGACAGGTGTGGGAGTAAATTTCAGGCAGCGATTGAAGGACTCTCTAATTAGTTGAAGATATATATGGTCGTATCATGGTTTCTAATGGAAAAATAAAAAAACATACGCAAAATGTAAGGTGAATTTAAGAAAAACAGGAAAAGGACTATTGCATCAAAGAAAACATGAGAAGAATTTACTTTGATCTTTCCATCTTGTGACCCAGATGCAAGCATCTCTGAATCTCGGCTAAATTCAACACAGAGGACAGCATCATCGTGCATCATGAAAGTTTCCTGCAATATCGATAGCACGTCAGAAAATGCAGAACACAACAGTCTGCTTTAGATGGATGATACAATAAAATGTCGTAGTACAAGCTGCAGAACATTAACAACTAAATCCAAGTTGCAAAAACACAATTGAGTTCCATGTGTGTGTGCAAGGACAAGACAAGCAGGTCAGTGCCCAAGTTGCATTCATCCAGAATTTTTAGGAGGATAAAAACACAACTATATCCCCACTTCCAATAGCATGTTTCTACCAATGATATCAAGGTCATAATGGTACAACCTTACGGTTAATGAACATTACCATTGCTTGCAATCAAAAATATATTTATCTATATCTATATACATATATGTGTATGTATATATATGTGTGTGTATGTGTGCGTATTATTGTGCTAGAATGCATAAGACTTCGAAAAGAAAACAAATGCTCACATCAGCCTGGTACTGAAGATCCTTCTTGAGTTTCCCGCTTAAGTAATCCCATACCTGGAAGTGACACAAACGTTGGAAAAAAAATGTATTCAAATTACATCAAATAATTTCATATGAACAAAAGCATCTTAATCATATATACCTCAATAAATCCATCAACCGAACAAGAGACAAGAAACTGCCCATCTGGTGAGAACCGGGCACATTCTGCATGACTTTTTGTCCCAAACTGCAGCAAAACATTACCCAAAACAGATTAAAAATTCAGAA
This sequence comes from Gillenia trifoliata, assembly GCA_018257905.1. NCBI lineage: Eukaryota > Viridiplantae > Streptophyta > Magnoliopsida > Rosales > Rosaceae > Gillenia > Gillenia trifoliata. The sequence goes on from CM031087.1 coordinate 19,812,773, forward strand.
AGAAATTGTTACAAATAATCAGGCACTGGACTTAATATACATTAATAAGATCTTTGTAATCTATTTAAATTTCTTCATAGGCCAATGCATCGCTAAAAGAACTACCATCGAAGATTGATGTTACTGTAGTCTCAGTTCCTAAAATCTGATTTAAACGAAGTTCAGTATCAAGCATTATGAACCCTAAACCCAAACCAATAACGGATACTGAACAATGTATCAAACTGAATATTATATAGCAACATATAAATTCCTTGCCTTTATTGTGTGTGAAAGAGTTGTTGGATACAAGTCATCTACATCCTGTTTCATAGCAGCTGTTCCCCGAAATAAGTCAAACTGTGTTCCTGGGGGAAGCAATCCTGAAAGAGAGAAAAAAACTTAACCACATAAGTGACCGTTCCTGTTATTTAAAAGGGAATCTGATTAGAATATATTGAGAGAGAAAGAATCAATATGAAGTGAACCGGAAGTCCACTTCTTTCAATAGAAGACTGATAACTTAAGCCTCGTTTGTTTGGCAGTAAGCAAGGCCTGGTATAGGAAATTTGCTTCCTTTTCCATTAAAATTGGATGTTTAGTTAGCTTGGAATGGAAATAGAGTTAAGGAACTAACTGGAATCAACTCCTTTGACTAGGTGGAATAGAAGTACCAGTGGGAGGCTGGGATTTCTATTCCATACTTCTAATGGAATGTAATATTGAAAAAAGTACCCTCCCACAACTGCCTCCTCTACCATTTTGTTCCTTTGTATATTATACCTACTTTTTCTTTAATCTACCAACTTCATGAAACTCTTCAGCGAACATGTGCAATTCTCAATTGAAGCAAATAGTGCAGAAAACATCATTTATCAAATTATCACCAGCAAGCCATGCTGCCATAAATTGGGCTTAAATCCAGGACAGCTTCTTCGATTGTCTTCTACACTGGTGGTGGAGGTGACTTCGAGCATGTCAATCGGAGCAATCCTGCTGGTGTTCTTTATTTTCTTCTCGATTCTGGTCCTCGTTTTATACAAAACATATCCCGTATTTCATATACAACTTTGGTCTTTTATCATGATATATTATTAATTTCACATATACAGAAGTAGTTGGACATCTCTGTTATCTGGACAACAGTTTTGATATTAATGTTGAAAGATTATTTTGAGTTTGAATATTTGTAAATCGTAAAAGAAAAAGGGTAACATTGGGAATGTGTTAGTCCTTCAGCCTATTCCTATTTTCAATTCGTAACATATGCCAAATGGTGGAATGAAACGATCATAGCCATTCTGTCCTTGAAATGGTATGCAAGTCCTATTCCTATTCTTTCATTCCACTCAAACAATTGCGGCCTTATCGTTATGGAGATAAAGAGCAAATACATGTACAGTGAAAAGCAGTCCACCAAACAAAAATCACTTCAACAAGGGGAAGAGTGTCATCTCGAAAGTACAGAAAAAGTAACATTCATTTTTTCTTTACTCTACATTTTATATAAATTTTTTCTTCTCAAGAAGATGGAATCCACGTATTTATCACATGAATCTTTCATCTCAATGCATAGGTGAACCATAAAGATGAAGGATTCTGAAACAAACTATTTAAGGAGGGACATGGCATGGCAAGATGCTGATGCTAGATCAACAAAAAAAAATCTTTGTTTCCTCACCTAACCTGTGTGGAGAAAACTTCTTGTGGATAGATAAAACTTGGTTTAAATGGCAAAAAAATCAGGACGCATAAAAGTGAATATGGATTTTACAGTCATGATGGGCATGGATAAGAAATAAAAAGTACTCCATCTATGAAAGGAAGGAAATAGAAGGGAGGGAGAGAAAAAAAGAGTGAGTAAAATGAATGTTAAGCAACATATCCACAAGTGTAATTGCTTTAAATCTCTTCCACTTGTATTCAAAGAGACCATCGTACCAAATAACCAACAAAACAAAATAATAGATGCTAAAGCTCACCTTGGTGCTGCTGCCACTTTAGAGCCTGACCAATTAGAGCCGTTAATCTTGATGGTGGAACTACAGTAACTTCCGCTGCAAGTGCTGAGAAATTCAAAAGAAAAGAAACATTGTCAAAGACAATAGATATTTCAAAGAATAAACTTCAATAACAACTACTATGATTTTTTTCCTTTGCTATCTACATCTTTTTGTCAGGTCTCAAAGTCTGACACCTCTGATTGTATCTCACATTTAAACTCTCCACATCCAGGACCTGGTCTAAATCCATAAACAGGAACAAATAAAAGAAATTAAAGGAAATGCTAAGTGGAAAAGTCGTTAATAAGAAATCTTTGCTTTTCTTATGACTTATGCAATTGTATGACCATACGAGCCTATTTCAGTTCCTAGAAGTTTTCGGGAGGCAAGCTTATCATATTTTTTCTCCTCAAACTATGAATTGAACTGCTATCTAAAGATTGAAGCCAATCCAAATTATGCGCTTTTTTGGTGGTACTTATGTTCCTTCAATGATAGATTTTATCTCTAATCATAGAGGAGAGAATACCTGATGTATTCATTCAGATTAAAAACCTACTGGAAATATTTTAAAGTTAAATTATACAAGGGAGATGGAGTGAAACCTTGAGCAATTTGAGCACGCCGCTTTTCTTTTGTTGACTCTTGATAAGCCTGTTATATACAACATAACCTTTAAGTTTCTGATAAAGCATCATACTGATTGAAGTGAAAGCACAACATACTCCAAGACAGTGGAATGAGCTAGAAGCAAAAGATTCGGGTGCACCATTTAGTTAACCTTCAATCTAATTTAATGGCATTACAGAGAAAAAGTATGACTACAACAATATTGTTTTCTTAATTTTTTTTCCCTCAAGCTGTATAAATGTGATTTGGGACCTTCAGGTTTTTGCAACCTTCAGGTGTTTGTGGGTTTTTGGGACCTTTAGGTGTTTGGGAACCTTCAACTGACTAACATGTTTTTGGCGGGATTTCATTGCACAAATTATCATTGTAGATAGCAATAAAGAAAGAAAGGTTGAAATTATTTCTTGTGATGACCAATCATACAATAATTAGTGAGTCAAATAATTATTCCAAAGCTATTTTCATACCTCATTTGGATCAAAATAGGTTCTGACAAGGAGGTGCTCAAGTCGCAAGAATCTTTCAGGTTGTTCTTGCTTCACTACACCCATTACCTGAGTCTGTCTTAAGATAGCACGAGCAGTATCCAATTCTCGAAGTTCAATCATTTCCAGTACAATCTACACAATTCATAAGAAAGGAAAAATCATAACATGAACAGGAGAAACATACAAAAATTATTTCATTGTCAGTCCATTCAAATTAACTTTCACGGAAGTAGAGCAAAGTGAACCTAGCAGAGGTACCACAGCAATCATACTAACATTTAGAGCCAAACAAAGGCACAACTCTGCAACCCAAATTAACACCAACTCAAAAATTCATATCCAGGACATACAAACACGGCAGCGATAAATGGGAAAAAAGTATCCAACCCCACCATGAACAAATAAAACAAGTAAAAACACACAAACTTTGGTTTATAGACAATGATCTGAATTCCCTTTGTGTCATTCATTCTCATGAGAATGAATCTGATTAAAACCAACAGAATTAGATACTACCATTCCTAACAATAGTACAAATTTTAATACGGTTGACTCGTCTTACATCACTACTGATTTGATCCATCTGTCATGCCAAGGGTTCTAGGAATTAAAACTTGACAATGTTAGTTGAGCATTTAACCAATGGCTTGGTGTGGTAAGTTTCTATTCACGCACGCGTTTTTGTTGGGACATTTTTCATATTCAATACTTCAAACTAAACAGAACATGTTTCCACCTCACAATATCAATACAATTCTATTGCTGACTTCAGAATATCTTAAAACTACTTTCTCCTCTCAGATGAGTCTTAACTAGTTCCTCGCCTCAAATATGCCTTTATACATGGGATGGGTCACTTGAAACACTTCCCTATATCAGAATTATACTTTTGTTTTCTACAACTAAATCAAACGCCCATTGTTGCTTATGTCCTACACTTTGAGCCCTTGATCACTCTAATCCTGGTAGCCATATCATGCGTCCGAGCAGGAGAAGTTCTCTCATATAGTATTGGCACATCAGACGTAAACCATAATGTACATTAGAGAGTATATACACACACATGCACACACACAGACAAAAAGGACTAGCCCTGCAAGAATCATATTCAATACAAATAACACCGAGCTTGAGCATTATATATCACAACAGTGAGCTTATAAGTTGAAGAATATACAAAAGCAAGTAATGCTGTTCATACATCACAACAGCTAAAGTTGAATGGTTGTGTAAACATATCGGAAAGTGAAAGAACTAAAACCAGGCTTGCAATGTACATATGAAAAGGTAAGTATTGTTACACACCTGCTCGTACAAATCCTCCAATTTATTCCTGGGAAGCTTAAGTTGAGCCACTTGAGGCAAAATTGCATCCCACCTTCCACTATTTATGTCAGAAACAAATGTCTCAACGCTGTCGACAGTGTTCAAAGATACCTGGCACTCACTCTGCAATGTTTGAAAGGTTTGGTGCAACGAATTCTCTTTGCAAAATTGAAGAACAATCTTGATGACACTGAAAAGAAAAAAATAAACAGATTTACGACATCGAATTTTCTAGTACACTCAAACAGTACAACGTTGCACTCCCAGTAAATCTTCAGTAAAATTGTCCCTACCCTGTTACCTAAAGCCAACATATTCGAAAACAGTATCATTTCCCAGAACTTCCCAGGCATCGTTTTTCTTTGAAACAAACAGAATCCAATGATTACCAAAACAAAAACATAAAACAAACAGAACCCAGTTTAACCTAACTTAGTTCTAGAACCCTACTCTACTCCCCATGTTTGTCTGCCCAGAAAACAACACTATAATTTAAATATTGACCCTAGAAAAAACATAAACATAGGATTTGTGCTGTGTGCAATACGAGGTTAAAGAGAAAAAACAAAATCGAGCAATTTGAGAAGAAAACGTACTCTCGAGCTTCAATTTCTAAGGTGGACATTTCGCCGACGAAGTTTCAGTGGGGAGGCAACAGAGAGATAGGGAGATTAGGGTTTGCAGTAACGTCTGGGAAGAAGAAGAAGAAAGAGAAAGTTGGGTGGGGTAAGGAAACTGGTGTAGTTCGGGCGGGTGAGGGCTGCTTCAAGGAGGCGGAGGGAAGGGGAGGGTGATGGAGTGGCTGTGTTTTTCTATTTATTTTTTATTTTTATTTTTTTGGTTCGGAAGGGGGGTGGGTTTGAGTAAAACAGAGTTTTGGTAATTGTGTTTAGGCCCCAAAATACTTTGGTCTAGGGGTGGGCGCGGTGCGGTTTCGAGTGAAACTGCAACCGAAATCGAAACTTTTTTGCGGTGCAGTTCGGTGCGATTTTGAAGCCAAAACCGAAATGAAACCAAACTGTTCGGTTTGGTTCGGTTCGGTGCGGTTTCAAACGGTTTCGGTTTGGTTTTTGAGATAAAATTTATAATATATACCTATTTATGTATAAGACGGTCTTAATTTTCTCATAAATTAATTAATGAAAATTCAGCAAAACCAGCAACAATCTAGTAAAAAACAGCAGCAAAACTGCATAAGAAAGCAGCAAAACAGCAGAAAAACAGCAGCAAAAAAGTGCAACAAAACTGCACCAAAATACTGCACCAAAACTGCAGCAAGCAACGAGTTCAGTCGCAGAGATGCAAGCAGCCAGGTCGCACGTAGAGATGCAAGCAGCTAGTTCAGGGCACTGATGTCGACTGTGGAAGAGATGAAGATGAGTTTTAAGGAAAAGATGAAGATGAATAAAAAAGAGTATATGAATATTAAGTATTGGTAGCAAAAGACAAAACAACTTAAATGTCAAAATATAAAGTCTACATAACAATATTTACATTGTTCACAATACACATAAAGGCTACGTGCTCACAATTGATTTTTGAAAATAAAGTTTACATATTGACATCAACGTCCATCCATTTGTTTATGATTGATGCTTTAAATTTTCTTTGTCAATCTACAAACGATAGTGAGAAAATTAAAAAACAATAAAAAAAAATTTAATTGATCAATGAGAAATGTATACTGAAAAGTTATCGTTATTTGAGAGACCCTCTTGATAAAGCTACATATAATTGTCCATGACTGAAGACGTGATATCTAAGGTAAATACCTACATGTGGTATTGTCTGACCTTGAGATGTGTTTATAGTGATAGAGAAACTTAGTTTACTAGAAACTGTTTTCTTGTAAGTTCAAATGGAAGCTCAGCAATATCAGTACTCTTGAAAGGGATTCTTGGTAGAAAAATCTTGGTTCCAACAAATTATCCAGTTAGAATTTCAGTATCAATAAGATTTTGGTAAGAACCACGACACAATGCTTAAAGCCTTTCGCCCTCTTGATTGAAGCCTTGAATCATAAGACGACTGCGAGATAGTTCATCTGCAACGATTCCTAGCTTTCTCATTGTCGTCTTTAGCATGAGGTTTACGGATGAGCCTTCATCTACAAGCATACGATCCATTTTATGTTCCCTCACATACCTTGAAACGAAGAGTGGGCAGCTGTGTGGTTTATTGAGGGGGATCTCAATAAAATATCCTCATTTGAAAAGTTGATTATAGCACATGTAGCACAACACATAGCACATTCTTGCGGCCGGAGCTCTAAATCTCGGATACCATATACTTAGGGAGTAAGTGCTTGGATTCATCATTAATTCACTAACGCATACTGCACTACCTCAGGGAGCTCCAATGCCTCTTCCATGCTGAAACGAGGTGGCAAACCTTCTAATTGTTTCAATACTTGATCTTGCTCAGCAATGCGAGTTTCTCCATTCGAAGACTCCTCTTCTTCGACTTTGTAGCACGTAGTCATGTGAACTATTACTGCCAATCTTTCCTGGAATAACATTTTGGGAAAATATTCCTTCAGTGTAACAAGAGTTTGCTTCTTTTGGATTTCAGACTCGCCTTTTGGTGTAAGCATCTTTGTTCTGTCTCTCTTCCTTTTGGGTTGACGATGTGAAATTGTTTTTTGTCCACATGTTTGTGATTGAACAACCTGTTGTGGGCTGTAAGCCTCTTGCATGACTTACTTCGAGTAACCAATGCCCACCCTTCATTGTCGTCAATGAACATGTAATTAGTGAGATTGGCATTGTTGAAATAGCCCGCTTCATTGATTACCTCTACCGCAATTGTATTTGCAGTCTTGAAATTTGCCCCCGGTGATAAAGGTAGAGTTGCTGACGACAATGTATGAAGAATCACGGGATCGAAGGACCCGAATGCAACAATTGTAAGGTTTGCGTCAACTACCTCTTCAACATCCAGCTCGATCCTTCCTTCTTTGGCGAGATTCATGATTAACTCTTTAAGAACAAAGCACTTCTCCACCCGATGACCAACAATGCGATGGTATTTGCAATACTTTGGATCGTTAACATGACGCATTTCTTCTGGTTGCTAGCATTCCTGTAGCTCGATTACCTTTTTTTCAAGCAATTCATCTAACATGGCAGGTATGTCAGAGTCAAGAAATTAGTATTTCTTCTCCTCGAAGCTCTTTCAAAGTGCACGGACATCTTTCCTGATCTTGAGAAGGTCGAAGGTTCTATTCTTTTGAGCTTTTTTTTCTTATCTCGTGAAGTGATTTTTAATGGAGCCGTATTGATCATCATTGCTTTTTTGATAGGCCTTTTAACATGCTTGTCTGTCCTCTGCCACAAAATCTTCTCCTTTCTATGGTCGAAGGCGTGCTACCTTTCCCCATCATTTTAAAAAATGACCAATTCCATGTCATGAGCACTAGTGGCTAATTCTTCAAAGGTTCAGAGTTTGTTCCCCTTCAAGATGTATAGCAATTCCCAATGCATACCATTTATACACATCTCTGTTGGAGTTTTGAGACTCCTTGTCCCACATTGGTGAAAACCAAATTTTCAACACACTTTATATATCTTCTTCTCTCTACAAAAGCAGTTAGGGCTTGGGCCAAATGGAATGAGGATTGAGGTTTGGGCCTCAAAATTATGTGGATTAGGCTTGATGATTATACCATAATATTAATATTAATTAATCTTAATTAATCTGATCAATTAGTTTTTAATTTCCGAATTAAATTTTAATTAAAACGTTTTAATTAAAGGACACAACTCTTCAAAGAGTTGTATAGCTTCAGATACATCCAAAAGGTATTTGAAGAGGTATGAAAGAGCCTATATATAATCCATGTCCTCAGTTTTATCTGGATATCTTTTTCCATTCCTTCCTTCACTTCTGTAGGAATTTCCAGAGAGTAAACACACAAACACAATTCGCTAGAATTCTATAATCTAGTGCGGGTTGTAGAATTAGGTAGTTGTATCCTGGTCGAGCAGACGTTGTAGAACCACAAGCACAAGAGTGGGACGAAAATACTGTTCGAAGGACATAGCTTTTACGCTAGCCTCTACCTGTGATCAATCAAGTTAGTATCATTTAATTTTTTTTTTCTGTATTTATTCTTGTTATTTCATTTTAGTAAGCAAGTATTATATAAATAAAGTATTTTCAAATTCTGTTATTTTATTTATTTCTGAATTGTTCTCCAACAATCTCGACTGCTGATATTTTGGTAAGTGTATCTTTATAGTTGAGATTTAACGAGTGTCATTGATCGATGTAATCAACAAATGGCTCGCTATTCTCTTATTTAGTGCATGTGAGCTCTATCATACTCAGCGTGCAAAGGGTGATGTGAAAGCCTAGCAAGAAATCGAGCTCCATCTGATCCCAACTGTCGATAGACTCAGGTTTTAAGTCTGTGTACAAGTTGAATGCATTTTCTTTTAAAGAGTGAATGAACTGTTTCACCAGCTGGTCACCTTTTGTATCGGCATTGTTGCAAGTTTCAATGAAATGGGCAATATGTTGTCTCGTATTGCCATTTTCTTCGAACTGCATGAATTTAGGAGGTTGGTACCCTATCGGCATGAGCAAGCTATCTATCCTTCTGGTGTAGGATTTAGAATACAATAGAGTATCATGGGAGGGTGCTCCATTCTGAACCCTAATGCAGGATCATGATCATGTCCTAAATTTGTTGTGCGGACAATGGTCTTATAGCAGTGGATTCAAACCTCGACTTTTGTTTCTCGCTAAATTCTTCTCCACGGTATAACTCTTTTTCATAAGAATCCTTCAATATGTTCTGAATCTAGCCTGTTTATGAGTGCGGTGATTTTTTTTGTCCTTCTTCTCCTTGATGGTTTTCTCCATTGTTGCAATTGTCTAGTTCATTTGAGCTAGTTGTTCTTCCAATGAAGTTGCCCCTATCATGAGAACCTGCAAAGCAGTAGAAGAAAACCCTTCCGTAGATGTCGAAGACATTTGAGGGAATGTCACTGGTTGGTTATCAATTGGCAATCCATCGTATGGTCTCGTGCTCGAATCAGCATCCGAGGCAGATGATAACGACCTCTCTCTGGAATTCTTTGAGTATGACGAGCTCAGCTTATAGCTGCAGGATGCCCTCACGTTCGTGTTGTGAACATGACCTTTTTGCTTTCATAGAAGCTAAGGTGATAACTGGTTCTCCTTTTTGCTAAGAGTTTTGTGACTGGCGCAAATTTAGTGGAGGAGCACCATGTTAAGCTGTGGATATGGCCCTCGCCTTGCTGTGGGTAATGCCAATATAGTTTTCGCTTGTGGTGGTGCTTACGTTCTTACCCCGAATCACCAGAACAATTTGAACCTTTTTGGAAGCCATTCAAATGTTGAGGCTGAGAGTCCCACAGGGCGTGCCAAATTTGTAAACACGAAATTTTTCAAAAACCAATGTACGAGAAATAAACATACATAATATTAATTTTGTATTTATCAAGTTAATGGGTTTCAATCTCTGGGATAAACTCTTTGCAAGAATTAATCCTCTGATGTGATCTCCAAAATAGAACTCGATTCAAGGTGATGAACACTTGATCTTGAATCTGGCTTGTGCTTTCTTCAAAGGGCTATCGAGGCTTAATCTCGAACAAAACTGGACCACGAGTAGTGTCACATGGGGGTAGTCTTCGGCTTTGGTAGTGGATGAACTGGCTCATATGAATGATGCTTGATAATTCTTCACAAGTATGATGAAGAATTTAGGAGAAGTTTTTTGAATTTGTAGTGTAGCTGGAGGAATTTGAAGAGACTGAATTTGGGGATTGCATTGCAATTTGGCAGAATAACTCTTGTTTTCAATCGAAAATATTTATGACTCAATAAGTTGGAATTTCTTATTGAGTTTTCTTCTTCTCTTTGTGTTGCTTGCTTCCTCTCTGCCTTTGTTCCATTTCCTAACATGATATTTATTAATAGAAGCAAGTATAAAACTCCACCACCGTATGTCTTCCACTGTTAGAAGCATTATTCCCATCTTCTTTAGCCTTTTGTATGGGTGCTAATTTTGGATGTCTACCATCTTCATCTTCAATCTCTTTTTTTATTATTATTTTTTCTTTGAGCAAAACTTTCGGGTCAAATTTCAATGGTACGTACCATTCAATGGTACGTATTGTTGAATGGTTTAAGATTCATTTGGGGCCCACCAAAAGTTAATCTGGAACCATTCAATGGCCGAACCATTGAATGGTACGTATCATCCAAGATTTTTCCAAAACTTTCTGGCATCTTCATTTTATGTCTTGGAGCTCATTTTTTTTAAGATAGTTGCTCCGTTTTTTTCCTTCTTAGTGTGCTAACAAGGATGGCTTTGTACTCTCTTTGTTGCCATGCTGCTTTGCTGCCATCTTTGAATACTGTTCATCCAAAACTATTTTGGGTAGGGCGTGTTCAAAACACGTTTTGGATGGATTCTAAAATTTCGGCGTTTACAGTCTTCAATACATCTTGGCATCTTGAACTTGATTCAATTCCTCTCACCATTTGAGATTAATCAAACTCCTTAGTATTGTGATTAAACTGAACCAAAAGTGTGTTCAATTCTTGCAACTCACAAGAGTTTGTTGATGGCAAGTATGGGAGTTATGTTACTCGTGGAAACATAATCTTCTATCATAAATGGGTAGAACTCATCCCACAACCCTCGAACGCTAATTAGTTCACAATATACCAATATTGTGACAAACGATCTTCTTAAAGCCGACGACATCTAAATTGTAAAGGCCTCGAGCAAACATTGTCGAATATTGTCATTTCTTTCTAACAAAACCTCATTGCTCTGCTCCTGCATAAATATTGGATACAAAACACCACCAACTCTAAGACTCTATTTTTTTTTTTCGGTGATTTTAAAATTTTGTTTTTAGTTATTTTGGACAAGTTTGTCACGTTGGAAATTTTTTTGTTTTTCCTATCTACTGTTAACAGCTTCGTTTACAATATTTTTCTGTGTGAAAAAGTTAGCTACATAATTTCCTATGCTAATATTTAGTATGTCGCTATGTACTACTTGTACATATATACTTATGTGGAACCCAAAAATAATGATAGGGTTCCTTGGATCTACATCACACGCATTGGGTACAAAACCTCCCTTTCAAGAAATTTTTCCACCAAAGGAAACATTTGGGTTCTCAAGGCTCCTTTAGAAAGCCACCCGCTCTCTCTATCTCTCATTTTCCGCCAAACTTATTTCTCTCTCCCTCTCTCATTATTTCATTTCTCTCTCTGTCCAAAACAGAAAATGAAGGCTGCAACTCTTTCATTTTCGTCAGTTATGTTGCATGTCTCAAATCATCAATTTCTATTGCTCAAATGAAAAACTTTCTTTCATGAAAGTTGTTCATCTGTGTCCTGACTACAACATATCAAAACGTTATCCTAATCAGATCAGTTTTGACTACCCAGTTGCTGTTTTAGTGAAACGTGTTTATGAAATTCTGGACTGCTACAAATTTCATCTTGGATGATCTTTCATGTCAATTTGTAGTGCTCGGATCGACACGGCTCCTTGATGAAAGTCGTTTGAAATGTTGTGCTCTACAACATATCCAAGTTTCAGCTCAAACCAATGATTATAGCTTCAGATATGATGGTTTATGTCTTCCTTGTTCATCTTACCTACAAAGCTTGGTAAGATAATGTTTTCTTTTTTATTTTGTTTTTGTTCCGAAGTCTTGGTTTTGTCTTCAAAGGAGGAATCCTTTAGTTTGGACTTCTCAGAAAAGATTTGAAGTTCTAAAATCTTAAAGGGTTGGCTACCCTTGGATTTTTGTATTGCATGTTAAGAAAATTTGGTTCTTTGCAGCGAAAGCTCGAAGGAGTAGAGCTTGGTTTTGGCTCGTGGAGACCTCGGTAGGGGAGGCATGCTAGCCTTATTGGCTAAGATTTGAGTGCGTTAAGAGTCCTTGGGTTTCCAAGACTTGCGGCTAAAAGTTTATTTGTTACGTTTGCTGTGTGGAATTGTAAATTGTTGTGATGTTTGTGGTTTTGACTCAAACCTGTTTATGTGCCTAATTTTGTGGCTCCCCACTCCGAACCGAAAGTTTGAAATTGTTCGTATGTCCTATTACTCCAGCAGACTTAACGGTTAACCAGATAGAAGCTTTGAATTGATGCAGTTTTAAAACCTTATTGTTTAAATTGCTAATACTGAAACCTCGTGACCATTAATTTCAACCCTACCACTAAACCTTGAGGGTAAAATGTAGTTAACCAAAAATAAAGGAAAATACTTTATACTCACTTTAATGATTTGACACAATGATATTTTAACACATGTTTATTGTTTTGAAAAATAAAACATACGTTATTTAATTTTTCTTGGGCTGTTAAAAATAAGAAACAAATGTCATCTTGTGATTGGGTCAAATCAGAACTAGTGAGTACCAAGTATTATCCAAAAATAAAATTACATTCAATAAAGAGTGATGATTTAATAACAAACCACACCATAATATTATGCTTATCATTAAATTATCTTACAATGTACTTCAATAGCAATACCATATTGTACAATATTGCATGCAATATTACCATATTGTACAATACAACAATATACATGCAATATTGTACGCCACAGCTAGCTAGATGATTCTTCATATCATTTATTTATGAATTTTTTTAAACTACACCACACTTGGCAATAAGAATACTAAACCATTACTCAAAGCGTAGTTGCTTCTCTAAAACTCAAACATGTCATTTGGTATGATTAGCTGATATGTGTTGTCAGTCGCCATTGGTATAACGTCAGTAACTCCAGTGTTCTCTTCGATCTGCATAAAATAAAGAAAAATTAGTTATTATAGACTAATTTTAAAAGTGTTTAGTTGAAATGTCTAAAGTATCCCTATATAGATATACATATAATGTAGATATCATAGACATAATATTGATAGAGTATAGATGTTGTCTATAATGTGAGTATATATTATATATTCATACTAACCTCTTGTCACACGTGTAGACAATTGACTCTTTTATTTTATTTGATAATATATTATTTATTGTTTTGCTTTTTTTTTTTTACTTATTTTAGTTATTATTGTTTTTTATTAAAATATATTTTGAAAAATAATAATTTTATTAACCACTCACAGTCTCACTACATAAGTGTTTTTTTTTTTTAATTCTAATGGAAAAATGACAATTTGAGCATTACGAAAGCTTCACATTTTTTGCTTTCTCCCTTTGTATATACAAATAATGTAAATATCACAAATATAGTATTAATATAATGTAGATATTGTAGTAGCTGCAGTAATACAACAGTGCTAGCGGAGGAGATGGATTGAGAGGTCTTCACAGCCTTGAGATCTGCAACTTTTTTGAGAAAGTTTTGGTCGTCGTCCTCGAGAACCATCTGAATGGGGGAGCCGTGCCCGTTGGCGATGGCAAGCATAATCTTCTTCACCTCCTCCCTGAACTTTTCCAGATCCATCGTCCCGCTCTGCTTTCTAACAATATTTTCTATAACATAATCGTTGGGTGATGGACCCAATCTTTGATCGAGCAAGGTCTACAATGGATTTGTTCAAGGTCTGCAACGAGTTTGTTCTGATTTTGAGTTGTTGAGGGTTGGGTTTGGCTGGTGCAAAGAGGGAGAAAGAGATGAAAAATAGAGAGAAAGGAAAGTGAGAAATGCTACGTACATATAGGGGCTTATAAACATGGGCTTTTTGGTCTTTTCACGTCTTAAAAAGTTCTACAACAGCAATACTGTTTAAGGTATTCTATTTCAACTAAATACTTTTTAAAATTAGTCGGCTAATTTTTCTAAAATAAATAAATATAATAAGATCAATGGTTAAAAAGTAAAATTCAGTATTTTTACAAGAATAATTGTAACAATAGTGCTTCAATTATACCTAGCTTTGGCCCCTTATTAGTATTTTGAATTACACCCAAACAACACTTTGTCACATTGGTCTTGAGGTCAATTCTGAATTTTTTTATTATTTGGGGTAAAAATAATCACCCGCAATGTATTTACTTAATTAGCCTCCTCTATTTCGTTCTAAATTGAACTTAGAGCTTCAATTTACAATTATATAAGAGAAGAAAATCGGAGTTAAGAAGCTAGAAAAGTATATACAATATAGATGGGTCTTTTTACCCGTAAATTTTGCCATAAAAGGGCGCAATTGGCACATGATTAGATTTCGAGGGAGAGAATTCAAAAATTGAATAGATGGACCAAATTGAAAATTAGCTAGTAATTAGCAATATAACTACAATTTACTAATAAACTTTAATAAGAATGTTGATTACCTTATCTTGAAGATACTTATTTGCAGCTGTCAGAATTCCTTCCTTCAAAATATCAATTTAATTACTTGAGGAGATTTAACAAAAAGTAAGGTCTTAATAGTATCAATAAACAAAAAATTTCAACTTCAGAGACCAAAATGATGAGATATGCCAATTTTAGTGACCATTTATGATGAAAAAAACATACTGAAAACGATTCCTTATCACTAACATCTTATGCTTATTCAAAGAGAAACAAGATATGTCAGGTTTCGTTTGATTTATTCCATTTTTTCCCTCCTACGCTCCTCTTTATTTATAGTCATCGAATTGAATAAATCAAACGGAACCAACAAACAAAATTAAACAAGAGTGTGTGATTATCATTTTCCTATTTAAACCGAGGGCTATAGTCTAATTATATAATATCATAGTGTCGATCCAATTAAACTACCATATAAGAATGAAAAGAACTATCGTGCCAAACTGTTTTGGAACATTGATGGATACTTATCTAAGTTGATATATGTACTAACATCTCCAGCATTACAATATATAATACACCAATGTATGATCTCATCAAAAAGTAAGTAGGGACTTTGGAGAGCAAACTTACCGAGTTCCTCAACAGCTGGATCTCTTGGAACAAAATGTCCATCTGTAATTTTTAACGACTCAGTCTTAGAATTAATTTATATAACATGAATTAACTGTTGCTTAAATGTAATTTATGGATTGTGATAAAATAAAATAAAAAATGTAAGTAATGGATAAAAACGATACCTTTGCCGAGCGGACATTATAAATCCATAGTTCAAGATGTTTTTCAAGCACTTGTAGTTCATCCAAAGTCATTGTCCCAGCACCTCCATCAAACATATACCTGTAATGTTTTCGTATGTAATCCAATTCCCTTAAAACCAAAATTACAACCATTACCAAACTAATAATACCTAATCTATTAGTATGATATGTTGATGGTTTACTTCTCCAATCCATAAACTTTGAGTTCAATAATAAATTTAAACTACTGAAAAACTAGAGACTTTTGACGTTGCTGGATTTAGCCATACCAGAAAAACTATTTGATAGCCAGAGTTCAAGAAATGGAGTGCTTTATATAAGGGTCAATAATTACAGTTTGATACATTGAGATTTACCAGATATTTGCATTGTCCTTGTGTTATGGTAATTAGTAAACTACATAGATTTAGCTCTCTATATATATTGTTGTCATATATAATTGTTAGAAATATATATAGATACAATCACATGCAAATATAAGTTCTATATTGACGTCATGAGAATAAATAAGATATTATAATGTTACTTTGTAATACCTGAGACCTTTTTGTAGTATTTCAACCTCCTTTTTTAGCAAGTTAACCTCCTTTTTCGCATCCTATATACCAATAAGCATAAGGGAATTCAAATTAGATTTTGAAAGAAGAAAACAAATCATAGTTAGCATCCATGTAAATATATCCTAATTAAGGATTGTAATTAATAATTATCGTAGATGTATGATGTATGGTTTCACTTCCTTTCTCTAATGTATGAAATAAAATTTGACCCCAAAAAAAATGTATGAAATAAAAAAATATAAAATAAAGTAAGAAATAAAATCAATTAATTACAAATATGTCTCTGTACGTAATGTCATATACATGCATATCACTAAACACTCAAATCGGAGTGAATTGCTTTGTAAGGATGATTTTTGATTGATGACTTAAAAATGATTGGTTCATATCATGAAATTTATGAAGTCAATCATGAACATGAGTGGTTAGCTATGTATTAAAATATTGTTTAACTTGAGTTTACTGAACTTGCATATATATATATAGATATATTTGCGTGTGTATATTTAGTTAGTATTTACTTGTATATTCGAGATTCCGATAATTAGGTGTCTGATATTATTTGGCCTTCCAAAAAGTTGTGATTTGAGGATTATCATGTATATATATATATATATATGTGCTATTTGGTTTATTTTTTCTATTATTTTTCTAACTAAGCGTGTGTGTCTGTGTATTTAATTAATTTTTGTAATCTTGTAAGAATCATTCATAACCAGCATCTGATGCTGCACTAGCTTTACGAATAATAATGAATGCCAATAATATTCGTTTTATACGTGGTGCAGTATACAACATCTACAAAATATGTGTGTGTGTGTGTTTTTTGTCCTAAAAACTGTGTGTATAACATGAGAAATTACTTTTTGATAATAAGAGACATTCTACTGAGCTATGAAACAAATAAATGACACAAATCGGAAAAGAATGACAAATAATTAAATAGCAAGATATATATATATATATATATATATATATATATATAATGTACCAGAGTTTGTGTTTCCATGGTTTGTTCAGCCTGAGACACTCGGGTGGGCTTCATCTTCATGTACCTCTCAATAAGCCCTTGCATGCTTCTACCATAACAAATAACAAAGCAAGTTCAATCAGAATTAATCTAAAAGCCAGATTTCTTTAAATTAATACAATATTCAAAGAGTTAATTACACTTAGGTCTACTGATTGTAAATTTTCTTTCTATTGTACTAAAAAAAATTCTATTAATTTTTTGTAAGGGTACATGCACACTACTTAATTATATGGCATTTGAAACTATCTACTAAAAAAAATACAGATACATTATTATTATACAGAAATAGGTAGAGAGAGCTAGAGACCCTTTGGTGGCTAGTTCAAAGAGCTTTCCATGGGAGGAGAAAATGATAACTCCAATCTCAGCATCACACAGCACAGACAGCTCCTTAGCCTTCTTCAGGAGCCCCGCCCGGCGCTTGCAGAAAGTAACCTGCCTGTGCACCGGGTTCTCGATCCTCTTCATCTGAACCTTTCCACGAGCCATATCAACCAATTCCGATGCAGACAACCTCCCACTAGTTTGAACTAGCTTCGAGGTTGTTGCAATCCTCCTCTTTCGGAACTTAGAACTGACGTACGTACGTATACGGTTTGCTTCTAAATATCGAGAGCTTAGTGCCTTATTTATATAACCTCACGAGGATTCCAATCTATCTCTTCAACCCATGATTAAGAATAATGCGCACCTACTTTCACAAATCACTGAGCTTTGTTTAACATTTAATTATTTTAACCTCGCACATAATCAGCTCTCTTTATTCTATCATGCTCTCTGTCTCCAAAATTTTAATCCCACCATTTCACAAAGTTAATCACATTACCCCACATTGTCTATCAATGGTTAATTTTGTTATTACAATATATAGTACGTGAATCCAGCACAAATCAAGTATCTCTCAGTTTCTTTACTTATATGTGAAACGCAAACTAATAAAGTCTCTTACCACTTACATCTATTGACTCATGTTAATTGGAAGTTGCATCTTTAATTACCAAAGTAAGACTGATAATTCCTACATTAAATAGTATGTTCACTCGGTAAGTGAATCTATTAAGAATTCTGTTACCTCTTAGAGTTGGGTTAGAATGACTTAGTCCCATTATTTTTGTTGTTTTTGTAAATCAAGTAAATTTATTTGTATTCTAAATCAGTGACTTCTATAAATATGTCAATACTAAATCATCCAATTCTCTAAATTCTAGAATCACTCTCTAAATTCTAGAATTATGTCACCCTCATCTCATCTCATGTGTAGGTCAACACATTGGTATGGCCCTTGCAGTACTGGATTTGGTATCCTCGGTGACCATTCAACACTCTCTCAGGTGAAGGAAAAGTGTATTTGTGTGGGACAGTTGAAGTCTAGTCAGCATGCAATTTGTAAGCTTTTTTTCATGTGATGCCCACAATCTCTCTAATGAACCAATGAGCTGCCCATGTTGGGTTGTTCTCTTTCGCCTCTACTTTTCCCACATCCCTTTGGTCTTCCCTTCACGTATTGCCCTTTGTTTATGTGACAAAACCCTTTGCATGGTTTAAGCCTTCCAAGCTTATATTATACAGTTAAAAAATTTAGAGTTTAGAGTGTCCCTGAGTATCTTATGGGTATTTTAACCGTTAAAATAAATATAGCAGTTACAAAATTCGGAGTATTCCATACTCTAAGGCCATGTTTGGTAAGGCTCACTGGACTGGACTATGCTAAATAAGACTTGTAACCTATGTTTGGCAAGAGGCAGGACTAATTTAAGTGGGACTGTATAGTCCCCTTGCATCAAAAACGCCTCACTCGCTCACCTAATATAGTGAGGTGAAAAATGGTGTCGCTAAATAAGACGGGCGCTAAATTAGAGAAGAGAGTTCGACTGAAGCCGAGCTTCCTGCTTCATGTGATTTCAACGACTCAACAACGCAAACATGTGAATCTTTCTCTCATTCTTTGTGCTTTCTTCCTCCCTCTCATTCAATTTTAACTGGGTTTTTTTTTCTGTTGGATTTGAATCTAATGGTTTTTTTTGTTTAATTTTTGGCTGCGAGGTTTCGATTTGGGCTGCGAGGTTTTGATTTGTCAGACTGTAATTTTATGAGAAACAAAATATATGAGGCTGGAGACGAGGACAGTGACGGGTTCGATGGCAAGGTTGGAGTCGGGGTCGGGGTGGGAGTCTGGAAGAGACGTCAACGAATCTGGGAGAAAGGTCGGCGGATTTGGGAAAGGGTGTGGGCTGGCGGCGGTTGGTTGCAGAGGAGGTTAGGCTGGGGAAGAAGGTGTCGGGGAGGCATGGGATGGGTTAGTGGTGGGATTGAATGGGGGTGGGCTTACCTTTTTTGATTTTATGTTATTTGTTTTAATTTTTAATTTCTTTTTAAAAATTAAAACAAATAAATTAGAAAATTTTGATAGAAATTATGAAAATTTTAAATTAGATGCTCTAATAATTACAATGTTGAATAAAATTTTAATGATGTAATAATAATGACACTTTATAATATAAATAATAAAATAATTATTTTTTAGTCCGATGCAGCACCAAACATAGGTCATCACTATTTTGACAGTCCAGCTTCTTAGTCCGATGCAGCACCAAACATAGGTCAGTACTTAGTTCGGCTTAAGCCAGTCCAAGCCAATCCAGTCCAGTCCGAGAATATAGTCCAATCCAGTCCAGTCCGAAGTGCCAAACGAGCCCTAAAATATTATAGAAAATTTCTTAAACATTTTGCTTTTTCCATCAATTTTAAATATAAAAAAAAAACACACTCCAAATGTCAGGTCAGCATTCTCCACTGTCTCCCTAAAACTTATTTTTAATTTCAAAGAATTTAGTTATTATTTTTCTTCATCTTAGCTTAGAAGCCAAGAATCTTGTCAAATCCCACACGTTCAATACAATTCACAAAAGAGATTTATCTTTGACATCTGCGATCACATAGGCTGCATGAAGTCGCTTAAACAGCCGCCGCGTGGATGCATATAGTGCTTTTGCAGTGTAAAGCTTGATTCCAAAAGCTTTTGCTAACACATTCACCCAGCCACTTATTAGGTTTCAAAAGTTAAAGTATTAAAAGACTCTAAATAAAAAATGCCACTATGCAAAAACAGTTTCTTTTTAGTTTTCCAAATAATTAAATCTTTGAGCCATTCGGATGACCAGTAAGCCAAGATTCCATCATCATTTTCCGCCTTAGCTTGAAAAAGAAAACAGGTGAAACCTTAAACAGTCGTATGTACGGTCTATCTCGTGTTCTATGATCTGTTATTTTAAAATACTATAATAGCGAGAGCCTAAAGTGAGAAAAGAGATCGAAGATGAGGGAAGAGTTGAGGTTCAAAACTCGGGTATTTAACTCACTAGTTGATCAATGAATAGAATCTTGAATTGTAAGCGAAGAAAATTGAGGTTTCATTACTTATAAGTGCATGCCAAGTTTCTTCTTCCATCAATGTATGATTTATTTTCAATACGCCCCTTCATGTGCGGTGAATTTTCAAGTTTAACACGTAGACATCAGAAATGGAGTGACGTAGAGTTCATGTGGCCATTGGGCTTCACACGTGAGGTAACCTGGCTATGATACCATGAAAAAAGTTGAGGTTCGATCATTCGCAATATGAGGTAGCCCAACTACTTATAAGCCCATGCAATGTCTCTTCTCTCATCAATGTTGGATTCATTATCAACAATAATTCTATCACAACATTGGATAAACTTTATATCTGTTAAAATCATAGTTGTGAATATCAACGGTTTAGCTCATTGGCTAGATTTTATGTTAGAGAAGCCTGCGGGTTTAAGGATGATTCTAGAAGCCTTACTCCTTAATGTGTATAAGTTGTAGATTTTTCCTACTTAATATAGTGTTAAGGGTGATGTTAGAGAGACCATCTATTTGAATCATAATTTGTAAACCACATGATGTGGCAATTGATGGTTGGGCTCATTCTTTAAATCATTAAAAAAAGAATTCAACCTTCAACTGCCACATTATGGAGTCTATAAAATATGGTCTAAAAACATGGTCTCCTTAGCATTTTTCTAATTTCAATGTAATTATTTATATTTTACACCGTTACACACTTTGAATCAGTGAGAATTACAATTTCTACATCGTATCTATAGTTTAGATTTTCTTATTATTTCCAAAATCCTAATTATGTGTTGCTCATCTCCTTGTAAAGTCGATCATTCCTTAAACAATAGCTTCCACATGGTTGTTTCTTCCTCTTAGCCTATCTATCCCAAATATTGCTCATTTTCTCAAATTAACCTAATCCAACTATCTTTTCTGACTTCGTCGGCTTAAGCTAGGATTGGGCTTGGACCGGCTCATCAGGCCTTGTCCCCTTTTACAGGTTTACTTTGTCTCTAATAATCCCCCACTTGTTTTTGATTAAAAATTATCTATTAAGCAACATATCATAAATATGTGCATAAGTAAAGGTGTTTCTCAACTTGAACATGTACATAGTGTTAGTGATCCAGGTTATACTAGAGTAACTTATAGTTTTGAACTTCATCTCTGACAACACCACACACACAACTTTACTAAGGTGAAGTTCAAAAGGCAACACTTTATTGTCATGTTCTTGTATCCTAGTATAGTGAACGCCCTACAAATTAGCCCAATATTTCATAGGACTAAAAATTCTATTTAGCACATAAAAAACAGTCAACAAAATTTCACCCCACCAATAAGAAGCAGATCATGAACTAAGTAAAGTAACAACAGTTCACAAAGAGTTATATTTTTCCTTTTCGCTTTACCATTCATTTTAGGAGAATAGGGGGGGGGGGGAGGGGGAATTATTTAGTGGTACGTACCATTGAATGGTCCATATTAATTTGTGGTGGGTCCCAAATGAACCTTAAACCATTCAACAGTACGTACCACTGAAGTTTGACCCAATAAGGGGCAGTAATCTCATGAATAATTTCAAGAGACTCAAGCAAGTCAGCAAAAACACCAGATTCATATTCTTGTGTTCTATCACTACGAAATCTTTTAACCTTACGACTAATATGATTTTCTACTTCAGTCAACAAAATTTTGAACATGTCAATAGCTTCACTTTTATTTCTCATAAGATAGACAAGACAATAGTTTAAACAATCATCAATAACAGTAATAAAATAGCGTTTACCATTTCAAGCTAACACTTCATCAAATTTGCATATATCAGTATGAATTAAATCAAATGGTTCTCATTCTCTAGTGACAAATTTATGCGAAGTTTTAGTGATCTTAACTTGGCTACGAGATATATATTTCTCAAAATCATTCAATGATAAGTTAGGAATAAATTCTAAGTTACTCATATTTTTAACCAATCGCTTATTAACATGACAAACTCTAGCATGCCAAGTATTAAAATAAGACAACATGTAAGTAGAAGTAGAGATTTTATTAGCATCAAAATTCAATTTCAACATCCCATCAATAGCATACCCCTTCCCTACAAATAACCCATTCTTAGAGAGATATTTGCTCTAATGGTTTGAGTGAACCTAGCCTTGTTGAGAGGAAAACGCAGTACCAGATTCTCTCGGAGTGTGCATCACATTCTTCAAAATGATAGTCTTTCAAGAAGTGAACTTCAACTCGACCTCCCTAGCACTAGCAACATCAGTTGAGTGCGAATCACCCAACAACACTTTTTTTCCCCCAACTACATAATAGGTCTTGAAAAGAGAACGATCATAGCAAACATGGCGAGAAGTGCCAATGTCCACCCACCGCCCCTTGGATCCATCAACTAGGTTGATTTTTTAGGGTGAACCACTTAAATTCTGTTGTCCTTGATCTAGCCTTATATTTCGAATCCACTAAGGGTCAACACAAGACCAGTCGGTTAATTCTTAGTGGGTTCGAAATATAAGGCTAGATCACAGACAACATAATTTAAGTGGTTCACCTTTAAAAATGGGTTACGTCCACTATAATGGTCAGGTATATATTTGTTGTGGATTACAATAGCCCTTAAGACACTGTAATGTAATTCTACTCTTTTGAATCCGACCGCTTATAAGGGGTACTAGACCCCTTTATATAGGCCTTTTGTAAGCCCTAAAAGTTTTGGGCCTTTAATTCTTCCACCATCATACCAATAAATGGGCTGAATACGTAAGCATGGTCAGTAAGCTACTTCTCCGCTCTCCATCCGACACGTGGGGAGGAAGTGACATTTACGCATGGCTACTTGCATGATTTCCCGAGTAGACGCGTCTAGAGCACAACGCTCGTCTAAGAGTGGTTGGAAGGCATTTTACCCAAGCACTAGGCCTGCAACATTTATGCTTTTTCATATACTTCTTTTCCAGTTGATGGCCAACACGTGGCTCAGAGTTGATGTCTGGACATACCTGTTCTTAAAACTTCGTGCCAGAAAGTTGTCAGGCCTGAGAACTGGCCTGAGTGGTCGGAAAGTACTTTTAAGTTTTGCGCTCGTCCTTTCTTGTCAATAGACGATCCAGGGTTAAGAGCGATCGTTGGTGACGATTGTCTTCCTTGTCTACTGGATTCTGTGGGTTGGCGTGTAAGCCCAATGCCTTTGTCTCATCCTTTTGTGGGCTTTCTCAAGGCCCATTTTATCAAGTCCAAAAAATTATATATTATTTTAATGGGTCTAAACAGACCCTGCATTAACAAAGTCATCCCTCTCTCTTATGCCTTTTCCCTTTCATATAGACAAACCCACCTTCTTAAGGAAGGTCAAATGTGTGGTCTAAAAGAAAGGGTGATGTGACATCTTCCTATCTACCCAATAAATATCTAAAGCCCAACAAATATTTAAAAACTAACAAATATCTATATTGGTCAAATAGTCAAATGGTCTTCATTTAATTATGGTCATCCATAGAGAGCACTCGAAAGAGGCGGTCGTCCGTAGAGCACTTGGGATAAGTGGTCATTCGGTGAGCTGACAACTGGATATGAGCACTAGAGAGCCGACCACTAGAGGGCTAACCACTAGAGTTGTCCAATGGTCTATCACATGCTAGAGGGTCTCTCATCTAACGGTGATCTAGCCCTTAGTCAAAGAGTCTTCCATCCAACAGTGATCTAGTCCCTACTCAACGAGTCTTCCCTCAAAATGGTGATATGGCAAGAGTGAAACTGGGTTAGAAAGGGATCCATGTTAACAGATAATCATAGGAGTAATTATAAAGATCATCAGACAAACCATTCAGAATATAATTCTTTGTCATAAAATCATTTTCAATCCAAGTTTGTGAGGCTTTTGTTTGTTTAATGGTAGGCTTATCATAGAGAGCTGACTTGACAGTGGTGCAAAAGGAAGTCGAATTTTTAAGAAATGTTGTGATCTTTACATTTACCAAAAAATGAACTTTGCTGCTAATTATTTGGTTCATTTTGCTCTTTTATCGTGTCAGCAGTTGCCAGTTATTAATATAATTAAAGTCGCTTAATCTCGTGACATTTGTATTATAGTTTTTATTTTACTTTGCGCTTTATCCCCCCATTGTACACCAAAAAAAGAAAAAGAAAAGAGACTTGCACCTTTTATGTTGAACATATATATTATGGTACAAGGTTGAAAAGAAAAAGCTTACGTAAATAACTCAACGGGCCATATCAAACGAACCCTTAAGTAACTTTCTTGTGTAGGTGCAAGGTTCATCTCATCTATTTGAAAGATGTATTTGTAATTAACTCATAAACTGATCGATAAAAAAAAACCTCATAAACTGCAAGGGCTTGTACCTTATTTTGTTAAGAAAATTCATTCATACACCAAAGGTTCCAAATTTAAACCCCTCATTCCAAAATATCGTTTGTATAAAAGCAAAACCAAAACAAAATTGATAATAAACTGTAAATGTGAGTTTTGTCAATTGACTGAAACAATGTGCTTCTTCTTATGTCTAAAGTTCAAATCCGCCCCCTAAAATTTATGTTGTTTGTTAGGTTTAGTGGGCCTAATTTCGTATTGGGTTTCCCACTTCCTTCCACACGTCCCTGGAAAATCCTATGCAACGCGTCCAGAGCAACTTTGCTTCAAAGCAAGTCTAACTCTGTTTTCTTCACCAACCCAAAACCACAAACAAAACGGACTGAAATTCGCCTCCCGCGGCCAGATGCTCCATTTCTTCGTCTCAGTGAGTCACAGTTAGAGAAGATGGGTCGTCCTGTCGGGTCAGCTTATGTTGTTCTTTATGTTCTTGTTTGTCAACTGTTTGTGTCGAATTTGGGTGACTATGTCTCGGTGTCGGAGTCGGGCGAGTACACGTCAGCAATAGGAGACCCGGCAATGAGGAACCCAAATGTGAGAGTTGCGTTGGAAGCTTGGAACTTCTGCAATGAAGTTGGAAGGGAAGCTCCCAACATGGGCAGCCCCAGGCTTGCCGATTGTGCTGATATCCATTGCCCCACTATTACTACTAATGCTGGTACATGAATTTTCTTTTAGCTAGTTGCTTAGAGTTGAATGATTGTCTTTGCTTTTGATATGCTTTTCGGTTTCCGTATTTTAATATCCGTAGTTTAGATTAATTTAGTGTAGATTATCGCTCCACTGAAAAAAAATAATCATGACAACTTCTTAATTTTCTTCAACTAGAAATTTTCGCATTAGATAGTATAGGATAGTATAATATCAGACCCTTTATTATTTGTTTCCGAATCACAATAAATTTATGAGGAACTTTTCAGGATGGATAATGGGAATTCAAATGTACGTTTGGCAGTTCATTTTTCCTGCATTGTTTTGTTAAAGTGTATATGTTTATTCTCATGCTCGTTATTTCTCAAAGCTTCCGGTATTTTTCACACATTTGGAAATGTTTTGATTCTAATCATTACTTGATTCCATAGTTCGGGATTTGGATTGATTGTTTGAGCACCAGACACCCGCGCAACGTTACCTGAACTTAGATGTAGAACAATAGTGCTATAAAATTATTGCTTCTTTCCATAGTTTCGTGTCACTATCTATGTACCACCGTATTTATGAATAACGATAATGTAGAATTTTCTTTCTAATTGATCCGTCTTGGTTTTATATATGTTTTCCATTACCAGATCTTATGGATAGGACCTCTCTTGATGTGGAGAGTAAGTGTGTACTTCATCACAGAGTCAATGAATCAGACAACAACTTAAGGGCTGGCGAAATGTTTCCCGTAAGTGATTTTAAGCCATACAAAGACCCTGACTTGTATGCAACGGAAAAGGAACTGTATCTTGCTTCTCTATGCGAGGTTGACAATTCATCGGATCCATGGCAGTTTTGGATGGTCATGCTTAAGAATGGAAATTTTGACAAAAACACTACTCTTTGTCCTGAAAATGGCAAGCAGGTAAGCAAAATTGTAACAGATAGGAACTTTCCATGTTTCGGTGAAGGTTGTATGAACCAGCCACTGGTGTACCATAACTACTCAAAATTGGTTTCGTACGGTGACCACAATTTGTCCGTGACTGGAGGATTTTATGGAACTTATGATCTTGATGCTGATTTGACCAAAGGTATAGGAAAGAACTCCTACTTTTCGGTCTCATGGAAGAAAAACTTGAGCACAGGAAGTTGGATTTTCTTGCAGAGATTGACAACATCTTCAAAGTACCCCTGGCTTATGTTGTATCTGCGTGCAGATGCAACAAAAGGATTTAATGGGGGTTATCACTACGATGGTCGTGGCATCATGAGAAAGGTTTAATTACTCAGCTTTAATTCTTTCTTACTGGCATTAAAGTTTGACATTCCCCTTCATGCTAAGAAAGCACCTCTTGACTGAACATAGTATGAGTTTAGTTGAACACTTCAGGTCCAATATGGTGTATGCCCGACTCTTTATATTTCTATTTCTCATGCATCAACATTTCAAAGTTTGAAGCGACTCCACGGAAGCACTTCATCATGAGTTTTGTTTGTTTTTTCAGCTGCCAGTGTCTCCACATTTTAAAGTTAGACTGACACTTGATGTTAAACGTGGAGGAGGGCCAAACAGTCAATTTTATATGCTTGATATAGGAAGCTGTTGGAAGAATAATGGAAAACCATGTGATGGTAATGTTCTTACAGATGTAACTAGATACAGTGAAATGATAATAAATCCAGAAACTACAAGCTGGTGTCGGCCAAATAACCTTGTCTCCTGCCCGCCTTATCATGTTACTCTTAGCGGTGACATTATATACAGAAATGAAACATCTCGGTTTCCATATTCTGCTTACCATCTTTACTGTGCTCCTGGAAATGCTAAATATCTGGAGAATCCGTATGATATATGTGACCCATATAGCAATCCACAAGCACAGGAATTGGTGCAAATTCTTCCGCATCCAGAATGGGCAGTACATGGCTATCCTGGAAAGAAAGGAAATGGATGGGTTGGCGACCCCAGGACATGGGAGCTTGATGTGGGTGCCCTCTCTGGCCGGTTGTACTTCTACCAGGTATAATTTTGTATTTGGTCAAAAACGTTCTTTGAGAGTTCATTTCTTTAATCTTCTAGGTATTTTGGTTGTTATCTTCCTTTTTGAAGCTTGTTACCTTGTGTTGCATTTCAAATTTTTCCTGCATACGAAGTTGTGTCCAATACTTCAAAGAAGTCGACCCATCATGAATCCCGCAAGCAGTCCGTCCATATAAACAGGATGATGCACACCAGAGAGGGTTTAAGAGCTTCCTGGACTATATTCATCAATCTTTCTAATGGGATGGCAAGGATGCCATTAGCAGGGCCAGCCCTCATAATTGCAGGACCTTAGGCTAACCCCTTAAAATTTTGGCCCTCCACACAGATTCACATAAATTGAAAAATTTACGAAAAATAAATTTACAAGTACAACTTTACAACAAAAAATGTCCGAAACATGATGTTATCATTTCAAATTTGCTTTATTGGTTCCGGACTTTCTTAGTAAACGTATTTTTTCTTGCCTTAAGTTGAAGGCTATGTTCTCCTAGGTTGATGCAGCAACTATTTTAGTTAGTCAAGGTGCTCATGAACTTGTTGTACAGGACCCAGGAACAAAACCAGCAGAGAGGGTATGGACTTCGATTAATGTTGGTACAGAAATATACGTCAGTAACTCGGGAGAGACTGCGGAATGGACCGTAAGTGATTTTGATGTACTAGTTCCTGAAGGTGTTGAAGATGGTTTTAGCTCTTATTGAAATCTTCGCATTATGATCACCGTTCTTTTTCTTCTTCTTCTCTCTTTCGTTGAAATAAGCAACCCGTTAGTTAATAATGTAAATAGAGTTCAAAATGTATGTGCATATATACATTACAAATTCCATGTACATATACTAAATGCCATTGTTGCATTGGAGGACAAATCGGGTGTGCTTCAGATTTGTATAGAGATATATTTCAGTTTCTTTGAGGGAATCATGCCACTAATGTATTTTAATCATTAGTTACTTAATTCATCTGAAATTTGATTAATTATAATTAGACACTAGGTCTGTTACATTTATCTATATATATATATTCAGATTTGAACCATCATATTTATGCCTATAATTTTTGTTTCAAGAAAGTTAAAGAAATGTACGAAAAGTGTTCATTTCATGCCGAATTCATGAAGAGCTCCAGGCCAAATACTCGTCAACGGTATTTCCTCTAGACTTGAGAAAACTCCAAAGAGATTGATGCATGTTTCTAAAATCTATCTTCTGTAGGAATAGGAATTCTCCGATTGCTTTGTATAACTGTCGATCAATGGCTTTGTTGTTAAAGTACGTTTTTTTTGTATTGTCGATAAACCTGCATGCATATATTTGCCGAATGAGAATGTTCAATGTTACACTATTTCCTAAACAATTGTTACAGGAAAAACATTTAAGCACATCACTGCAGGTATACAGGTACAAAAATACAAGTGTTCAAGCTTCCACAGGCAACTGGATACTTAAACTGTGGTTTCAAGAAATGGATAATCAGTGTAACCAATAACCGGATCAGATGTGTAGAACGTATCTCGATTGTACTTGTTTAGAGGAGCGTTAAGCTCAAATCTCTTTGGCAAATCTGGATTAGCCAAGAACCAACGACCATAAGCGATAAGATCTGCACAGCCCTCAGCCACGGCATTGTTCCCATCCTCCCTTTCAAAACCACCTGCAGCAATGAAGGTACCTTTAAATGCTTCTCTCATCGGCGCAAGACTATCAGAGCTTTCACTTTTATCTCCCTGTGTCTTCATTCTTGGCTCAATCACATGGCAGTACAAGATCCCGTATTTGTTCAAGGATTCCGCCATGTAAAGGCCTAATGCGTTAGGATCCGAATCCCCTGACTCCATGTAGTCAGCGAACGGAGATAATCTGAGTCCAACTTTGTCCGCTCCTATCTCATTAGCAACAGCTTCAACGATTTCCAGAGCAAATCGACAGCGATTCTCTAGAGATCCACCGTATTGGTCTGTTCGATCGTTCACTTGGTCTTTTAGAAACTGATCAATGATGTAGCCATTGGCCCCATGGATTTCAACCCCGTCAAAGCCTATATACATACCAAGACAAGCATTTCTGTCATACATTTCTTCGAGTACCTTTGTGCAAATTTTATCATTTCATGTTTAACTAAGATGGATTACCAGCTTCGATAGCATTCCGTGCAGCAAGTCTAAAATCATTCACAATTTGTGGAATTTCATTCGTCTCTAATCGCCTTGGAGGCGTGAATTCAGAAACGTCAACGCCATTAGACAGTAGCTGGGGGGTCAGTGGCTTGTCAGTGCAAGAGATTGGAGCTTGCCCATTTGGCTGGAAACCTGTAAGCACAGAGAGGAGAGGAGAGGAGAGATAAAATCACAACCTGAACTCAATACGTTATGTGAGATCATTGAAGGTGAATGGCAGGGAGAAACGCACCGCTATTTGAAACCCTCCCGGCATGCCAAATCTGACAGAAGAAGACTCCGCCTTTAGCATGAACAGCGTCAACAACGGGTTTCCATGCTTCGACTTGCTCCCTTGTCCACATACCAGGCATATCCGGGTACCTTCAGATCAGATAAGAAGGAAACAAAAGTGTCATCCCATCCGCCGTTGCAAATATTAATGAAGAAAGTAGACAGTAGTACTCGAAATTCATCATATGTTTGCGCATTTGAAATTAAACACGCCCGAAACTTGATAGCTACTCTTGTTAATTAGTTTGTTAGAATTACGTACCCTCGAGCAGTATCGGAAATTTCAGTGGCTTCAGCTATGAGAAGACCCCCTTTCGACGTCCTCTGCGAGTAGTATAAGACGGCATGTGGCTGAGGAACATTGTTGTACGATCTCTGTCTAGTCAACGGTGCTAAAACAATTCTGGAAAATTAAGGACAGAAATTACGAAGTATGAATGCAGATTGCAACGCATATACCAATTCATAAGGCGAACTGCTTTCGCGACTACAAGAGGGTTTTCGCGACGATCAAAAAGCATACAAACAAACTGAAAGAGGGAGGAGGGGGGAAGAAAATTGGTCTATCTACTAATCTAACCAAAGCAAGTCCTTGCTTAATTAGGACTTAGGAGAGAGGTTATTATACTAATGGTACATAACAAACCAACCAATTTTCAAACAAAGTTGCTGTCCGAAACAACAAACTATGTTTTTCGTTGTAGAAGAAGATGCTGATAGAGTATAAGAGCATAGGCCAAACAACTTCAACGACCCGGCGAACTAAATTCGGACACGTTTGATAACTAGTTCGATAACTAGTTAGTTTTTAGTTCTAGTTAGCGATCGATACGGAGGATATCCAACGGGCTCTGATTTATTTCTTGTCATTATATGGCAAATTCATCCACCAACAAAATAACCCGACGTACAAATTTAGAACAAAAAGAGATTATTAATTATTATTAAAGCAAACATTCTTGGGCTTGAAGCCATAATAATATCATCTAATTAATCAAAATATGTAAAAAAATATTCATGTAGAAATAAAAAGTACCTGTGAGAAAGATTGAAGTTTCCCAGCTTGTAGGGAGTAAGGAGAGGAATTGTGGGAGGAGCTGGTTGGCCAGACATATCGGCTGTCAGACCTGATCTGGATCTTGCACTTGGTCTTTGCTTTTACTTTTGTTTTAAATGAATGGCACAAAAATTTTATCATTTTACATAGCATCGGATGCTCTAAATATTTTAACCGTTAAATTTTAATTTATATATTTTTTATTAAAGATCTAACTATTAAAAAGTCTCGATAATCATATTCTCTGAATCACAATAAAAAATTCCGTTTATACGTGCATACTTCATAGTATTTCATGCTCTGAATATTTTAATTATTAGATTTTTATTTTAAAATATAAAAATTAGAATTCAACAATTAAAAAATTCAAATTAAGGAGTACTCCAGAGCACTAAAAAAATTTTGTCCATTCAATTAACATGTAGAAAGTTTTATCAAATGGCTTAATGTTTTTCTAAACCAATGATCGAGGCTTTTGGTGACGTTTGCAATTACGAAGTCAGTCCATTAGAAAATATCCCTAAGATGTTGGGGTCATTTTCAAACAAAGTCGCAACATTTATGATGTGGTTTGATTGGCTTGTAGAACTAAAATACCAGAGTAGTTTGAATTGTTTCCGTTGCGCAATTAGCTCACAATAAAATGCAGTAATTTTGGGGTTGATTGTAGTTATTTCTAAAATTTTGGATATTTATTTTGACAACATAATAAGGTGTTTTGTCAGACAACGGAATAAAGTGTTCGCTTTTTATTATAAGTATTTAATCTTGTTATCACGGGCTTACATGTAAAAAGTTTTTAAAATTAGGCGAGGTCTTTTTTAAATTAAAATAAAACATTATATGCTTTGGTAGGAGTAGAATGAAAAACTCACTATATTCAAGAAATGAATGAAAATGTTATATTAACCTTCAAAGTAGAAGATGGATGGTATACTAAGGAAACTTTGAAGAAAATGGGATCTTTAGGTTGTGGTTAAACTGGGGATCACACATGAACATAGAATCTCTATGACAAGTGAATTAGGATTAGAATTAATGAAATGGGTTGTAACACATCCCGATCCTGACACGCCAGGTGTCAAGAAATGCTGGCCGACACTTGTTAAGTGATGAAAGTCAATTATGCATGTACAAGTGAAAAAAAATGTGTAGATAAAGAGTTGGAAGCTGAAGTAAGAGTGCGGTAAAGGGTAAAACCCATTATTACAGGTGCATAACAGTATGAGCAAATCCTACATAGTCTGGAGAGACTGTCAGAATTGCTAACCACAGCCAAAACAAGCCCTCGTGTCACTGGTAATCGAATCTGCCTCTAAGTCCTGGATGGGCGAAAATATAAAAAGGTGAGTGGGTCAAAAACAAAGTTTGATAAAACCTTTGTTTTTAATAGCATACTATCCTGTCGCTGGAAAACATGTACAGTTTTTAAAAATACGTCATACTCCCTGGTATGATACTCAGAATACTATAGCAATAATACGGGTACTCCCTGAAAATATGATTGACTACTCATCCATATGTAAACACACAAACCTAAGTAGATACGCTATGAGGAACATGCTAGGTATTTAATAATAACGCTGAGTACTCCAATGACGCGAGTCTAACGCTAATCGCTTTGCACAAAGTGTGTCACACAAGTTCGAGTTGCCTAGTGCAACCTAGAACAGGCTAGTACCTATAATGGATCCAAAGTTGAGTAACGGTACTGATATTGACATCTCCAAATGTCAAGGCTAGTCCTGGCCATAAGACTGAGTACTGATACCTGGGGTGTTCTACATCTACTGATGAGCAACAATATAGAAAAATGTGTGGCAAATATAATACGAATGTTTTACCTCCAACAATCGTATATGATATGAATCATGTTAACAATTTAAAGAAAGCAGTGAAAACCATACATAATAGTATATTTTATTAAAACAAAGACCCACTCATTCACCTGTAAGTAGTCAGGTCGTAGCCCCGGTAGTCTTATGGATAAGTCTCACCTATATGAGATATCATTATAATAATGATCAAACTCATAAAGGTTACTAATTAAACTAATTAACGACACTTATCCCTTATTTGCTCAACACGAAGGTCCGAAACACTCCAAAAAATACCAACGTACTGCCCCTAGGTAGTACGCGTCATCACGAGTCGCCTCGCATTGATGGAATTCAAAAATAATGTCTCACGCGCCCTTACGCGCGGCTCCACGCTCGGCTCTCGCGCTGGTCAACGCGCGCCAGTCAATTAACGGCGTTAGATCTAACGAAATATTCCAACATCTTCGTTAAATCTAACGGAATATTCCTAATGGCGTTAAAGGAATATTTCTAGGAATATTCTCGGTTTAGACCGGTGCTGACGTCATCGCTGACGTCACTGCTGACATCATCATTGACGTCACTGGTCTGTCAGGACCGGTTGCTAACGTCACCGGCTGGTCTGGATCAGGTTCAGGCCGGTCGCCGCTGCAATTGGCTTAGGTCATCGATGCCGCCGAACGCCGCCGTCGCCGGAATTTTGGCCGGTTTCTGGAAAAAATTTCAAATCTCCATAACTTCTTCATTTCTTGGCCAAATTTCATGTTCTTTATACCAAAATGAAGCTAGAGATGAGTAGAATGACGTGTACCTTTGGTTTGGTCGTACAAGTTCGGGAAGTGGCCTAAAATTGCCTTGAAAGGTGGCGCCTACGGTAGCTTTGTTGGTCTACGTCAAAACTCAACCAAATCAAGCAAACGACATATGAAAATTCATCTACTCAACGAGAGGAATCCATTGGTGGTAATTAGAAACCTCACCTTGGTCTAAAATGGCGAGAAAATCGCCGGGAAGGTCCAGTTCTTTCGTGAGCTTTTCCCGTCAAACGGGCTGGAGTTTGGACAAACAGTTTATACTGTTGAGTCCAGGGCGTCAAGACGAAGATTGTGGTGATTTTAGTTCACCTCGGTTCGACAGTTTTCATCGACGTGAAGAAACGGTGCAACGAGAGAGAGAGAGAGAGAAAATGATGAAAAAAAAAAAGATAAGGGAAAAATAATGAAAGTGACAGGAAGAAGATAAGGGAAAATAATATTTTGGGTTCTGGGGGTATTGTGCACCCACCAAAAGATTTAAATTACACGGTTCCGTGTATAAAATAATCACGCACGTGTCCAAAATATCCCTGGAAATTGTTTTATAACAAACTTTTTACGGGATGTTATAGGTTAACTGCAACCCTATTTATGGACAATCAAAGAGTACTATTTAATCGGGTTTGAGAATTTTCAAACCGTGTTCTAAGCACTCATTGCAAGGGTGACCGGGTCTTAACCCTTTACCAATATTTCTCAAGTTACAACCTATCCAACCTGATCTGTTTTGGTCGGATTGGTCGGTAAACCAACACAAATGCCTACCCATAGTAACTCTTATTGAATGATTGTAAGCCTTATAAGTGGTTCACATATTGAAATGACACATCTCTTCATTTGAACCAATGTCTCTTTTCCTTAGAGTCACGCCTCTTAGCCAATAAGTGTATCTTCCCATGTGAAGGCCCCCATCACATGGATCACTTTATTCCTTCGAACTTATCCATTATAATCCCTCTCCAAATGATTGGATTGTGAGGGATAAGTTTGTTTCAATCCAACCCCCTTCTAATCAAGACAATCTCTCTTGCAACCAAGACATAGTCCTAGTGGCGTCACCCGTTCAATAGATGTTTCACATGTTCAAAAAGTACATCACCTATTATAATCACTTGAAGATGAAGAATCATTTACTGGCCGACCTCAATATAATTTGAATTTTAAGGGTTGTCAATTTCAATCGAATCATAGAGACTAACGAGGCATTATGTACAAGGGAAAACACAACGACCTGCAGCTAGAATCAAAACGCATGGGTGGAACATCTAAGGAAAGCTTGAGTTAAAGCATCGCCACAAAAATTAGCTTCATAGTAAAACATGATGAGAGGCCCGGTTTGGGGCTGCTGAATTTTTTTAAGGCAGCTTATTAAAAGTTGCGGCTCAAATTTGTGTTTAGTAAAAAAAGCACTTTTTTTCACGATTATCGATTCAAAACGACAATAAGCGAAGCAATAAAACCCCATGCTTCTCAGAAAGCGTTTTTTTTTTTGGCTTTGGAGGGCGGGTGAACGGTACATTTAATGAAATTTTTAATGCCAATTTCTACCCGTATTTTCTCGAGAATTGACCATGCAGACGATTTCCACAGGTGAAAAGAAACCGGCCTCCGAGGAGCTCCTCCCTCCTCCCACCCCTCGCCCAGTCTGTCCCTGCTCATCAAGTTTAGACATTCTTCTTCACAGAAAAAGGGTAAGTATCCTTCTCTACTCAGCCTCTAATTCTACTTATTGAACATCGGTCCCGGCAGAACCTTATAGCTTCTCTCTCTCTTCGTCTTGCTTCTTCTTGTCCTCATCCATCTGTCTCCGTCCCCCAAGCTTCTCACTCTCTCTCCCTTCTACATCGATTTCTCTCCATCGCCAAAGCTATGGCGAGAAGGTGAAGCTTTCACCTCGGCGAGTCTACGAGACCGATCTTGAAATTCAAGAGAAATTCCCAATTAACGAATGAAAAGGTGGAAACATCTTTTGGATACACTCGATATTTCCATATCAGCCCTTGCATACACTCAAGTAATTTGTGCTTGAGTTTTCCTCTCACCCCTAATTTTTTTCCTTACGGATTACGAAGTGGGGCGAGCTATCAAAGGCACTTTAGACTCAGGAAAAATATTTTCATCTTGCTTTTGCCAGTTCTAAATTGGCCGAGACCATTTCTTTAATTAGTTCAATTTATTGTACAAGTTTTCTTCATATTTTTTTTTTTCCTTCTCATACGCATCTATTTTTCTTTGTCAACATTTGTGTGTGTGTGATTTTATATGTGTTTTACTAATTTTTCTGGGTATTGTAGAATTCTTTGATTAAATTTCTAGATTCTTGCTAAACATCGTCATATTTTACTTTATAATCACATCTTGGGAGAAAGCTTGGTTTACGTTATGGTTGAAAACGGATCCTTAGTCTGCGATGTACTTTGCTTTCACAGGTTTAGTTCTTGATTAGGATATTTTGTGGCAAATATTCGGACATTATGTTTGTGGTCGAAGTCAATTTAGTTTATGAATGATGATTTTTGATGAAGTTTGTACGGGTATTCTTGTGAAGATTTGTAGGCAGTAGCGATTTGCATTGCAATATTTGTGCATCTCAGGTTGTTCAACTAAATTCCCCAATCACGATTCTTGCTTCAAGAGGTTATTTTTTTTTTTTTTTAAGATTCCTCTTGTTGATCATTTGCGGCGTTTTATTACTTCATTTTTGGTTCATTTGGCGAATTAGGTTAACATGGAAATTGGGTTTAAGTGAGATTCTTGCTAAGAAGAATGAATTGAAGGTCAAAGCCATCTTTTGGTTTTAAGTATGAGTATGATTCTTGCTTAGCTTGTTACGAAGGCCAAAATCAATTTCTTTTCATCATAAAAATTGTTCATCTTTTATCCAAGTGTGCAGTTTTTTTTATTGCACGACAATTTGTTAGAAGCAATTGTGTTAGCCAAAATCCAAGTTCTATAAGCATATTGCGTTTGTGCGAATTAGTTTTGGAAAGCTGATTGCTTTCGGTATCTCAATTCCCAAGTTCGGTACCCTGCGCTGATTTGGCAATTTCATTTTGTTATGCATGCATATGTTGAGTTGTTGGAATCCTAGGTGTTGCTAAGATGCCATTCAATAGTTCATTATTGTTGATGACCAATAAAGTACAAGACCGTAAGCTAGCTAACGGAGTGATTTGTATTGGTGCTTGCTGGTATCTATTTTTTTCCAGCTATGTATTTGTTTTTATCATACAGGAAGCCATAGTTTGAAATTTTATACATCATGTTTTCTAATGTACACATATTGCCAAAAGGTTGACGCATAACAATTTTTTCTTTGTCAAATTATAGTTCTAACACTCACGAGAAAAGAATTAATAACGTACATTACTGCTATGTTATGCAATATAAGGCACATTTTAAAATGAAACTTATAATCTAAATGCTTCCAAATTTTGGATACTTATTGGTGCGATATAGTGCATGAGATCTTGCTTACGACGTGTTATTTTGGTGATTGGTTTAATTTGATTGAATTTTGTTATAGATAAGTAAATAATCATAGATGCGCTATGGAAAACTCATAAAGCTAGGCGGTGTGTATGTGTTGTGTGCGGTGTGTGTGTGTGTGCGGTGTGTACAAAGCAAGGCCCAGGTGTGTGTGTGTGCGGTGTGTGTGTGTGTGTGTTGTGTGTAGTGTGCGGTGT
This sequence comes from Gillenia trifoliata, assembly GCA_018257905.1. NCBI lineage: Eukaryota > Viridiplantae > Streptophyta > Magnoliopsida > Rosales > Rosaceae > Gillenia > Gillenia trifoliata. The sequence goes on from CM031087.1 coordinate 19,850,152, forward strand.
GTGTGTGTATTGTGTGTAGTGTGCGTGTGTGTGTGTTGTGTATTTCAATGTGTGTTGTTAATGCCGGTGTGCGTGTGCGTGTGTTATTATTGGTGCGGTGTGCGTGTGTGCGTGTTATTATATGGTTTGATTGCATAGTGTTTGTTAAAATGCGAGACGAATGTTGGATGGAGGGTGGCGGAATTGTAATGGGTTTGTTTGGATTTGGCGGGAGCTCTAGTGAGTTTGTTTGTTTGGATTTGTTTGGATACGGTAAACTTCTTGCAATTCTTGAGTTTTGGATTATGTGGTGCTATTCTCGGGCGTCTTCGGGGTGAGAATTCTTTCCTGTATCTTAAGTATGTTATTTTTGGAAGAAATTGTGTTCTTGTGGTGCACTTTCAGTTGTGTATACTTTATTGTTTGTGAATATGGAATGTGATAGGTAATAGCTGAAATTTTGCACTTTTCATTGAGATTTCATGAGTTCGGTTTAATAATTTGTAGTGAGAAATGCAGGCTCCAATTCTTGAAAATATATTCTATCTATATAGAGCACTTGGAGAGCCGGACCATATGAGAAACTTGTGCAGGGTACTATATTTATGTATACGCAAAGTTGGAATCTTACATGAAAATTTTTAGTGGTTGATGTTGAATATTGATGATGGATACAAAAAGTAAAAAATAATTTACGTTGAACGACTCATAATGCAATGCACTTAATGAAAGGGTGAAAGTGGAAAAATTGACAGAAATGAAATAGAGAATGAACTTTGCAGGAGGGTCTGGGTGCACTGTCAAAACTTCTCCAAGAATTGGTCCTTTAGTCGAATTGGTCCTTTGTTTTCTTATGTGAAACCCAGGTCCAAATTAGTTAGATATACCAATAATTACCAAAGGAATCATAGTTGGAAGCAAGTAGCATAATTTGATTTGGGCGAGGCTGAAGTTTCCCCAATTAACGGTAAAGTTGTGAGCGACAAGATACCCAAAATATTTAACAATGGCCGTTAGTCGGCAATTGATTATACGCCATATGTGCATTCGGTCATATCATTATGCGGTGATGCATACCTTTGATTATTGATTATCTTACAAAAATTTTGTAGTGCATGTTTTAATATTATTTATGTATAATTTTATTAGTAAGGATGGAAAAAATTTGGGAACCGTCAAAACCTTCACCGGCTACATGGAATGATCATAACATATCCGTATTTTGTGGGTTGTGCATCAAGGAGGGTTGAAGTGGACATCGTCTGGCACTCACTAACAAAGCTTGATGACCCCAGAAAACTTTAGTGAAGACAACGATAGTGATGATGATGAGGAAGAAGGCCAAATCACCATGACGAGGATCCACGAAAATTGGAAGCATTAAGAAATAGCATAGAGCAAATTTGATGAATGCCTAATTAGACTATTTTTATATTGAACAATTTGTAGATATTTTAATATGTTTGATGCATGTATTATATAGTTGATAATATTGTAACTACCTTATATGAGTGTATATTATTTTAATATTATAAAGAAAATTTTTTCATAATAATTCTTTAAAATTTGGGATACGTAAATAAGACAAACAAATATAAGAAAAAAAAAGTATATGTAATGAATTGACCCGATATTTTGCAAACAATTAAATTAATAATACACATGCAATGACGTGCCGCTTTTTAGTCGTTTTACGCGATTCCCCGAGCGGTTTTATATACAAGTTTACCAAACACTTTGGCTTCAAGCTTTTGCTATAAGCACTTTTACAACTACAGTTTACCAAACACTTACCGCTTTTATACGGCTGTTTTTAAATGCGACGACGAGTTTTTTAAAAAGCACGTATTACCAAACTAATGAAGCTGATATGATCAAGCATCCCGTATTTGTCAACATAAAAAGAACAGGCTTGGGCTCTGCTCCAAATATCTCGAGCAAACGGGCAGCAGCAAAAAATGCGGTCAATGGCTTCAACATCTTGAGAACAAATGTTACTTATTTACTTTTTAACTTAGCCCGTGGTATGCAGTACAAACTGAATAGAGTACAACTATTCCCAGCGTCTTAGTCCGGAACCCTCCCAAATATTGGACAATACAGTACTAGATAATGCAATGAAATACTATACAAGATAGTGCAAAAACAATCTGGCTAAACAGTACAGACTCAGTCGGATGAATCAAGGAGCCTAGTGTTCAAGCTTCCATATGTTGCCATTAAACTTAAGTAGTCGCTTCAAGAAATGGATAATCAGTGCTAGTAACCAACAACGGGATCCAGGTATGCCAGGAATCTCTCTGTTGTACTTGTTTAGTAGAGCGTTCTCTGCAGTAATATAAGACGGCATGTGGCTGAGAACATTGTTGTATGATCTTTGTCTAGTCAGCGGTGCTAAAGCAATTCTGGAAAATTAGGACAGAAGTACAAAGTATGAATGCAGGTGCAACACATATACCAATTCATAAGGCGGACTGCTTTTCGCGACTACCAAGAGGGCTTTTACGCGAACAAAAACATAAAACAAACTGAGGGGGAGGGGAAGAAAGTGGTTTATCTACTAATCTAATCTAACAAAGCAATTCCTTGCTTAATTAGGACTTAAGGAGTGAGGTTATTATGCTAATAGTACATAACAAACCAACCAATTTTCAAAAAGAGTTGCTATCCCACAAAACAAACTATCTTTTTCATTGTTGAAGAACATGCTGACAGAGCATGAGCATAGGCCAAACAACGTGACCGGCGAACTAATTAGGACGTTTGGTTATTTCATTTTTAGTTCTGGTTAGTGATCGATATTGACGATATCCAACGGGCTCTTCTTTATATCTTTTTTATTCAGTGGCAAATTCATCCCACCAACAAAATAACCCAACATACAAACTTAGAAGAAAAAGAAGACTATTATTATTAGAGTAGAAAGCATTCTTGGGCTTGTGGTGTTACGGCCAGATGCAAAAATTTTAAGTAGTTTATTCCCGAAAGTGAAATGACCAAAATGCCGGTTGACTTCTAGTTAGACTTTTGTGTCATGACTCATACGACCCATTTCTTAAAGTTTTCTTGTTGTACTGCGTCGTTATGAGTGCGTGGACGTGAGCGGAACCAAATTCGGAGTTGAGACGAAGATTTTACGGGGCGTTAATCTTAAGGGCATTCTTGGCAAATTTAACGAGAATTGTGTTTTGAAGTTTGGGTGTTGGATCCGGTCAGGACCCACCCATCCCTTTGCCATTTCTTTCCCTGCTCTCCCTCACTCTCTATAGCCCTCATCTCTCTCCCCGTTCCTTTTGAGAGCCAAAACTTCGATGGCTTTCCACCTCAAGCCACCCTTCTAAAACCGTCAAGCCCTAAACCACCTAAATTCCACCACTAACAAGCCGGCAACTCAAACTTAAACACAGGACCTTGTCTTTCTAAAAACTTCGAAACAAAGCTTCAAGTTTTTAGACAAGTTTCCAAGTGGCTTGCCACGATCGGCCTCGTGGCGACACCAATCGACTCCCTAGTGAGTCCTAGATTAGTTCCCAATCTTTGCATGCTTGATTTTGGTCTAGAAATCAAAGTTGGAATCCGCCACTTTTTATGTGCATTGGCTTCCTTACATTTTTGGCATCTCTGAGGCCATATTTGCAGCCTCGAAATAAGTACATTGATTCCTTGTCTTCCCTGGCTTCATTTTTGACTACTCATGCATGAAAAATGATTGAGTTTTGACTAAGTTATGAAATTTTGAAATTTTTGTGAAAAACCCAATTTCAACGAAGTTTCGGTTGGCGGACGGCAAGCTGCGGCCGAGATTACACTTCGGCTACTAGTGACTTTGACGTCGCGGACTCGGTCAGTCTGGTTAGGCAGGAATATTCAGTATATTCATTTCCTGGCGATAATAGTTGGAATATTCTCTACTTGCAAGTCGAGTATTTTATTAACCCAAAATATTCCGTTAAAAAAAGTTAACGGGCGTCGTGCTAATTGCATGTAACCGGTGCGTGTGACGGCGGGTGAGGGCGCGTGCTAGCGCTTTGCCGGCGCGTGGTACGTGCGTAACGGCGCATGGTACCTCACAGCGGCACGCGTACGAGTGAGCCGTACGTGCGACGTGGTGGCACATGCGGCGGCGTACTTGGTTCGGACCTAACTCTTAATTTGAGTTCGTGCACTCCGTATTCTTTGTAGTTTTGATTAGTTTATTAAATGTGGGTGTTTTACCTTGGAGTGACAACTTAGGAGTACGAAAATGCACAAGCAAGCATTTCATTCGATCCTTTGTGGAAGTGGGCCTTTCTTTATAAAATTATATCTTATATATATATATTTGTGAATTGAGTTGTATGCTTATGCTTTGAAATGAATCTTAGACTTACTTATTATCTTACTTGGTATTCGAAATTCAAATGTTTTAGTATATTATCGATTATTTCAAATACGGTATCACATGAACTCCATTTTAGAATGTTTTACTATGAGCCGTACTTTAAGCAGAAATACTTTATACTATACCTCGTTTTAATATCTGAGATCTACCTTATTTCAACGTGCCACGGAGCTTTAGGTTATGATTGGTTTTCCCACGTGTTGATTTCTGCAGAAATTTTATATTGAAGTTACGTTTATTTACCGATTTTGGGAAAACTACAAACTTTCCACATTTATTGTTTTTCATACCTACTATGTAGTATGGTTTCAATTATTAGTTTTACAACGAGAGATTAGTACTCGGAAAAGCAAGTTTTAAAATTATTGTTTTGGCTTACTCACCCTTTTTGTTAATTTGCACCCTCCCGAGGTTTAGTAGGCTTGGAGCTTTTGACGTCAAGGCGCGGTGGCGTATTTTCTGCTCCCTCGGTCTTGAATCTTTTACTAGTATTTGTAGTTACTTAGTAAATTCTACTCTGTCAAAATAATTATTCGAGTTATTACTCTTGAGTTCACGCACTTAGTGCACTCGACTCTTGTACAATTGATTTATTTTTATCACTTTAAATTACTCTTTATTCTTCCAAATGGCTTTCGTCACCTCACAAGGTGTCGGCCGGCCTCCTCGATTTTAGGAATTGTCCACTGGACATCAGGGTCGGGGGTGTGTCAAATGGTATCAGGCTGAGTTTTTGAATCTTGAAGCTTTTCTTTAGCACTCTAATACACAATCGGATGGTATCGGAGTGCGAGTTTGAGTGAATCTTGACTTTTCTTTAGGTACTCGACACACAATGGAGTTGGTATCCCGAAATTTAAGTTTTGTGAACCTTGACTTATTCTTTGGTATACTGTCAGTTTGGTACTCGAGCAGTGTTTTCTTGAATCTTGATCATGGGTAATCGCCGAATTTTTGAACTACTGCACATGGTGTATTGTCTTCCTTGGATTAGTTAAAGTTTCTTAGGTTATGCCACTCAACGTCGAAGAATGCGTTGTATTTGGGTAGTTTTCCCAAGTTGGACTTGTTTTTGTTGTTTACTTTGATTACGCGTAGAGTTTTGGTACTCGGCTTAGGACTGACTTTGAGCTTGGATGACTTGGAACTTGAATGATACGTAGCGATGGACTTTTTCCATAATGTCTCCGTGGGCAAGTCTCTTGAATCTGGAAGCCGGGTTTGATTATTTTGTATTTCTTACTTTTGAAGTTGGTGTCGAGGTAGCCGGCGGATGATCTTCATCCGGTGCTTCTCTCGAAGGCGATACTGAGACAGTGAAGAAGGAGCCTTGTTGGCAAGTTTTCTTGTTCGACCGGTCTTAGTAGACCTAATTCGGGGCTCGGTTTAACGAACCTAGAATGTTGGAGACTTTTCGACAATGATCGACGGCAGGAGGCTGCGAATGGCGATGGATACTCATGTTGGTTGACTAGACGTGCATTTTCGACTTCTTGAGGCGTAAATGGTGATCGTTGAAGTAATGTCGGCCGATACTAATTGTTAGCGGACGAGGCTTTGAGACGGAAACCCTGGTACATCTCGGCCACTTCTGATATTCTGATCTTTGGAAGTGAGGATATCACACGTGGACTTCTAGTATGATACTGCTTTTTTCCGAACATGATGGCTCACGACTGACTTTTCGATAATCGTGAGGCAAACTCACTTGAGTAGAGCACTTTTTGCCAACTTCATAAACGTTACTCTTTACGCAAATGGGGTAGAATTCTACATTCGAGAAGTTGTTAAGGCTACGTGGAGTCCACACAGCTATTGTGTTTTTGTTTGACTTAAGTTTTCTTTGAACGTTTGAAAAGCTATTAGTACATTCTAGAGCCGACACTTTTCTACTTCACACCTTATTGTCATCAAATCAATCATATTTACACTAGAGCTTGTGCGAGAGCATCTTCGAGTTCTTCGTTTATTATTGCTGAATAGAATGCATGCATTACCTTTGGCGGTGATGGAGCTCTGACCCAACACTGCGACTTTAGCGGTGATGTATCGACATCAGGGTGTAGAATGACCTTTGTGCAAAAACCTTTATCGTGTTTGAAGATCGACGAAGGAAGGACTTCTATAGGCCACTGGTGCAAACCAAACGGCGCGAGATCATAGCGAGATTAAGAGGAATCTCGATGCGGCGCGGGATTGACGAAGGAGTATCACTTGATTGTGACGAAAAATTGAGTGTACGTTGTGGGAGACTAGATTACTCGACAAGTGCATGCAATGAATTTACCTTGGAACGCAATCGTTACTTCTTATGTATCACAATCGAAGTGACTTAGGAGCGTAATATTGTGAACAAGTTTAAATTCTCATCTGCTCGTTGTACTTCTTATGGAAATTTTGGATTTTTTTATAAGGAGGTAGTTTATTCTGACCCGTCCCTAGAATTTTTTTAATATTTATTCCAGTGAGAAATGACCAAATACCCCTAGTTGACTTCGGTTGACTTTTGTGTGGCGGCTTCGTACGACCCATTTCTTAACGTTTTTATTATTGTGCTGCGTCGTTACGAAGCGCGTGGACGTGAACTGGGCCCAGAGGTCGGAGGGTTGAACGAAGATTTACGGGACGTTAATCTCAAAGAGTATTCTCGTAAATTTTACGAAGCGTATTGTTTTAAGTTTGGGTGTTGGATCAATGGGACCTTCCCTTGTCACGGCCATTTCTTTCCCTTGCTCTCCACTCACTCTGCTGTCTGCAACCCTCTCCCTCTCTCCCGTTCACTTTCCCCAGAGAGCCAAAACTCGATGGCTTTCACGTGAACCACCGCTGGGGTAAAGCCAAACCACTAAGCCACCCCCAATTCCACCATAACTCCTTGACAACTGAGCTTAAACCTCGGACAACTGTCTTTCGGAAACTCCGGTGAAGCTTCAGAAGTTTTTTTCGATAAGTTTCCCAGCTGGCCGCGCTATCGTACGTGGTGACCACGTCGACTCTAGTGAGTCCTAGATTAGTTTTCCCAAGCTTTGCAGCATGCTTGATTTTTGAATTGGAAATCGAAGTTGGAATCAATCACTTTTATGCCGTGACTTCCTTTCCATTTATGCGGTAAATTGATTCCTTGTCTTCTAACTGTTCGACTAACTCATGCGTGAAAAATGGTTAGTTTGACTAAATTATGAATTTTTGAAATTTTCTGACCCAAAAACCAAGTTTTTAGCGAGATTCGAGCCGGCCAGCAGCCGTTAGCAAACCGGCCTGGCGTCGATCAACCCCGTCTGGCGTCGGGAGCCAGTCCAGAGATAAGGTGGACCGGAAATATTTAACGGTATATTCCTTTCTAGCGTGCCGTTAACAGGAATATTCTCCTACGCCATTGAAATAATGCACATTGGCTTGATATTCCGTTAGAGGTTAACGAGCGCCGTTAACTTTAATTGCGCGTGTAATCGGCTCGTGTATTAAGCAGCGAGGCGCGTACCAGCGCGTGGCCTCATGTGGTGGCCTTCAGCACGTGACGGCGCGTGGACCTCACAGTGCAGCCTGGCGGTACGTAAGGGCGTATGTGGCGCGCGTGGCGGCGCACTGGCACATCCACGCGGCGTACTTAGGTTTTGGAACCCAAAACTCTTAGTGAGTTCATTACTCCGTATTCTTTGTAGTTTTTCGATTAGTTTTATTAAATGTAGTTGTTTTACCTTAGGAGCAACCTTCGAGAAGTACGGAGAGCGTACAAACAGCTTTATTTATATTTCTGATCCTTTGTGGAGTGGGCCTTTCTTTATAAATTATATCATATATATTGTAGATTGAGTTTTTATGCTTATACTTTGAAATGAATCTTAGACTTACTTATTATCTTACTTGGTATTCGAAATTCAAATGTTTTAGCATATTATCGGTATTTGAATCTGGTATTCGTGAATACCATTTTTAAGAATGTTTTACTACGAGACATGTTTTCATACACGCTCAACTAGGATTGCTTACGGTGTCTATAACGTCTTGTTCGGGGCCGGGACCGGCTTCACGTGTATGTTCACCTTTGCTGCAGACACGATCACTTTAGATCCATCATGGGTGCCGGCTTGTTCTAGTTGACTTGGCATCTAGAACTCGTTGTGACGCTTCGCGCCAACTGCGTGTATGTAGTACTCGAGCGTAGGTATTACACTTTCAGCTTCATTCCTTAAAATATCTACTGCATAAGCCGTGTATGCCTCTTTGCCTGCGGCGTACCACTATTATTATTTGTGATTTTGTGATATACCTTGTTTCACCTGGAGCTTTATGTTATTATTGATTTTCACGTGTTGATTTTTTCTACGTGTTGATTTGCATGAAAATTTTATATTGAGATTGTGTTTATTTACCCGTTTAGAAAAACTACAGTTTCTTCCTTTACAGATTTTCATACCTAGTATACGGTATGGTTTTCAAAATTGTTACGGGTTTTTTACGGTGAAGGGCTAATACTTTCGGAAAAGCAAAGTTTTAGAAAAAATTATTGTTTTAGCCTCACCCAGGTTTTGTGTTTCTGCGCCCTCAGGGTTTAGTAGGCTTGGAGCTTTTTTGACGCGCGTCGAGCGCGGTGACATTTCACCTCGGTGTAGGGAATCTTTTACTAGTATTTGTGGTTACTTAGTAAATTCTACTTTGTCAAAATAATTATTAGGTTATTATTCTCTTGGTTCACACACTTTGCGTGCACTAAATATATTTTAATTCAATTTTCTTTATTACTTTAAATTACTCTTATTATTAAATAGCTTTCGTCGCTGCACTCACGGTGTCGGCCAGCGCCTCGATTTTGGGTGCCATGAGGCGATAATAATATCATCTAAATAATCAATATATATGAAAAAAAGTCTTCATGTAGAAAAAAGATAAAGTACCTATGAGAACGATTGATTTCCCAGCTTGTAGGGAGTAGAAGAGGAATTGTGGGCGGAGCTGGCTGACCAGACATATCCGGTTGTCAGACCTGATCTTGATCTTGCACTTGGCTTTGCTTTGCTTTTGCTTTAAATGAATGGCACAGAATTTTTACGAAGTTACAGAGAATCGGATGCTCTAAACATTTTAATATATAAATTTTAATTTTTGAGATTTTTGTTAAAACAAAAAAATTTAACAGTCATATCTTTAGGAAGAACCATAAAAGAATTTCATTTATACGTGCTTTCATTCAATTAACATGTAGATAATTTTTATCAAATAGCTAACGGTTTTTTCTAAACCAATGATTGAGGCTTTTTGGTGACGTTTGCAATTACGAAAGTCCATTAGAAAATATCCTAAGATATTTGCGGTCATTTTCAAACAAAGTCACCAACATTTATGATGTGGTTTGATTGGCTTGCAAGAAGTAAAATACAAGTAGTTTGAATTGTTTCCGTTGCGCAATAGCTCACAAAAAATTGCAGTCATTGGGGGTTGATTGTAGTTATTTCTAAAATTGAGGGGTATTTATTTTGGACAACATAATAAGGTGTTTGATCAGACAACGGAATAAGGTGTTTGCTTTTTATTAGGAAAAATGCTTGGTGGTGCGTCTTGTATTGATAGTACGGCCCATTGAATGGTTGGTTAATTTGCGGTGGGGCGTGAATGTTAACCGTTTTAACGATACGTGCGAATTGATAGTCATCTGCGAAGTTGGACCACTTTTATTATAAGTATTTTAATCTTGTTATCACACACTTACATGGTGAAAAAAGCCTTTAAAATTATGCGAGGTCTTTTAAAATTAAAAATAAAATAATATATGCTTCGATAAATTGGAATGGAAAACTCATTTATATTTCAAGACATGTCGAAAGAAATGAAAATATTATATCAACCTTCAAAAGTAGATGATGGATGGTAGTAAGGAAACCTTGAAGCAAATGGGATCTTTAGGCGTAGTTAAAGCGGGGATCATAGGAGATGGACTCTTTTACGGCAAGTGAATTAGGATTAGAGGTGGATGAGTTGGCCTGCCCTACTAATTTGGTAGCTCAAAGCGTACTATCTATTTCGGTCGAAGCTTGGATAATTAGTCGGCGAGATGATGCTTGACTAAACAAGTCGGGCGTTTGGTGCGGTGTCGGAATTAATATTTGTCCATCGGATAGTATGTGGGACTATAATAATTCTTCACAAACAAATCAACACATCTTGCAATTTCAACCAACCAAATCCAAACCAATGCATCCATAATTCACCCAAGCAAAATCAAAACCAATGCGTCCACCCCAACCAAATTTAAATGCCATCCACATAATTTCCACCAATAAATCCAAACCAATGCATCTTGCAATTTCACATCGAGACAAAAAAACAAATCTAATTCGTGATCGTCGGGAACTCGTCTTGGGCGAGGAGGAGGTAGGAAGAAGAGAGGAGGGCTGAGTTAGTGGCGAGCTTGGAGGAGAGAGAGGTGGGTTGGTGGTGAGCTCGGAGGAGAGAAAGGGGTGGAGTTGGTGGCGGGCTCGGAAGAGAAAGAGAGGGATGGGTTGGTGGCGAGCTTGGAAGAGAGGGAGGGAACGAGAGAGACGAGGAGCGAGGCGAGAGCGAGGTGAGAGTGAGACTCTACTCGACTAATTATCAGTTGAGTGGGTGGTGACTATTTCAGGCTGAGCGCACCAAACACCCTGACTCATATTATTAGTACCATCCAATCGCTATACGAGGCGTACCAAAAACGGTAGTTTCGTTTGGCACCTCGAGAAAACTGTACGGTCTTATTTCAGTCCAAATAGGATAATTAGTCGGCGAGATAAATGCCTGACTAAACTAGTCGGGCATTTGGTGCGGTGTAGGATTAATCTGTCCATCGGATCTCGTATGTCGGACTATAATATTTTTAACAAACAAACCAACACATCCCATAATTTCACCCAGCCAAATCCAAACCAACGCATCTCGCAGTTCCACCCTTAAATCAACGCATTCCCTCAATTTCACTCAACCAAATCAACGCATCACTTAATTTAACTTAACAAAATCCAAGCCAACATCCCAAATTTGACCTAACTAAATTTAACCAACACATCCACTGCAATTTCACATCGAGACAAAAAAAAAAATCCAATCGTCGGCAGTGGGGTGGGTTGTCATCGTCGGAGTGTGGTCGTCGTCATCGAGGTGGGGTGGGTCGTGGGGAACTCGTCTTCGGGCGAGGAAGAGGAGGGAGGAAGAGAGAGGGTTGGGTTGGTGGCTAGCTTGAAGGAGAGAAGGGGGTGGGTTGGTGGCGAGGGCTCGGAGGAGAAAGGAAGAGGCTGAGTTGGTGGCAAGCTTGGGTGAGAGAGGGAGACAAAGGAGGCGAGCAAGAGAGGATACCCGACTAATTGCCCGAGGTTTTGGGAGTATAATTAGTCGTGCGACTATTTTAGTATAAAGCGCACCAAACATCCGGCTACGTATTATTAGTACTATCGGTGCGCTATACATCATACCAAAATAGGCCTACTATTTAATAGGTGATCTTATTGAGATGGTTGTAAACCTTACAAGAGAGGTAAACATATTGAAATGACATCTCTTCATTGTGAACCAATGCCTCTTTTCCTTAGAGTCAAGCCTTTTAGTCAATAGGCGTATCTTTCCATGTAAGGCGCCCATCACATGGATCACTTTAGTCCTTGAATCAAGACAATCTCTGCTTTAACCAAGACATAGTCTAGTGGGGTCACCCCGTCCAATAGATGTTTCACGTGCTCAAAAAAAGTGCATCACCTATTCTAATCCCCCTTGAAGATGAAGAATCCTTATATACTGACCTCAATATAGATTTAAATTTTAAGAGTTATCCATTGATCGAATGTAGAGATAAATGACCGTAAGTACAAAGAGAGCTTCCTAAAGTAGCCCTCGCTCCGGAGAATAAAAAACATGCATGCGAGTGAGAACATCTAAGGAAACGAGTTAAAGCATCTGCCACAAAAGTTAGCTTCGTAAAACATGATAAAAGTTGATATGATCAAGCATCCCATTTTTGTCAACATTAAAGGGGCATGCTTGGACTGTGCTCAAATATCTCAGGCAAACATGAGGAGCAGCTGACAAAAATGCAGTCAATGGCTCAACATCTTGAGAACAAAAAGGCACAACTAGGATCAATTGGTTGTACTTTATTTTAGGTTCTTCACAAATGTTACTTATTTACTTTTTAACTTAGCCCTTGTATACGGTACAAACTGAACAGAGTACAACTTTTCCGGCATCTTAGTCCAGAACCCTCCCAAACATTGGACAATACAGTACTAGATAATGCAATGGGAAAGTACAATACGAGATAGTGCAAAAGCTCAATCTGGCTAAAATAGTACAGAATCAATCGGATGAATCAAAGGGGCTAGTGTTCAAGCTTCCATATGTTGCCGTAAACTTAGTAGTCCGCTTCAAGAAATGGATAATCAGTGTAACCAACAACGGGATCAGGTATGTACGAATGTCTCTCTGTTGTACTTGTTTAGGAGGCGTTAAGCTCAAATCTCTTTAGCAAATCTGGATTCGCCAAGAAAATACGACCATAAGCAATAAGATCTGCACGGCCCTCAGCCACAGCATTGTTCCCATCTTCCTTGTCATAACCACCAGCAGCAATGAAGGTACCATGGAAAGCCTTTCTCATGGGGAAGAAGACTCTCGGGAGTTTCAACTTTCTCAACTGTCTTCATCCTCGGCTCAACCATGTAATACAGGATCCGGTACTTGTTCAAAGCATTGGCCATATAGAGGCCTAATTCTTTTGGATTCGAATCCCTGAGTCCATATAGTCAGCAAATGGAGATAATCTAATTCCAACTTTATCTGCTCCTATTTCGTTAACAACAGCTTCAGCAACTTCAGAGGAGAAGGCGGCGATTCTCTAGAGATCCACCATGACTGGTCTGTTCGATCATTCACATGATCTTTCATAAACTGATCAAGAAGATAGCCATGCGCCCCCATGAATTTCAACTCCATCAAAGCCTATATAGCAGGTGACAATTTTAGCGTACTGACAGTATTAAGCATTGTCGCTGAATTCCCAAGTAAATAATGGTTAGTTAACATGCAGTTCAAAGAACGAGATGTAAGGGGGGATTGCAGCTCCGATGGCAGTGAGCTTTTACTCCACCCTGCAAGCCAGAGTTTGAAATTGAATCCCCCTCCATCTCTTAGTGCATTTCTCTGATCAAATATGGTTTGTTTAGCAGGCTTTGAAGCAAATTGAGTTGTTGTAAATGCTCTATTTCATATTTAACTTAAAGAAAATTACCAGCTTCGATAGAATTCTTTGCAGCAAGTCTAAAATCATTGACAATTTGTGGAATTTCATCGGTCATGTCGTCTTGGAGGTGTGAATTCAGAAGCATCAATACCATTTAATCGTATCGGCTTGTTAGTAGGGGATATTGGAGCTTGCCCATTTTGGTTGATAACATATATAACAGGAGAGAAATTACAACCGAAGTCTAAATACAGTAACCAACATCCACGGCAACATACTCTTTCAAGTGGGAATCCTTTGTTGCAAAGTTACTATAAATTTAAAGTAGAGAAGCGTCAGTAATAATTATGATTCAAGGGTCTTATTCTTACGTTTACAAAGCTTTCTATGGTAAAAAGAGATCATAAAGATGAAAGTCAGAAACACCGCTATTTGAAACCCTCCCGACATGCCAAATCTGACAGAAGAAGACGCCACCTTTAGCATGAACAGCATCAACAATAGGTCTCCATGCTTCAACTTGCTCCTTTGTCCATATACCAGGTGTGTTGGTAGCTTCATATATTAAAAAGAAACAAAAATGTCATCAAACTTTGAAACGAACGAAGCACCCTCAAATGTTTGTTAGTCATTTAAAACCAAGCATCAAAGAAACTCGATAAAAACTACTCTTGTTGAAATTACCCTTGAGCTGTGTATCGGAAACTCCAGTGGCTTCAGCTATGAGCCCCGTTGGACATTCTTTGAGAGTAATATAAGATAGCATGTGGTTGAGGAACATTGTTATTATGATCTCTGTCTGGTCAATGGTACTAAAACAATTCTGGAAAGGAAAAAATTGTAAATTATAAATACAGAGCAGTACAAGACCGAATGTGGCTGAGAACATTATCGTATGATCTCTGTCTAATTGTCAACAGTGATAACGCAAGCATCAAAACTTTTGTAGGAAGCATCAAACATAGTTTGCTGAGGCTCGTTTGATAATAATTTCGCTTTGATTTTTTATATTTCAGTTAAAGGAAACGGGGAGGAAAGAGGAACTCTCATCCATCTCGCTCCCCCTTCGTCCTCCCTTTTTTGTCGTTCTGAAAACTGAAAACCAAACACGAAAGCGGTACCGAACATATCCTAAACAAAACAATGTCTTACGAAATTAAAGGACATATATACTTTTAACACGTAATCAATAAATTACACAGTACTCGCTGAACCCAAGTAAGAATCTCCTTCTCATAGTTTACAACATTAGATTAAAATATGGCTCGAATCAAATAAAATAAAAAATTACCCGACATAGAAATTTAGAAAAATAAACAAATAGGAACAATGTGGGAAAGTATTAAGTACCTATGAGAAAGATTGAAGTTTCCCAGTCTGTAGGGAGTGAGGAGAGGAATGGTGGGAGGTGCTGGTTGAGCAGACATATCAGAGTTCGAGTCGTCGTCCGCCACCTGATCTTGCACTTGGCTTTTTTTACTGGAATCCGGAACGAAGGAATCAATGAATGAATACAGGGCCCAATTGGGTATTTATACGTTCAGTCGGTGGCCTGGTGGGTGGATCATTTTCAAAGCATTATAATTAGATTTATTATGGAGAGAGACGTAGGAAAAAGGGTTTGATGAGGTCTCTGATTACGTGGGCGGAAAATTCACCAGTTTTCCCATGAAAAGAACGTCCCTGTAATGCTGGCCGCATGTTCATTTGGATTTTGCTTTTTCATCCTGCAATATTAGGCCATGATTTAAATATATATATATATACACACTTTTAGATCATCTTTTAGGGACTGGCTACAGTGCTCGCAAGCATTGAATGCTCACACCAATCTCACTCTCCTTTCCTCCCTCCTTCCTCATTTTAATGGTGAGATTGGTGTAAGCATTCAATGCTTATGAGCATTGTAGCCTACTCCCATCTTTTAAATACACATTATACCTTTCAATATATTAGTTAATTTTTTTTTGTAATTTTTGTTGTGGCAGTGCACTTTTAATGTCACTTTCGTGTTAAAAAATTTGTTAAGCAAACAGTTGTGGTGAGCCCTCGTTAGCAATTGGGATTCAAACCCCAACTTCCGTTAGTCTTCTATTAAAAAAAACACAGATGAATCTCACATGGAAATGTTATATTCGATATTTCAAACCAAATTAACAAACCTAAACATCTATCGAGGAAGTATGCCATTGTTACATTGGAGGACAAAATCGGGTGTGCCTCAGATTTGTATGGAGATATATTTCAGTTTCTTTGAGGGAATCATGGCACTAATGTACTTTAATCATTAGTTACTTAATTCATCTGAAATTTGATTAATTATAATTAGACACTAGATCTGTTACATTTATCTATATATATTCAGATTGAGGGGTGACGTTTGCAATTACGAAGGAAGTCCATTAGAAAATATCCCTAAGATGTTGGGGTTGATTGTGTTGTCACCTAAAATTATAGAGAGAAAGTAGAGGGGTGCGGCAAAGAGAGAAGAGAGGATAGCTTGTGGAATTGCAATGCATATTTCTCATGTCTGGTGCCTTTATTTATAATAAACCACCAAGAAGAAATAAATTTGATCTCCAAGTAAATATATATCTAATAGAATAGAAACACTAGATTATGATAGCATTCTAATCCATATCAACCTATGATTTACACAATCACACTATGCTAATTATTTATAACACTCCCCCTTGAGTGTGTAAATACTTAAGTAGATATCGCATCAGATCTTCAAAATGATGTAGAGATAGTTGATGAAGTCGTCTCGTAGGCACGATAGAAAACAACGAGTCTCGTATAAGGATTTGCACATAAGAGTAAGTCTCACCAAAAACCTTGCTATGATGAAACCCAAGGTGGGACAAAATCCATAGTTTATGGAGAAAATGTGAGTTAATACAATGTCGATACTTAACATCTTCAAGATATAAGTAGTAAGAAAACACATAAGGGTATGACCATCCCGATGTGGGTGCCTCCTCAAAACCTCGTCAGGTAACAAAAATCCAATAGAAAAAAGATCCTGGTCGTAAGGAAAAAGAGTACATCAAGGTCAAGTGAGTATACTTCAGAATACACCCCCTGAGTTCAACAAAACTCCCCTGAGAACTACAAGCGTTGCAAATGAGAAAATTTGCACATACCAAATCCTCGAACAAGCTTCTTCAACAATGATTTCATGAAGAGGTCGGGAAAGTTGTCTTCGGATCGGATCTGCTTGACTTCAATCTTCTGATACTCATGCTGATGTGATGTCGACGCAAGATGATTGGTGTTGACTTCTTGGATGTATCATGTTATGGTTTGGTCGATACATGCAGCTTTGTCTTCATAGATCGTCGTTGGGACTCAATGAAGGATGAAGAATTTCAAGTGCTTCAAATATGCTCACATGTACCCGTGTGGCTTCATGTATGGCGATGAGCTCGAAGACGCCGCAACTAAGATCTATTTGGTTGACCTCCAAGATATTACAGTGTTCCTAACGGTAAAGACATAATCTGTTTAGAAACGTGCCTTGTGCAGATCAGACAGATAGTCTGTGTCAGTGTATCCTACTTGGTAGACATCATTCCGATAACCAAGAGGTTGTGGTTAATTTTGAGATGCATAGGGATAGAATAGGCCCATATCCATAGTAACAGAAAATGTCTTTAACATCAATTTGGTGGTAGCGTGTTGGCACAGTGTTATATCTTACCAAAAGATCAATAATGAAATAAATGTCATGCCTAATGCAATGAGTTAAGTACAATAAAGCGCTAATTGAACTTAGATATGAAAGGTTCCACAATACTTTTCAAGGGTCTCATTTTCATCTAACGTATGTACGGTCATGGGTGTACTCGACGACAACATCTTCTGGGTGTAGTTCGACTAGTAGACTAGAATACCATATGAACTTTGCTTGAAACTTCAGGTCAAGGTAGAAAAGAGTTTTTCCAAGATCTTTCATCTCAAATTCCGACTTCAAGTGCGAGGTAGTTTTCTTAAACTCTTCCCGAGTCTAAGTGAGATTCATGTCATTGACATAGACCGCAACTCTAGCAAATTTGGTTTTGTACATGCAGGGGCATAGTTTATTCACATATTCCTAACTGATGAAATAATCACTTAGACAGGTATATCACATCCGCCCGGATTGTTCCAATCTATAAAGTGATCACCTCAATTCAATAGAGAGGGTGTTTTGTGATATAGAACTATTTGAATCAGTCTACGAAAGTCCTTCAGAAACTTCTATGTAGATTTATATAGATTTATGTATCATGATCCTTATAAATACGTTACAATCACGTTCATAAGCTGCATATTTAGTTTTTCGAAAACTACCAAACTGATAAGGTAGCGGAACTTTATGACATCCCTTATAGGGGAATAAGTCTCCTCGTAATCAATCCCAGGGTGTTGAGAGAAACCTTGCGCCACTAAGCTTGCCTTGTATCGCACTATCTCATTCTTCTCATTAATTTTCCTTACGAAAAACCATTTGTAGCCAATGGGCTTCACATGTGGAGGTGTAGGATCTACAAGCCCAAACACTTTGCGTTTCGCAAGTGAATCAAGTTCGACATGGATTGCTTGTTTTCAGTTTGACCAATCGGTTCTACGTCAGCATTCATCAAAGGAACACAGTTCGATATCGTTTCTTTTTACAGTTTCGGGTAGCTACCATATACATGAATATCATCGATGACAATCTCATTCTAATTCCATAACTCATCCATGCATGCATAATTGACCAAGACTACAGGTCTTGGGATAATCCAGATTAATTTTATGAGGTAGAATGGTTGAGATAGTGATCGAGGAAGGGATTCATTTTGTGCCATGTTTCTCCACTTCTAGGGAGATAAATCATTCGAACTGAGCGCTCTGTCGCGCTTCACGTCGAGAATAAATTGATTAGCTAGGCACCCGCGTACCGGGTCGTCCAACAGGGGCGACCAACCATCCTTCAGAGGCAGCACACCCTTCAGGGATGTTAACTCGACGTCCATTACGTACGTCTAACCTTGCAGGCATGTTTGCAACTAGTTTGTGTGATCTCGTCACTTTGGCTAGATCAGAGAAAGCGTTTGAAGCAACACTCTAGAATCTAGAATACGGGGATCAAGATGAGACATAGTGGGGACGTCCACGATAATTCGTGTCGTTCTTCCACAACGTTGATGTTTTTATCTCTTCCTAACGGCGGGAAGGTTGTCTCATCGAAGTGACAATCAGCAAACTGGAGGTAAAGAGATCGAGTGCAAAGGCTCTAAAGAGCTAATTCGAAAGAGAATCATAATAGACAAAGATTCACATCCTTCTTTGAGGACCCATATTTGTACATTTTTGGGGCGCAATATGGCATAAGTTGCATACCCAAAACGCGTAAATACGAAACATCAAGTTCGTACCCAGTAACCAACTATAACTCTAAAAAGTGTCAGGCAACAATAGGCCTCAGACGAACGAACATGGCTGCATACAAGATTGCATAGCCTTGGGTACTAACCAAAAGCTTGGTGCATTCACTAAGGTTTCGGGCAATCAATTGGTAATGCTCTTTATGATCGCTTCTGCTAGGCTGTGTTGGCAGTTGAACATGAGAAATTCAAAGTTCAATTTCAAACCCAAAAAACATGCAATACTTATTGAAAACTCTTCGATATAAATTCTCCAGCATTATCCAGTCATCTAGACTTTATGAGATAATTAGGGTGGTAAGCCCTTAGGTAAGAAATAGCCAAGAGTTTAGCACCAATGTGTGTGGACAAACATGTGACCATTGTGTTGATATATCGACCAAAAACCATATTTACATGATCCGCATTTTGGTTAGATTAATCCACATTATTCCCTTTAATCCATTGTGAAAAGAAGGTTATGTGGTAACTTTGCGAGGGATAATATAAAAATCCAGTTTTCTCAACGAGCAGGCTTGGCAAAGTGTGCTTGTAGGCACAAAATCCTCACTCCAGGTAAGGTGATGTGTTGTGTAATATGTTGCATCGTGTTTTGACCTAAATATCCTAAACTGTCGTGCCAAAGCAAGTAAACTGCTTGAATCACCCGGCTCCAGACCGGCCTATATGTGGCATGTCCCAATTAGGAGGCAGCACATTGGCCCCAAAATATAATTTCAGGCTTCATATGTTGGAAGTGATGCAAAGATACTTCACTCTATTTTTTACAATAGTTTTCATGATCATTGTTCTCTCAAATATCCTTAAAACTCAGTGGCATCACCCGTCCAATAGATGTTTCACGTGCTCAAAAAGTGCATCACCTATTCTAATCCCTTGAAGATGAAGAATCATTGACCACTAACCTCAATATACTTTGAATTTTAAGAGTTATCCATTCCAAACGAATTGTAAAGACTAAACGAGGCCATAGATTACAAAGAGAGAGCTTCTAAAACAGCCCTCGCTCGGAGAACAAAAAATACCATGCAATGAGAACATCTAAGAGAAACGAGTTAAAGCATCTGCCACAAAATTAGCTTCACATAAAACATGATAAAAGCTGATATGATCAAGCATCCCATATTTGTCAACATAAAAGGGGCAGGCTTGGACTCTGCTCCAAATATCTCAGGCAAACGGGCAGCTGACAAAAATGCGGTCAATACATCTTGAGAACAAAAGGCACAACTAGGATCAATTGGTTGTACTTTATTTTAGGTTCTTCACAAATGTTACTTATTTACTTTTTAACTTAGCCCTTTTATACGGTATAACACTGAACAGAGTACAGCTTTTCCGGCGTCTTAGTCCGGAACCCTCCCAAACATTGGACAATACAGTACTTGATAATGCAATGAAATACAATACGAGATAGTGCAAAAACAATCTGGCTAAAATAGTACAGAATCAATCGGATGAATCAAAGGGGCCCTAGTGTTCAAGCTTCCATATGTTGCCGTAAACTTAAGTAGTCGCTTCAAGAAATGGATAATCAGTGTAACCAATGACCGGATCAGGTAAGTAGAATGTCTCTCTGTTGTACTTGTTTAGCGGTGCGTTAAGCTCAAATCTCTTTGGCAAATCTGGATTCGCCAAGAAAATACGGCCATAAGCAATAAGATCTGCACGGCCCTCAGCCACAGCATTGTTCCCAACTTCCTTGTCATAACCACCAGTAGCAATGAAGGTACCATGGAAAGCCTTTCTCATGGGAAGAAGACTGTCGGGGGTTTCAGCATTTTCTCCAACTGTCTGCATCCTCGCTTCAGCCATATGGCAATACAGGATCCCGTATTTGTTCAAGGCATTGACCATATTGAGGCCTAATTCTTTTGGATTCGAATCCCCTGAGTCCATATAGTCAGCAAACGGAGATAATTTAATTCCAACTTTATCTGCTCCTATTTCGTTAACGACAGCTTCAACAACTTCCAGAGGAAGGCGGCAACGATTCTCTAGAGATCCACCATATTGGTCTGTTCGATCATTCACATGATCTTTCATAAACTGATCAAGAAGGTAGCCATGCGCCCCATGAATTTCAACTCCATCAAAGCCTATATAGCAGACAGCGTACTGACAGTATTAAGCATTGTCGCTGAATTCCCAAGTAAATAATGGTTAGTTAACATGCAGTTCAAAGAACGAAATGTGAGGGGGATTGCTGCTCCGATGGCAGTGAGCTTTTTACTCCACCCTGAAGGCCAGAGTTTGAAATTTGAATCCCCCTCCCATCTCTTACTACATTTCTCTGATCAAATATGGTTTGTTTTGCATGAGCTTTGAAGCAAATTGAGTTGTTGTAAATTCTCTATTTCATATTTAACTTGAATGAAAAATTACCAGCTTCAATAGAATTCTTTGCAGCAAGTCTAAAATCATTGACAATTTGTGGAATTTCATTGGTCCTTAATCGTCGTGGAGGTGTGAATTCAGAAGCATCAATACCATTTAGTCGTATCGGCTTGTCAGTAGAAGATATTGGAGGTTGCCCATTTGGTTGATAACCTGTAAGCAAGGAGAGAGAGAATTACAACCTGAAGTCTAAATACAGTAACCAACATCCACGGCAGCATACTCTTTCAAGTCGGAATCCTTTGTTGCAAATTACTATAAATTTAAGTAGAGAAGAATCAGTAATAATAATTATGATTCAAGAAAAAGAGAGTACTTGTCAAATTATACATCAAACTCCTTCAAGGGTCTTATGTTTACAAAACGCACCGCTATTTGAAATCCTCCCGACATGCCAAATCTGACAGAAGAAGACGCCACCTTTGGCATGAACAGCATCAACAATAGGTCTCCATGCTTCAACTTGCTCCTTTGTCCATATACCAGGTGTGTTCGGGTAGCTTCATATATTAAAGAAATAAAAATGTCATCAAACTTTGAAACGAACGAAATGATATTATTTTTAACGTCTATGCAATTAGGTTCAAAAATCACATGAAAGACTTGCAAGAATATAAGGATGTTGTAGTATAAATGCTTAAGCAAGGTCGGTCGTTCTCCTCAAGGACTATTTGGATAATTTATGTAGAAATAATTCCGAATTAACTACTTAGAATTGAAATTTAGAAAACAAATTTTAAATACCTGTTTATAAAAGCACTAGGGTTCCGCCATCACCTAGCATTCTTATGAATTTCTACCAATTACTTATGATCTACACATACCACTTTGAAGGTTAGGTTTTCCTAATATATATTCTCCTCGTGATATTCAAGTAAGAACGTATATCTGACATGCAATCCGTCTGTGATATTCAGATCAAATATGAACATGAAAGACTCATTAAGTTCTATGAAAACCTTTTGAAAAACTATGCAACCCCTAAGAGCGTGATATTCGCCTTAGGTTAAATTACAATTATCAATCACAAGAAGCAATACTCAATCCTCCACAATTAGATAGTTTAAAACAGTGATCAATAATTCAAAGCATGCATGCAATCAATCATAAGCAATATAATAAAAATTACATATTCATGCTAAGGCTTAAGGCTTCACCCTAGCCAATGGAAATTAGTTACGCATATTCATAAATGAAATCATAGAAAATATTATTAAGAACAAAAAGAATGAAAACACCTCAAGATAGAAAGTCTACAAGAACCCTAGTAAAGTTCTCTCTGTCGCCAAAGTTGAATAATTATAATCGTTCTTAACAATTGTGAACGGCAAAGTAATATATGCTGCTATGCCATCGCACAAACCCTAAATAATAGTGTTTTGTTCCAACTAGGAAACTAAATAATAATAAAATAACTTAGAAAATAGAGTCCTAATTAATCTAGAAGAATCTGCACAGAACTGTCAAGCCACGTTTTAGCCTCAAATCTCCTCCAAATCCGGCCCAAAATAGCTTGTTTGAAAGATAAAAACGTTCTGAACCCAACTCCAGAAGGCCACAAATCCATTTGAAGTCATCTTGGGCTCCAAAAACGCAATTTAAACCCAAAAACGTGACTTTTCAGCATTGCGCACTGCTCCTTTATTTTATTACCAGAGAATAACTATTTGGTGGAAAAATATGATGTTTTGATACGATCAAGCTAAGTGACTCACGAACGTCCTCCAACTAGAATTACTCCAAATTCGTCCATTTGATTATGTTTTGCTCCAGAGGAAGTTGAAATTCTTATATTGAAAATACAATTCAAAGTATCAAAATTCTTCTAAAATATTAACTAAAATATACTAAGAATAGGGATAAATATATAATATAAAATCTACTCATCACGAAGCACCCTCAAATGTTTGTTAGTAAAATCAAGCATCAAAGAAACTCGATAAAGCTACTCTTGTTGAAATTACCCTTGAGCTGTGTCGGAAACTCCGGTGGCTTCAGCTATGAGAAGGCCCCCGTTGGACGTTCTCTGAGAGTAATATAAGATAGCATGTGGTTGAGGAACATTGTTGTATGATCTCTGTCTGGTCAATGGTGCTAAAACAATTCTGGAAAGGAAAAAGAAATTGTAAATTATAAATACAGAGCAATACAAGACGGAATGTGGCTGAGGAACATTATCGTATGATCTCTGTCTAACCGTCAACAGTGATAATGCAAGCATCAAACTTTGGTAGGAAGCATCAAACATAGTTTGCTGGCTTGTTTGGTAACAGTTTCGTTTTTATTTTTTTATATTTCAGTGAAAAAGGGGAAATGAGAGAGGAAGAAGGAACTCTCATCCATCCATCCCTCCCCCTTCCTCCTCCCTTTTTTTTCCTTCTCTTAAAACTAAAAACTGAAAACCAAACACGAAAGCGTTATCGAACATGTCCGAGGCCAAAAGGAAATGTCTTACGAAATGACCAAGGCCAAAAGGACATATATACTTTTAACAAGTAATCAATAAATTACACAGTACTCTCTGAACTCAAGTTCAGATATCCTTCTCATAGTTTACAACATTAAATTAAAATATCGTTCGAATCAAATAAAATAAAAAATTATCCGACATAGATATTTAGAAAAATAAAGAAATAGGAACACTGTGGGAAAGTTTTATGTACCTATGAGAAAGATTGAAGTTTCCCAGTTTGTAGGGAGTGAGGAGAGGAATGGTGGGAGGTGCTGGTTGAGCAGACATATCAAAGTTCGAGTCCTCGTCCGCCACCTGATCTTGCACTTGGCTTTTTATACTGGAATCTGGAACAAAAGAATCAAAGAATGAATACAGGACCCAATTGGCTCTTTATAGTTTATACGTCGAAAATTCTTATACGTTCAGTAGGAACTCCTCTCCAAAAATATCAGAGATGAGTGGGTCCCACATAATAAAGGAACTTATATGGAATCAATTCACTGCGTTTCGATTCAGTAATACATTGTTATGTGAAAGAAAACTTGTATATAACAATACATTATTGAACGAAAGACGCTACATGATGGTGAATCTGTTTAATGTAAGTCGAAACTGTGGCTGCAGGTGATGGTCAGTGGCAGTGGCGGATCCACCTTGTGGCAAAGGTGGGCAGCTGCCTACCCAGAGCAAAAAATTGTAGCCCACTGAATTCATTTTTGCCCACCCAGAACGCAGAAAATCTTGAAGATTTGGGGGCAATCTGGGCAGTGGCCATGGCAGGGCAGCTCGAGGACGAGGAGTCCTCTGTGTTTGCTGGGCAGCGGCGACAATCTGGGCAGTGGCCATGGCAAGGCAGCTCGAGGACGAGGAGTCCTTTGTGTTTGCTGGGCAGCGGCGGCAATCTGGGCAGTGGCCATGGCACGGCAGCTCGAGGACAAGGAGTCCTCTGTGTTTGCTGGGCAGCAGGCAATCTGGGCTTCGCCAAGAAGAAGAAGTGAAAGCCCTTTTTTTTTTTAAAAAAAAAAAAATCCTGGACCAAAACGGCGTCGTTTTGGTCCCTTGTTTAAAAAAACAAACAAACGACATGCAGCTTATGCTACTTCTTTCAAGAAAACGACATGTCGTTTTTTTAATAATCAGATCCCTAATTGGAATTTGGAACCATCCCGTGTGCAGTAGTGCAGCAACTCAGGGGAGATAGAGTCTAGTTTGAATGATAATTATATTGTTTAACTTTTAAAAAGTCTTTGTTATCTATTTGACGCTTTTATATTTCGCCCACCCAAAGAAAAATTTCTGGATCCGCCACTGGTCAGTGGCATGGTGGGTGGATCATTTTGAACAAAAATTCTTGAGTGTTCCGAAGTATCAGCTCATCCGTATGTTTTAACCGCTAGATCTTGTATTTTATATTTTTAAATAAAAATTTAACAATTAAAATATCCAAAATACCGAATACTCCAAAACACACAAGAAAGTCCCCATTTTCTAAGCATTAATTAGATTGACTAAGGAGAGAGACGTAGGAAAAAAGGTTTGATGAGGTCTCCGATTACGTGGTTGGAAAATTCACCAGTTTTCCCATGAAAAGAACGTCCATATAATGCTAGCCGCATGTTCATTTGGATTTTGCTTTATATATATATATATATATATATGGATTAATGCCTCGTTTGGTATTGCTTCTTTTCACTTTAAAGTTAAGTAGATAAAAAATGTTTGGTAAAAATTAAATATACTGTTTATTCTAAAAGTTATGGCATTAAAACAGCAACTTTTAAAAACAGCATGGAGATTGCTTTTAAAAATTGCTTTTATAAAGAATTTTTTTTAAAAGCACAGCAACCCCAAACTGGCCCTAAGTACCTAAAACTCTCCAACATTTTAGTATCATTCTAAATTAGTTTTAACATTTTTAAACATTCCAAACAAGTACTTAACCTATTGAAAATGTCACATCGGTTAAGCTCCAGTTAACTTTTCTGTTAAATGTGCATGTGGCAACAACGGGTTCTACTTTTTAGCTTACTTGGACACTAAATAATAATAAAAATAACTTCAAAAAAGAAATTAAGATTGGGAAAAATCAAGTCTTCGCCACCTCCAAGCTCAATCTATCACCACTGAAACCCCAGCCAAACCTTATTCAAAACCCACCAACTAGGTTTTTCATGGTCAACATTAGTTGCCTCCAAATCTAAATTTCAAACATAAATTATATAATATGGAACCCAATGATCAAAATGGTATTGAGTTGAAAATGGACCCAAATTGTTACATCAAGAGGGCAATGGTCCTTCTGCTCATGCGATTTTCTCATTCGCCGATTCTCGCCTCATAAAGATTCCAGTTCTTTTTTGTGTGCATTGAAGATGGTGATGGTCACATCATGGCACTCCATATACCATTTCAGCAACCTCCATGACATTCTTCTTCGTGTTGGCTGCTTGAGTTGTAAGGTGGAGTTGGTGGTTGTACGTTGGGTTTGGAGGTGATGGCCTGATGAGGGTGATGGTAATCATTAGTAGGTGAAGAGCATGCTTCCATGACCTTGTACTAGTACTAATATATTATATATAAGTATTTCTTTTAATGATTTTGGAGATAAAGTAATTCCTAGTTAATCTTTAACGGAAAGTTAATTGGGACTAAATAGATGTGACATTTTCAATAGGTTGGGTACTTGTTTGGAATGTTTAAAAATGTTGAGACCAATTTGGAATGACATCAAAAATTTGGGAGGTCTTAGGTACTTAATTTTGTTAAGCAAACCTATGTGGTGAGCCCCATTAGCAATTGAAGTCCAAATCCCAAGTTCCGTTAGTCTTCTATTAAAAAAAAAAACACACATAAATATCACGTAGGAGGGTTGTATTCATCCAATCAAACCAAATTAAAAAACCTAAACATCTATCGAGGAAGGATGCCATTATCCATTTGAAGAATAATCCTCGACGAATCCTGACACCATTATACGAAAAGAAAATTGAAAAGCAACATGTGTTCCCGTCTTCTGAGAAGAACATCTGTTGTGCACAAGATGTTGAGTATATAGCAAGAATTTGAATGCGTTGTGGCCATTCATGAATTGCAAAGTTAAATCCTTGTGGATGTCCATCACTAATCTAGTTTTTTTTATTTTTTGTTGAAAGAAACCTTCAGTCAAAGCCTATAGGCAAAAGAGAAACAAGAAGGAAGAGGAGCACGACGCTTATTCTCCTCCTAGCCAAAGATGCAAGTGCATCTGCTGTTGGTGTGAGTTGACATTCCCGTATTAATTTCTTATAATTAGAATATTGTATTTCTTATTTAGTTACTTATAATTAGGATATATTTATTCTCATGATTTGTCTGGTAAGTAAATCCTTGTACAATATATATTCTTACTTTGAGAGAAGAATAAACATTCAATACATTCATAGCCCTAAATTAGCATGGTATCAGAGCAGAGATCCTAGGTTTCTGCTCTGCCTGCGACCCTCAGAAAAAAATAAAAATAAAAAACCTAGGACACTCCCATAGAAGTCTTATCGCACCTTACTGATGACACCAATTTTGGTGTCGTCACCCCTACTGTTACAACCCGTCCCAAATTTTTATGTAAAATTACCAAAATACCCCTAGTGGTCAATGTTGACTTTTGTTGACTTTTTGTGACGACTTGTGAAAATTTATTTCTTTACATATTCATGATGTACTCGTCGATACGAACGCGTGGACGCAAGCGGAACTCAATTCGGAGTTAAAACGAACATTTTACGAAGCTTTAAAGTGTAGGGGCATTTTAGTAATTTCCACCCCGTAAGTAAATTAGGGTTTTTGGCTGGCTGCTGTGCAGCCAACCCCCTCATTCAATCTGCACGAATCCCTCTCCTGCTCTTCCACTTTTCTCTCTAAGCCCAAAATCCATACTATCACGATCGTCTCGTCATTCTGGATGAGGCTGTGATTTTAGAATCTCCAAACTCGAAC
The DNA here is from genome assembly GCA_018257905.1 of Gillenia trifoliata. Classification (NCBI taxonomy): domain Eukaryota; kingdom Viridiplantae; phylum Streptophyta; class Magnoliopsida; order Rosales; family Rosaceae; genus Gillenia; species Gillenia trifoliata. The sequence goes on from CM031087.1 coordinate 19,877,949, forward strand.
CCGATCGATCAAACCGACGTCAGAACGGTTTCGACAAACTGTCCGTCAATTTCCTGTGCAAACCAGACCAAGGTAAGCCTCGAGACCATTACCATTGGTTTTATTGGATTGAGTAGGTTCAAATCGATATAAAGAACGTCCAATTTGGTGCAGTTTTGAAGGAGAACGGAATTAGGGTTTCCCGAAGCTTCCCGGACAATTTCAGGCCATCTCCGGCCATTTTTCCGGCCCCAAATTAGTATGAAAATATTCTACTCGTCAATACTTTACGTTGAATTTGGCCAAAGAACGAAGAAGTTATGAATTTGTGAAGTTTTGGGATTAAATCGGTATTTTTCCATAAATTCCGGCGAACCAGACAGAGGAATATTCCGTCAACGGTAACGGAATATTCCTGACGGCGTCAGAATATTCCGTCCAGAAGGTATATTTCGTTAAAACTAACGGCGCTGACGTCAGCCGCGCGTGGGATGACGTCAGCAGGTGCGTGCCGCGCGTGGGGGACACGTGCCAGCGCGTGGAGACACGCGACAGCGCGTGGCGACACGTGCCAGCGCGTGGCGGCGCGTGGCGGCGCGTCCGACTGTTTCCCGGCGCGTGGCGGCGCGTGCGGCGGTGGACGGCGGCTGTAGGGTTTTCGGGCTCCGGAAATCGTTTTTCGAGCCCGTTTTCGCCAAAATAGTATTATTTTTGGAATATTTTTCTATAGGGCTTATATTAATTTATATTAGGGAGGTTCTAATTTTTCCCCTAATATTAAATAGGTAATTCTTCGGCGCCACACTTCGAGGAAGGCAACACCGAGGGAGATTTCACTCCCGATCACCTGTGAGTGGACTTTTGGTTTATTAAATGATTTCTATGCTTTGAAATGATTACGGTTTTGATATTTTAAATGAGTTTAAATGTTTTTTAGGCATGCTATTATATATATATATATATATGGATATATATATTATGAAATGATTTGAGATTTGAATATATTTGGATATATATTATTAAATGGTTTTAGCCTATGATTTCGGGTATGCATAAATATTGGTATTTGATATATGACTCCGATGAGAATGCTATTTATGCAACATTTAAATATTTGGGAAATTATGAAGTATATGATATTCTTCACTTCTACACATGATATACGTATGTATGTTTTCAAACACACTTGGTATGCTTTCACTACGTTGTAGTACCGTCTCACGGCCGTAGGACAAGTCTCACATGTTTGGGTCACACGCACTGTACTCCAGGGGTATTGTCCGGTAAATACCTTAGTGCAAGCTTGTCTTACGTTCATGTTTGTTTTTGGGGAAAAGGCCCCACTACGTAAGGACTCGGGTGTGACACGCAAATGCGCAAATGCTTACATGTGTGTGGTACTAGGAGTACAATTTAATTGAATAACGTAAAGTGCTTGTACGGGGATTGAGAGGTTGTTCCTCAACACGTACATGGGTGATTGCCTATATACCCTGTGTTGGTTTTCCTATATCTATACAATTGATATATTTTTTTGATGAAATGATCTATTGGAAATATGACTTGTGATCTACAGATTTTATATTGTTATACATTTTCAGTTATACTTATAAAGTACGTTTTGATACATACTATGGTAGTATGATTTTACAATTATTACTGGATTTTTAAACAGGGGGTTATTATGTTGAAAAGAGAAAGGTTTTGCAAAAACTTTTATTTTCGTCCACTCACACCTTTGTTTTTGCTCCCCCTTCAGGACCTAGTGATAGAGCATCGGGCGAAGTCGAGGCTTCTGTGTGGCAGCTCTGATCATATATCCCGACCATGTAGGGATTCATCTTTTTCTTTTCAGTTTCTATAATAATATCCATCCCTGTTATGGATAGAGATTCTAGGAACTTGACTCATTATTTTATTTCCACTGTTTCGATACCCACGTGGATACAGTGCGTGTGACCCGTATATCAATCCTACCATACCTAGTACTACTACTGATTTATTTGTGAACCGTATATCAATCCTACTGCTATTATTACCATACCTACTACTACTACTCTTGACTCTTCTAGTGTTCCTGGCTTGACCGACAACTCTTCCGAAACCTCAGATAACTGCGAATGAGTTTTACATGTTTCTGGTGATTGCGATTCTTATGATTGGATTATTGATTCAAGTGCTACAAATCATATGTCTTATGATCTGAAGGATCTTGTTTGTGAGACTACTCCTCAACGACGAAGTATCACAAATGCTAATGGTGTTGCCTCTCCTGTGGTGAGGGCTGGCACAGTTAATCTTACACTTATGCTCTCTTTACCCAATATTCTACTTGTTCCCTCATTAAAACATAAATTAATGTCTCCTGGCTAGGCCATTGAACAATTAAATTGTTGTGTACTAATGTATCATAAGTTTTGTCTTATTCAAGATATTCTCACGAATGAGATTATTGGTCGTGGTACTAAGAAGGGGGACTTATATTTTGTGGATGCTGTCAGCACGGGTCGAGTGAACTTTGTGCACGGGGCTTCTAATGAAAAGAAGCGACAGATATGGTTGTGGCATTGCCATTTGGGTAATTCATCTTTTAGTTATTTGAAGCACTGCTACCGAACTTATTTGTTGGTTATTCTGTTTCAGACTTTAAATGTGATACTTGCATTTTGGCTAAGAGTCATCGTGTGCCTTATCCTTTACGTTCTACAAAAGTATTGTTCCTTTTGGTTTGATACATTATGATGTTTAGGGGCCATCCCTGATTTCTAATTTTTCTGGCATTCGGTGGTTTGTGACATTTGTGGATGATTGTACATGAATGACGTGGCTATATCTGCTCCAAAATAAAAGTGATGTATTCATCGCTTTCATACTATGGTTCAAACTCAATTTTCTGCTAAGATTCGCATTTTACGTACTGATAATGGGGGGAGGGGGGAGGGAGTATGTGAATCATGATTTTGTCCAATACTTTACTACTCATGATATTCTCCATGAAACTTCTTGTCCCCAGAATCCACCACAAAACAGAGTTGCAAAACATAAAAACAGGCATATCTTGGAGACTGCTCGGGCATTGTTAGTTGGTGCTCATGTTCCTCGTTCTTCATGGGATGATGTGGTTTTCACCTCGATTTATCTTATGAATCAATTGCCTTCTAAAGTATTGGACTTTCAAACTCCGTTATAGGCTCTTTCTCGATTTGGTCCTCTACCATCCATCTTGATGTTGCCACCATGGGTCTTTAGATGTATCGCGTTTGTCCATCTTCATAAGAATCAACGTACCAAACTCGATCCTTGTGTAGTACGTTGTGTTTTTATAGGGTATGGGGCACGTCAAAAGGGTTACTGATGTTATCATCCTCCTACTCGGCACACTTATGTCACTATGGATGTGACTTTTTTTAGACGGACATGTACTATTCCTCATCCCACTCTTCTCTTCAGGGGAGACAATGAGTGAAGAGAAGAATTTGACAATTGAGATATGAACAGAATTGAATAGAGAACTGCCATCTCCACTGACCGGTCGCACAGTCTCCAGCGACCCATTGCAGACCAAGGTCACTGATTGGTCATACGAAGTTGATGTCGATGCATCGCAGTGCGACTTGTCGCAGACCAAAGTCACCGACTGGTCAAACAAAGTTGATGTCGAAGTTGATGTTTCCTCCCCCTTCTCTTCTTCACCTATAGTACCTTCTGATGACCATTCTTCTGAGAATACTCCTGAGGTAAGTCCCACTACACCTATTAGTACATCAACTAATCCAACTTATCAGTTACCTGATAGGCATAACCGAGGGAAACTGCCTAATAAATATTCACTTGATGAAGCAAACAAGTCCAGATATCCAATTGCCAACCATGTGTCATCCCACAAGTTGTTCGAACCAAGAAAAGCATTCATACAAAAAATATCAGTTGACAATGTTCCTAGTTCTTTGAAAGAAGCATTGTCTAAAACTAGGTGGACCAAAGCAATGGAGGAAGAAATGAGTGCACTTCAAAAGAATCAAACATGGGATTTAATTCCCCTACCAAGAGGAAAAATGACAATGGGGTGCAGGTGGGTATACACAATCAAACATAAAGATGATGGGTCCATTGAACGATATAAGGCACGGTTAGTTGCTAAAGGTTATACACAAACCTATGGCATTGACTACAAAGAGACTTTTGCCCCGGTAGCAAAGACCAATACTGTGAGAGTATTGTTTTCTTTGGCAGCAAGTCTAGATTGGCCGCTACAACAATTTGATGTCAAGAATGATTTTTTACATGGGAATCTTAAAGAAAAGGTGTATATGGATATTCCACCAGGATATACCTCACTTACGCAAACGGGAGTTGTGTGTAAGTTAAAAAAGGCTTCGTATGGTTTGAAACAATCGCCACGTGCGTGGTTTGGGCGATTTCAAATGGCCATGAGAAAGTATGGGTTCAGGCAGAGCAACTCAGATCATACACTCTTCTTGAAGTGTAGAATGAGTAAGATAACGACACTTATCATTTATGTAGATGATATGATTGTTACAAGAGATGATAGGGAAGAAATCTCGAGGTTGAAGAATTATTTGGCAACTGAATTTGAGATGAAAGACCTTGGTGGGCTCAAGTATTTTCTGGGTATTAAAGTGGCTCGATCGAAACAGGGTATATTCTTGTCTCAAAGAAAATATGTCTTGGACTTATTAACAGATACATGGATTCTTGATTGCAAACCTGTAGATACTCTTATTGTCCAAAATCACCACCTTGCAGAATATCCTGATTAGGTTCCGACTAACAAAGAGCACTACCAGAGGCTGGTTGGAAGGTTAATTTACTTGTCTCATACTCGACCAGATATCGCCTATGCAGTGAGTGTTGTGAGTCAGTTCATGCATTCTCCAAGTGAAGATCACATGAATGCTCTTGTCAGGATACTTCAGCACTTAAATTCAACACCAAATCGAGGTATTATGTTTTCCAATAATGGACACTTAAAGATAGAAGGATACACTGATGCATATTAGGCATAAAATATTATCGATAGACAATCTACTTCTAGTTACTTTACGTTTGTGGGAAATAACGTGGTTACTTGGCTGAGTAAGAAACAAAAAGTAGTAGCTTTATCAAGTGCAAAAGCAGAACACAGAGGAATGGCAAAAGGAGTGTGTGAGTTACTCTGGCTTCGGAGGTTGCTCGCAGAACTTGGTCATCCACCTATGTCGGCAACAAATTTATTTTGTGACAACAAAGCTACCATTGATATCTCTCGTAATCCAATTCAACATGATCATACTAAACATGTTGAAGTTGATAGACACTTTATTAAGGAAAAATTGGATGCGAATATTATTCAATTCCCATTTGTGAAATGAGAGGATCAATTGGCCGATATTTTGACAAAAACATTTTCAAGTCAAGCATTCTACAACTCACTTGACAAGTTGGGTATAGCGACATCTATGCACCAACTTGAGGGGGAGTGTTGGTGTGAGTTGACATTCCCGTATTAATTCCTTATAATTAGAATATTGTATTTCCTATTTACTTCCTTGTAATTAGTTTATTCTCCTAATTTGCCTTGTAAGGGTCAATTGCCATAGAGATCTCATTTGCCCATTCGTTTGGAGTCTTTTGGCCCATTTAATGTCTTTTAGCTCTTTTATACAATTGTAAATTTTTAAAATATAACATGTTGGCTATTAAACACACCCAATATGCTATTCCTCATGACAATTTACGTGTCACGCCATATATGGATGGAAAGCTCTGGATGTCTAGTTTCCACAGGATTTTACATATTTCAATTTTGGTATTTTTAAAATTAGTTATCACTGTTTTATTGAAGAAATGTCAAAACAGGCAGTAGAGTCCTAGTTGGATTTGGATCCTTGTACTATATATATTCGTCCTTTGAGAGAAGAATAAACATTCAATACATTCATAACCCTAAATTAGCATCTGCAACACCATTCATGTCACGCAGAGTGAACAGTTCCATAAAATATATTTGAATCTCTTACAAATTTGCCTGATCTTAAAGAGGGTTGGGTAATCTAGAGTACTGGTAGTCTGGTATTAATATCCTAGTTGGGCTGATAAGATGTTCAATTTCATAGCACTAACGTGGTTCAGTTTGAGCATTTTCCCTCAAATTCTAATTTTAGTCGAATATAACCTCTCATGTAGTTAACAAACAAGTGTCACCAAAATCTCCAGTTTGAAAGGACGAATATAACCTCAATTGTTAACAGAAGTTAGAGTTTGGTCCTCAATTACTAACATGGCTCGCCACAGGAGTTTGCTGAACAACTTTTTTATCACGAGGTTGACATTAAAAGTGCCATGCCACCACAGGGCCACAAAAAAAATTTAGTCTTTGCAATTAATTAATGAATTTATGACAAAGTTGATCGATCATCAAGTATATAGGTTGCTAGCTTCTCACAAAACACATGATATGCACTATGCATGTCTCGTAATGAGTGCTTTAAACGGGGTAATCCATTGTGTAAAAGTTTCTCGAGAAATAGGGGAAAGATGCATGCAGATATGTTACATGGAGGTTTCTCTCTTTCACATAGTGGGCGATTATTTTTCTATAGTTATAATTTTTTGGACATATTGAGATTCATTGTAATGATGAATTACGTTTTTTAAGTTTGACTGATTTCAATTTTGATCCATGCTATTTTCAATTTGGGCAATTTTAGACTTTTAGTGTTCATACATAATTTTGCACCGTGACACGTTTTTGATTGAAATAAGTTGTATAGAACATTGTAACAAACAATTCGCGTTTGCAAGCGGTGGATTGTCCTAGTGGTTATGACATTCCTCTTTAATCCACTACATTACGTTTTGAGTTCAAAAATCCGTGTTATGCACGTCAAGTAGAATCATGGAATAAAAAAAAGGAAGATAAAAAGTTGCCTACAACGGAATACTGCAAAGATTTTTCCTTTTATGTTTTTGATAGCATTAACGAGAGACCTAAGAGAGGTCAGAGATAGAGATTCATAGCATCCTCAAATCCCAAACGTTGAATTTATCATAATTTACCACTACATTATATTATATTATCTGTTAAATTCCACTAATCATAATAAGATCACCACAAAAAGCAGCAGATCCATCATCCATGAGTAGATAAGAGTGATAACATTTTTTTGAAGCAAATAAAAGTTGTTTCTAGGCGAAATGATAGCGGTTTATTGATGATTAAACGGTACATTCTTCCAAAAGAACATCACGGATAAGGTCCGGAGTTTCTTCAAACTACACTTGATACACACAGATGGATCAATGCAGAAACCTACAATACCAAATGAGAATTATACCATCTGGTCAGCCAACTTCTTCCCCTCGCTTTGTTATTTTCTCCAACTATCCCCTTGTTTTCGTGCAAGAAAAGTAACACGAAAACATCTAAGCAGACCAATGCGGGAATTTAATAAGAGGCTAAGAGCGGACAAGCTTCCATATGCTGCATGAAACCTACGCACTGGTTTCAAGGAACGGATAATCAGTGTAGCCAATAACCGGCTCAGACACGTAGAATGTGTTTCTGTTGTACTTGTTCAAAGGAGCATTAAGCGCAAACCGCTTCGGTAAGTCTGGGTTAGCCAAGAACCAACGACCATAAGCAATAAGATCTGCACGGCCCTCAGCCACAGCATTGTTCCCGTCTTCCCTGTCGAAACCACCAGCAGCAATGAAGGTACCGTTAAAAACCTTTCTTATGGGTACAAGACTGTGGGGGCAATCACTCGTTTCTCCACCCTTCTTCAGCCTCGGCTCAACCATATGGCAGTACAGGATCCCGTATTTGTTCAAAGATTTGGCCAGATAAAGGCCCAACGCATTCGGATCTGAATCCCCTGCTTGAATAAAGTTGGCAAATGGTGATAGTCTAATTCCAACTTTATCCGCTCCTATCTCGTTAGCAACAGCTTCAACGACTTCAAGAGCAAATCGACAACGATTCTCCATAGATCCGCCATATTGGTCTGTTCGATCATTCACTTGATCTTTCGTAAACTGATCAATAAGGTAGCCATGCGCCCCATGAATTTCCACTCCATCAAAGCCTGTACAACAGACGAACAATTTCAGTGCACCAAATATTATTTGTAAGCTAGCGTTTTAAATGAGGCATGCCATTATAATGTAAGCTTAGTTAACATGCATGTAATCTAGCGCGAACTATTGTCGCGCATCTAGTCACACTTCAAATTAAATTTATGCCCTTAACTACATTTGGAAGATTAGAGATGGTTCGTTGCTTCTGTTGAAAGCAATTTTGAGTTCTCGCAAATTTTATTTCTTAAGACGAGAAAGTACCAGCTTCCATAGCATTCCTTGCAGCAAGTCTGAAATCGTTGACTATTTGTGGGATTTCATCTGTCCTTAATCGCCTTGGCGGTGTAAATTCAGCAACATCAATACCATTAGATCGTGTTAGGGGGGTTAGTGGCTTGTCAGTAGAAGAGATCGGAGCTTGCCCATTTGGCTGAAATCCTGTTTGAAAATATAGATAGAATCACAACCGGAAATATTTCTATTACAAAAATATCAAGGCAGCTTTCTGATGCTTCAATGGGCTAACTTTTCACTTATGATCCGAAAGCTTTCAATGACACAAAGTGAAGTCATAAAAGTGTATGTTAGAAACGCACCGGTATTTGAAACCCTCCCAACATGCCAAATCTGACAGAAGAAGACACCGCCTTTAGCATGAACAGCATCAACAATGGGTTTCCATGCTTCAACTTGCTCCTTCGTCCATATACCAGGAGTATCTGGGTACCTTCGCATATTAAAGAAACAAAAAGGTTACCAAACTTTGAAATGAAGAGAGTATACATTCAAATGTATGTGTTTTCCATTAGAAATTTAACATAAAAGAAACTTGAAAAAGCTAATCTTTGTAAAGTTACCCTTGAGCTGTGTCAGAAACTCCGGTGGCTTCAGCTATGAGAAGACCCCCGTTAGATGTTCTCTGAGAGTAATATAAGATGGCATGCGGCTGAGGAACATTTCCGTATGATCTTTGTCTAGTTAATGGTGCTAAGACAACTCTGCAGAAGGCAAGGAGGAAGTATATCATCAGAATTATACCTACTACATGGCCTGTGACAAGTTTGAGAGGTACCAATATAACTAGCTCCTTGAAATCTTGCTAAACAGAACAAGATTTAACAAATATGACCAAGCGTCAAAACGAATTAATTATCCAAGATCAAGAACTAACTCAGATGCGATGAATGCTGCAGAGTTCACACCCCACAATGTACCATTTATGTATTGGGAAAAATCAAACCGCATGTCAGTCGGTTCTAGACATCATCTATGCAGACATTTCGTTTCACGATTTGGGGCTTACTGATGCTAATTTCAGCAACGCCTGTCCTAGTTTATTTTCTTTAAGAATTGACTATTTTAGTTGCTAAGATATAGTTACCACTTCACAGATACACAACGGATACATTCTGCACGAGCACGCAGCTAGGAATTCGACAAGCAAACAATCTCGAACACAAAGCGAGTACTTCATAGCGGTAGACATCAACATAAACTGACCCAAAAGTTGCAGCACATTATCTAATCTATCACTACTCAAATTCAAACAAGAAAACTGGGTTATCCAAACTATCAAACTAAACCATTCCTTGCTTTGCAAATTGCAATTCGACGAGTAATGTGAATAACGAATATGCAAATGCTACATACCAAACCACCCAAATGAAAGTTGCTGCTGTTAATTCTCCAAAGAAATATAGTAGAGGAAGATGCTAATTCAAATTCAGGATTCTATAATCACAGTGGATAGGGTGTTGAGTTTCTACGCACGCGTCCCAGAACTCTCCCTCTCTTCGATTATTGTAATAGTTTCGAACCCTCCCTCCCCCTAAAAATAACCCAAAAAAATGCTAATTCAAATTCAGGATTCTAACATAGGCAAAACAACATTTGACAAACACAAAAACTACCCAGTAACCTGCGATTTGCCCAAAAACAAGCAGGAATTCCATTTTTCTTGTTAGAAAACCGGGATTTTCCAAATTAACAAAACCCAACAGCCCAAATCTCAGCTACTCAAAAACAAATGTATAAAAACAAAAAATCTTGGGATCATAACATGAATGCAGTGCAGTGCACAATTACCTATGAGAAAGATTGAAGTTTCCCAGTTTGTAAGGAGTAAGGAGAGGGCTTGTGGGACCACCTACTTGAGTTTGATTAGTGGCCATTTCAATTCAATTGGGTTCAGAGCTCGATCACTTCCTTCCTTCAACTGTAAACTGTGTGTGGGGATGAATGGAGTGGAAGACCAAACCCAATTGGGTCGGGTACTTATACGTTCAGGGAGAGGAGGAAGGACCTATGAAACAACACTAGCAATTGGATGACTGACTCCAACCGGGTCCACGTCTCCTTCCTCCTCCTTCTCCTGCGGAGGCAGAGGCAGTGGTGGGCCGGGCGGCTCCTTTTTCAAATCCTTTTTTATTTTGATTGACATATTTGATGACGTTTGTAATTACGTAATCGTGTTTCTTTTTTCAACATAGGAGGTAGCTCTTGTATCTATTATTGCGCATCGACACAAAATTGTTCACAAAATTGTTCACCTCTTAATGGAGTTCTAATACTACATGAGACAGTAATATACTTTTAGCGTCTGAATCAAATGTTGCGTAAAAATTGAGTTAGTGACGAAAAAATATATCTATATGAATTTAAACTCAGATTAAAAATTAAAAATGTTAAACTTTTTGCTCACTTCCTACTTGACAAACCCCAAGAGAAGCATTATTACCAAGTTGTCACGCAGTGCGCTAGTCAAGATGAGATGGCTGCCAATGTGACACCACCAACGACCATTTGACCATAATTTGGACTTTCCTTCCATATTAGTATTAATATTTTAATTTTATCCAAATAATTGCATCCAATGCTTTTTAGTTCAATTATTTTCTTGCCTTGTCTCGTCCTTTCATTTGAATTCATCGATTCATGCGCAATGAGATCGTCGTTAGGAGTGGAATGGAATAAGGTGTTCGCTTTAGGGTATTTATTTTGGACAACATAATAAGATGTTTGGCCATACAACAGGTTGTATGAATAAGGTGTTCGCTTTTTATTGTAAGTATTTAATCTTGTTATTACATGTGAAAAAAGCCTTTAAAATTAGGCGAGGTCTTTTTTAAATTAAATAAAACAATATACGCTTCAATAGGAGTGGAATGAAAAACTCATTATATTCAAGATATGTTGAAGAAAGAAATGAAAATATTATATCAACCTTCAAAGTAGAAGATGGATAGTATACTACGAAAACCTTGAAGCAAATGAGATCTTTACGGTGTGGTTAAACTGGGGATCACACAGGAAGATGGACTCTCTCTGGCAAAAGAATTAGGATTAGAATTAATGAAATGGGTTGACTGCAACAATATTTATAGACAATCAAAAAGTACTATTTAATAGGTGTAACTCTTATTAAATGGTTGTAACCCTTATAAGAGGTTCACATATTGAAATGGCACATCTCTTCATTGTGAACCAATGTCTCTTTTCCTTAAAGTCACGCCTCTTAGCCAATAGGCATATCTTCCCATGTGAAGGCCCACATCACATGGATCACTTTATTCCTTCGAACTTATCCATTATAATCCCTCTCCAAATGATAGGATTGTTAAAGATAAGTTTGTTTCATTCCAATCCCCTTCTAATCAAGACAATCTCTCTTGCAACCAAGACATAGTCCTTGTGGCATCACCTGTCCAATAGATGTTTCACGTGCTCAAAAAGTGCATCACCTATTCTAATCCCTTGAAGATTAAGAATCATTGACCGCTAACCTCAATATACTTTGAATTTTAAGAGTTATCCATTCCAAACAAATCCTAAAGACTATAGAAGCTGATATGATCAAGCATCCCATATTTACATTTTAACTTAGCCCGTGTATAACACTGAACAGAGTACAACTTTTCCGGCGTCTTAGTCCGGAACCCTCCCAAATATTGGACAATACAGTACTAGATAATGCAATGAAATACAATACAAGATAGTGCAAAAACAATCTGGCTAAAATAGTACAGAATCAATCGGA